>VWZK01004130.1:22679-96632 GCA_013396935.1 Baryphthengus martii
CCCGGCGCCGGAGGGCGCCGCGGAACGTTCTCACCAGGATGCCCCGTAAGGGCGAGGGCGGCTTGAGGGAGGCTGAGCGGGAGGCCGGGGCTGGGGCCGGCGGGAAGTGGGGAGAGGCGGCCGGTTGAGGGGAGCTGGAGAAGGGGAGTGAGGTGGAGTGAGGGCCGAGGACGCAGCCCGGGGTGGGAGGGGGATGGCCGAGGGTGGGAGGGAGTGGGGCGAGCTCCCCTGGGGTGCTGGGTGACGGAGGGGAAGGTTGTGGGGGCTGAGGGACCCGGGCTGGGTCCGGAGGCGCGAAGTTGGGGTGGAGTTGGGATGGAGTTTGGAGGTTCGAAGGCAGTGGTTGGGTGACGGCGAGATGTGGGTGCCTCGGAGGGAGAAGTGGTGGAGTTTGAGTGGGAAAAGACTTGCGTGTGAGATAAAAATCTGGGAAAATAGTGCGCAGAAGAGAGGAACAGCGCGTTTCACAGAACTGGTTACTCGGAGATTACACCGATTTTGTTGCGGTGACAGCTTCATCTGTTACTTGGTTAATTACATTCATTTTCCTAATTTTAAGGAAAAAAAGGATGAGAAACTACTATTCTTTCAAAAGTACTGTTTTAAAACCAAGAATCAGATTTGAGCCCGGGCAGCTTGTGGTTAAAGCACACCCACAGCGTAACAAGGTGTCTGTGACACACAGCTACGTCTTGCTTACTAACTCTACACCCTGGGTGCTGGCATTTCCGGTAATGTGATGGTAGAACGGTCAATTGAGATGGGAGGCAGCTGTGATGTTGCTAAATGCATGAACTGTGATGATACAAGTTTCTTGTATAGATTTAGGCACGTAGTCAGGGTAGTGGCTCCTAAACATGAAGGGATGCAACTTGTGTGCCTACGCAAATATCAGATGGCATTGCTGTCAAATGAGATACAACTTTAGTGCACTTACTTAAAACTACTGAATGTTTTTGGAAATCAAAGTATCTCTTCTGATCGCTGACATCACCTTAATGTTCTTTTTATAAGAAGGTAAAGCCCCAGAAGTTCAATTCTGAATGCCCAAGGTAGAACTAAATCTAAAATTATCCTGTAAATTCTCAGGGTTGTTTGGAAATAATATTGTTACCTGATTAAAAGCATCAATCTGATGTAGTGAAGGTGTCATCTGTGGTTCCCGTGATGGACCTGTGAATTCAGAACTTAAGTTCATCATCAGCTTGGCTGAAGGAAAGGAGAGTCATGAAAAGACTCCCATAAGCAAAGCTGGGAGGTACTGGACAGCTTATGCCCCATGTGAAAGCAATTTTCTCCAGCTATCCAGCTGGAGAGGGCTGGCAAGAAGACAATGGATCTCAAAAAAATAAATGCGATTAGGTTAATTCAGAGGAAACTGCTTTAGATTTCCCTGTGGTGGGTAAGAAGTGCCATGCAGCCAAAGACTGCATGCAAGCTGTCATACATTTTACATTCACAGGATGCATTTTCTAGTCTGCAGATCAAACCTTGAATACATAGACCTTAAAGCACAAGGCAAGAGATCACTTCTAACTCAGATGTTTTATTAATATGAAGAACGCTGTGAGATTTTTAGACCGATACTTTTCCCTGACTCTTAGTGGGAATTGTACAGCGATCCTGGGGCTGTTTGCTCAAGCGAACGAGTAGCCGTAATTTATCACTGGAGTGGCTTCACCATGGCGTAGGTGGAAGTTGTGAAGTAAATAACATCTACCCCTGTGGATAATTTGTGCTTGCAAAGATTTCTAGTGTGCAGACGAGGCTTGTGTGTACCCGGTAAGCCATGTGCTTCACTGAGTTCCATCGGCTTTGCCCTGACTCAAAGCGTTATTGGTCTGTGGTTTAACGTGGTTTCATTGCTGGCGGCTTCTTACAGTATTTTTATTTCTTTGCTGAAGACTTGTACATCTTTGAAGGATATTTTGTTGAAGGCTGGTGATGTTCTCTTTCTGTTTTAGTCCATGAGGGCAGCCCGCTGGGAGAACTTCATCGCTGTGTCCGAGATGGTGTCAAAATCAATGTCCATATCCGCACTTTCAAAGGGCTTCGTGGAGTCTGCACAGGGTTTTTGGTCGCGTTTGACAAGTTCTGGAATATGGTAATTATTGTTCCAGCCCTTGATTTCTAACTGCTGTATTGAAAACTTGTTCTTTGCAACAGGTTTAAGCAAGAACTACACTTTGAGAAGGTTAATGTGGTATTGCGGTTCGTAAAGCTTATCTGCTCTGGCACTGAGTGCTGGCTTTCAGACATAAATGGTGCTTGATGTTGGATTGGTATGTCTGAGAGGTGCCATCTTTGAGAGGTTTTAGGTGAGAGAGAAGCTTTGAAGAGCTTCCAACCTCTTCAGAGGTTTTGTATAAGAACCTAAGAGGATGGAATATGAGGAATATCAGAAGCTTCCAAAGTGTTCTCTGCAAAACACAATCTTATAGTGGTAGCCCCTTCTCTGTTCTCTCTTGTTGGGATGTCGGTAACAAAAGCTTTTCCTTGTGTTCTACCTCACTACCTCATGAAAATCTAAAAGACAGTGGAAGCGTGTGAGTCTGGAGCTGTGAAAAGTTTGGAAATGGTGGACAGTGGGAAAAGAATTTTGCAGGCAAGACTCACAAAGATTTTTGCAAGTGATGCAGAGTGGATGCGAGGCTTCGCTGTTGCTTTCATACCTCAGTTCAACTTAGACGATTAAAAAACTAGCTGCAAAGCACAGCTTGTTCCGAGGATGGATTTTCTCTCGGATAGAAAATAATTTTGACGCAAAGCTAGTCCAAAACTTCCTCATGTTTTCTTTTAATTTTGACCTTTCAGTTTCTTTTATCTTTTTCTAGGCCCTGACGGATGTAGATGAGACATACAGAAAGCCAGTAATGGGCAAAGCTTTCTACGCAGAACCTCAGCTCACACTAACCCGGGTAGGTAACCATATCCAGTTTTCATATTTTTCAGTATCTCCTTTCTCAAAGTGGTAGAAGGGAAGCACTGATTGGAAAACTGTATTTACATTTGAAATATTTTATCTCCTTTTATTACAGATGACACTAAAAAGACTTGGATTGGGAGAGGGAAACGGAACAGTTTTATGACCTTTTTTAAAGGTCTTTCACCATAGATCAGGGTTAGAGAAGTTCTACTTTAGAGTTCCTAATATCAGATCACAGTTGCTGCTGCTGCTTATTACAATATGCTGACCTTCTGCAGGCTTGCTCTGTGGTTTTGGATTTGTTTTGTGCATTTTTTGCACCTGTGACTGATCTGGTCCACTTTTGTCCTGCCAGGTGATTTAGCAGTGCATAACTGATGAACTTCTGAACAATGAAGTTCATCAGTTATAGACAGAAATATGTAACGGGGCTGTGCCTGTTGAATGGCGTAGCTCTGGGCCTTTTGGGCATCAGAGAAGCATCACAAACTTTTAAACAGTTTCATTGTGAGGAATTTGCTTTCAAATTCCTGCCATTTAAATCTGGTTTTTGATAGTTCCCACCCTTCCTTTTTTAAAGTTTCCTTAAAAATAAACGAGTTATCATTGTTCCTTCAGCTCACTCCCAGGGACTGACTTTCCATCCTGTTGCTGGGAAGAGACAGACTCGCTGAGAGTCCTTTTTGTTTGTCAGTATTTCATAAAAGCTTGCCTGCTGCCACAGTGAAAGCTGTTTCTTTTCCAGGTTCAGCACCATGTATTCTTAGATTGATGAGTTTGTACAGTGCTTTGGATCTGCTACTCTAGCTTTTATTATTTTTCTATTGTTTGTGGCCCTCACACCTCCCAGAATACCCACATGGCATCTACTAGTTTGTTTTGGGGAATGCAGAAGGTCCATCATTTTTTCAGTGTACACTCTTTGCTGATTGAGGCCCCTTATCTTAGGGATTCGTGCCCTGCCTGAGGACACAAGGATGGAAATCTCACGCTCTCTGACAACATTACAAGAATGTTGGGGAAGGTGAGCTCATGGAGCAACTTAGTAGCTTTCTGTTGTTCCCGGCCAAAGTTAAATGCTCCTGCACATCGATACCGCTTCCCAAATTAAATTCCTCGCTGCTCTCGCAAAGCCGCTTGCGCGCGTGCAAGAGATCCATTCCCTTTCTGTCACTATTTGGCAAGAAAACGTTGTCTTTATTGCTGGTAAAGATTCTGCACTAAATGTGTGTTGTGAGCTCCGATTTGGGATCGTACGCACAAATACGATGTAGAAATGCTGAAGAAGCAGCCTCTTCTGTTTCATGATTGTGGTCATATACACAAGTGTTCTTTTGCAGCTGTTTGACAGACTGAAACTGCAGGATTCCTCAGTAAAGAAGGGAGCTGACTCAAAGACTGTCTCGGAGGAGCTCGCCCTGACGAATGACTCTCAGACGCCGGGAATGAAAGTCGGATCGGGACGAGGGAGAGCAGATGATGAGCGCGAGAGGCAGAAACGCTTGGGCAGAGCTGGAGAAAAGAAGATGCCGGGTGACAGTTTACATCTGGCTGCCAGAGGTGAAGCCGATGTGGGTGGCGGGACCGCCCATGCCGAGGGTGCCGGCGCCGGCGGTACCCGTACGAGAAGCCAGGCGCGAAAAAAAAGGCGGCCCAAAGTGGATTATCAGCAGGTGTTCACCCGTCACATAAACCAGATTTTTATTCGAGGAGAGAATGTCCTGCTTGTCCATTTAGCACATTGAGTTGGCTGAGCCTTCGTCGGTGTATCGATGTGGTAGCATGAATTGCCGCTGCAGCTCCCATTGCTATTTAGCGCGCTCGTTGTGTATGATGGTACCGTGACTGGTTTCCCATTGCTGTAACAAGGCAGGGGAAATAATTCTAACTGGAGCATCCTGAGCTTGATGCCATAGCAGCCTTCTCAGAGCTCTGTTGGGCGTCTTGGGACAAGGTCAGCAACACAATTGCTTCTGTGAGATGAGGGAGGTAAGCGCAGATCCCGCTGCTCCTTATTAAGAAGCTAAATGGAGAGGATGGGAAGAGAATTTTGTTATAATCAGTTCTAGGAGCTGATTGTGGCAAAAATATAAGGAGCTTAAGATTAGATCTCCACCTGAAATGCATCACAAATACTACTTTTTGTGTTCCAAGTAGTCACAAGAGAAGATTGTAAATGAAACTAACAGTTTATCTGCTGTTGTTACATGGATGTCTTCTTTTCCAGATATAATTCTGACAGTTGTTTTGAAATCATCTACCAAAAGGTGAAGCCAGGTAATACTGATGGCTACTAGCCTCCTCCTCATAGTTAGCTCTGTAGTGCCCTCTGTGGTAGAAAACCTCTTCATTGAGACCTGCTCTTTTTCTGTGAATGGTCGTGGGACCTTAATTTATTTTTAGTATTTAAGCTTAGGCTTCTATTCGTAAAGCTGTGCTTCAGCCCTGTGCCACCAGCAAGCGGCTAATGGAGCTGATCCAGGGACCTCCACATTTGGAGTTTATCTGTGAATGTTGTGGATGCAGATGGCAAATTGTACTTTTGTCTTTCACCCATTTGCTACTTGGTGTAATAGTGAAGTTTGCAAAGATGTAGTTTTTCTTCTCATTTAAATTTATGTGCTGAGCACAATTGTACTGTATCTAAGCGCCTTTCAAGTTCCCTCTGTTGAAACTAGACGTGCTCTGTCTTCAGCAGTTCTCATGGAGCAGAAATCTTTATGGCTCTTTCCTATCCATGGAAAAATGCATCTTCTAATTCCAGTTGAACTGAGCTTTTGTTTGCCCAAACACGTTCTGAAGTATAAAAGTCAAACTTAGCTCATCAGTGCTGTTATTTCAACAAGGTTGTTAAGCTACTGTAGGTCAGACTGGACTTTTGCAGGTATCAACTGAATTGCAAGAGAGCTGCATGCAGAAGTTTGAGGGTAAATGAAGCTGTTACATTATCAAGTCTGTTCCCTTAGTCGCCCAAGGACACTGGATTTCACGCTGCTATTCCTGTGTTCATCTCAACTGCCTTAGGCTTTGCATGAAGTTGGGA
Source organism: Baryphthengus martii (assembly GCA_013396935.1). Classification (NCBI taxonomy): domain Eukaryota; kingdom Metazoa; phylum Chordata; class Aves; order Coraciiformes; family Momotidae; genus Baryphthengus; species Baryphthengus martii. The sequence goes on from VWZK01004130.1 coordinate 28,649, forward strand.
AATGCCTTTATAGCAGATCTTCTCTTGTATGTAGAGCTTGTAAGTCCTCAAACTGAGTGACTGTGCTCTCGGTGACACACGTTCCTGTTGCTGCGTACGCGGCATTACTGCTTGTTGTCGTTAAGGGCATGTTTGGGTGACTTACAGAAATCATTCAGCAGGAGTTGCTGGGCACACAAAGCAGCTGTATGCCTCTGGGGGAGCCTGAAACTTATGGCAGCGTTTCAGGTGACATGGGGCTTGGATGGCTGAACAGCTCAGCCACCGAGCTGCAAACCCAAGTTCAATCTGGGACAGAAATGCCTCAGAATGAAAGGTACTGTTGAGACAAAACAATTTCATCAAGAGGAAAAAAAGTAGAGGAAAGAATATCTACAGATTCTTATTATATGTAGCTTTATTGCTGCAGTCTCTTCCTACTATGAAGTAAGACTGAGCACTTGAAAAGATTCTTCTCTTGGAGATTCTTGTTTCCTTTCCTTTTGTGCTGTATTTGCTTGTGTTTGTCTGCAGTCCTTTTGTTGCCAACTAAACAGAACCCTCACAAATTAGTAGAAACATGTGAAGCTAGAAACAAGGGGCTGATATCTGTTCCTGGCTTCTCAGCAGCTTTTATTGCAAGTGAGTATTTTTCTTCATTATGTTTTTGGTTGTGGATTGTTTAGTTCCCCTCCACTTTCTCACTGGTTTGCTTTTACTTCAGTTGCTTGGGGTGACTTATCTCTTGTCTTTTCCATTCATGCCAAAGGTTGCTGGTTTTGACCTCTCCTCTTTCCTTCACACTTGACCAAAAGGTGTCAGATCCCCACTCTGACCTATGTGCTATGACATCTAATCAAGTTCTTGCTTTTCTTTTCCTCATACTCATAATTCTCTTTTTTCTGCCTAGTTTATACTGCCTTGTGCATTGAAGAAGATGCAACTACTATGCATGTTCTTATGGTTGTAGTGCCCTCTTTCCTTGTCAGTTGACACGTCACCAAGTTCTCAGTTGCTACTAAAAGTCTCAGTGTCTCCTTTCATCTGAAGTTTTTCTCTGAAACCTTGCAGGTATTTGTTGCTTTACATTTACAAGTTTTCTTTTTTATGTTTTATGAAAAGTACTGGTGCTCAGACTTGCATTTGTGCCTTGATTTTGATATCATCAGTGACCCGTTCTTCCAAAATCACCACCTCAATCAGTAAACCTGGTTAAGATGTATACAGTTGTCTATTCTCTTACGCTATTCCTTAGTATTAAACTGTTCCTCCTCTGTTCTCATTGTTGTCCCATCTGTGGAGTTGGTTAAAATTCTCTCTTCCAGTTAGATTTAATGGCTTATTTGGTGGTTCTTCATTTATTTCCTACTTCCTTGTCCACCTCTCTCGTTATTTCCAAGCTGCTTCCTAAATACAACCTCTTCTACAACTTCAGATCTTCCAAAATGTCTTCCTTTCCCCTGGTTTTTCTAACACTGTAGCTTTTAAAAGCCTGTTACCAACATGCTATTTTATGAATTTTGTCCCTTTCAAGATCATCATTGTGACTAAGCAGGTGATCCTGTGTGTGCTGTCACTTGCATGTTGACTACTTCAGATTAAGTTACTCTTTAAAGAAAATTGAATGTGATGTTCTGAAATGGTCTTCTACCTCACTTAAGTATTCATGTAAATCTGTTAAAAAAAATCAATCAACCCTTGATAACAATTGAGCTTTTTAAAAATTGTTTCTAGTAATTTCTTGCCATGTTTTTCCATTTCCAAACCCTTCATAAAATCCAGGTTTTTTGTTCAAAAAGCTGTCTACTCCTGGCCATTCATCTACTGCTGCAGCATCACAAAGATGCTGTGAGCATTGACACCTCAAGTCATCATGCCAAAGAATGAAGAGTAGGAGCAGGAGATGGTCTAAAGAAACAGAGAGCTCTGTGAGAGTGAAAAAGCTTTAGGCCAAATAGAAAGAACTCTCTGGGAAGGAGCCATGTACTGGTTGCAGCCTGCCCAGTATTTCCAGGACATTGTTCAGCCTGGTGCTCACCGGTGATTCCTGAAGTGTGTTTATGGTGAGGTACCAAATTACTGCAAAGAGACTTTTCTGAACTACCTTTGAAGAAATGATGTGATAGTTTGAGAAATTTTTAGAGTCATTTCTAAAAATAGCAGACAAATACGAAACCTTGGAAATGTTTTGATGCCAGCTGCAGAAGTGATGTAGTGCAGTAGTTTTGGAATGTGACGTCACAGATAGATCTCATGGTATCATCATGTATCTTTTCATTGCCAACACAGTTCAGTAGGGACCCACGTCTCACAGTTAATTCAAGAGTGACGATTTTATTTGTACAGTGATACAGGGACCTTTGCTGAATGGGGTTTTTATGGAACCACAGCATAAAACCTGTCTGTGCTGTGGGGATGCCGGGGAACTGGTAGGGAGAGTCGGGCTGAGAGCTGCAGCTACCTGACCGTTATGGGGATCAGGGCTGGGATTGTTTCTTGTGCAAAGAAATTTTCCATGTGCGTTGTTTTTTTTCCCAAGCACTTCTGAAACAGGGCTGTGGTAGTAGAATAGATGAGGCCAAAGGAAAAGAAGGAGCTTGTCAAAGTGTGGTTTTAGTTCCTTCTCTCAAATGACTTGTCCGGCTTAATTGCCGGACAGAAAAAAAACAGAAGTTTTTTTTCTGGTCTAGAGACAAGTACTTGGCATGTCCTCACCAGGTGATTACTGGAGTAGTCGGTGAGCACTGGTTTCCATCTGCTTCTTGTCCTTCAGTTTCTAGAGTCATTGCTTCTGATGCAGCTTTCCCTTCTGTATCCCTTGGAAGCAGGGCAAGGTCTCTCAGCAGGAGTAGGCTTGACTGCCAGCTATTTTTCCCCCCTTCCTAAGGAATGTTACCCTGTCTAGTTTTACATCCAGATAGCCTTTGGCTGCTCTTGATTTTCATACTATTCTCTGCAGACTTTTGGAATTATTGGTAGGAAGAATTACTTACCTTGGAGTAAACTGATTTTTTTTTTTTTAAACTTGTTTTCCTTTCTGCAGTGCTAGGGTTTCAGAGTTTGCTGTTGCAGTCACCTGCTTGTACCTGTGAATCACTCTGGGTGAAGAAGTGTCCAGGAAAGAAGAAGATACCTTATTTTTGTTGAATTTGACATTCAGTCCAACATGCTGCCCACACTTAACCCTTTCTATTGCTTACTGGCACTGACCTAAATGAGACAGATGGAAACAATTATTTCATCCAGAATTTTGAAAGAAAGTGTAAAGGCAGCAGGGGCAGCAAACTGTGGAAACGTTCTTGAGTTTCTGAAGATGTTTATCTCCAGGTAAACTTCTTGTCTTTGATTAAACAGATCAGAATTATAACCACCATCTTAAACTGGAAGCTCTGCAACTGGGTGAAATTGGAAGGCACAGTAGGACACCCTGTCAGAGGCAAGGCAGTAGCAATGATCCAGTCATTCCTTCAGCCAGACAAGCTCGCTCCTGAGAAGCTGTTGAGTTTTATATGTTAGTGTCCACCTCAAAGCATAACTGCAAAATACTGTAAATTATATGATGTTTTCTCTCCTGCCTGCATTGGGGAGTGTAAAACATAAATGCTAAAGTATGCGTTGTCTGCAGCCCAGAGCAATTTCAGTTCATGCTTTTGCTTCTTGACATTGGCTTAAGAATTTGAAGTTTGTACTGTAGCAATCCTAAGACAGTCTTTGCTATAACGTTATGGAAGGCTGACACTTACTGGAAATGATACTGAAACACTAGGGTGTTACAGAAAGTGTGGGATTCTTACTGGAACTAAGGTATTGCAAGCCAAAAATATCTGTTCCTAGGGATGTTACCAAGATGGAGATGTGTGAAGCCACAACTGGAAGAAAAGATGATAAAGAAATACTTCGTTTCTTCTAGTGGAGGAAGGTGATCTTCCTAGAGCGAGAGAGTAATTTCAAAGCTAGTTCTCCCGTTTTGCAGGCTTGATGGTAGGTGAGCCTGAACAGGCCGAAATTCCAAGTGAATTAAGCACTCACAGAAACAGCCAGAGCTGAGAGGGGCACAGCTCCGTTTGCAGATTTGAATATCAACAGCTTAACTTTCCAGTAAGAGATTCTAGAGAAGCAACTCCAGTTTACAGTCTACAGCATTAGCTCTGTGCAAAGTTTTCTTGGCATTATTATCTTAGCCCATAAGAGGATGACAAATACAGAGGTTTGTCATGTGCTGTCCTGTATCATCTTTTTGAAGGTGCTGCGGAATTCATAGTGGTATGAGCTGACCGGGTGGGCAGAGGAAGACAGATAGCCAGTTGCTACAGGAATTCAAGGGGAGAGAACTGAAATCTTAATAACATCCTTGCAGGTAATGAGCTGACAGTCTAGGAGAGAAGAATAGAGTCCAAGCTGAACTTCATTTTTTTTAATTCACCAGAAATAATCATTCCCTTGTAGGGTATACATGGACAAAAAGATGTGCTCTTGTTGTACGGTCAAGTTTTCTTTTAGAAACTTGAACTTGGTCACTTCTTTTTCCAGCAGTGTTGGTGTCTCACATTCAGATAAACATCATTACAACGTTGGTGTGGGTTTTTTTTTTTAAGTACTGCGCTGTTCATGTAGCTTTTAAGAGCCACTGTCATTAGAAGGAAACACCTATTTTCAGCACGTTCCATGTCTTTTCCATTCTGACTTAAAAGCTAAGATAAAATTGGCCACAGCTGGATATAAGTAAAGCGGTTAAAACTTACTTGGAAAGAAAAAAAAATTAAAAATTGCAGAGAAATGTTGCAGGGAAAAACCTTGCTATTAAAGAACATCCTTTGCTGCCATCTTTTTCACCCATCAACAGCCTGGGCAGAAAAAACAACGAGGCCACTTAGGGAGCGGAAGGCAGGGCAGTCTGACTGTCCTCCTCCAGGTGGGCACTGCAGGATCAGTGCACTTGCTGAAGACTTTCCTTGATGGGAACAACAACACAAAAATGTGTCATCTGCTGTAAGTATAATGTGCCCCTCTGTACATTTTCCCAACTCCAGGCTTTCATGGCCTGCTGAAGGTGGGAAAGCAGGCAAAGAAAAAGGAAAGAGAGAGGAATTACTTTACTCAGTGGTAACTCCTTGAAATGGAAGGCTGCTTTTTAGCCTGCGCTCGCTGGCATAATTCAGCCAGCACTGAACAGTTTGCTCTGTGGGAGAAGGAATATTCCAGGACAATTCTCGAATGCAGCCTCCCTTACCGTGTGAGTTTTTCTCAATGTGTGAACTGTGCCCTGGGAGTCTCTGCCAGACTCCATCCCCAGTAACTGACACGTTTGATCCTGCCTTTAAAATTTTGCAGAGGAAACGCAGTGGGAGAGCAAACAAGTAAGCAAATTTCCCCTTTTGAGGCAGGGATGGTAGGAGGCTTGGTTATCCTTGTTAGCTGCCTAGGGCTGCAGGAGAAAGGACTAATTTAGTGGAGGAATATCAGAGATGGCTTGTCTCATGATGTTTACAGGTCCTTTTAGATGTCACTGTAAGTGCTCCTGCTCTTAGCTGGTAGAAGTGAAGGCCTGTCAGGGAAGGAAAATGCCTTCTGATGTTCCTGGATAACTATTTTATTAGCTGTTAGCTTCCTAGTGTACACTTGGATGACTTAGCTGAAGAAAATTAGTACACCTGAGACTTTCAGTCAGTCTTGTATTCGTTTAGAATGAAAAGTAGTTTGATCAGTTTGTGTAGAAACATATCCATCCTTTTTTCCTCTCAAAAGATCAGTGCTCTCCCTCAGGAAAGAAATGAAAGCTGCTCCTGCTCCTGTAGAGATTGCTTCTGATTTCCACTGCTTCAGAGCAAAGTGCAGCTGTGTCACTGTGTCTGCAGCATGATAGATCATTCCAAGATGAGAAAATGAGAGGAGGGCTCCGTTGCTTTAAAACTAAAATGGGCATTAGTGTGGGAGCAGTTGTGTTGACCTGTCTTCAGATGCTGTGTGCATCCACTGGCGGCGTGTGGCTTGGGACTTGTTAACCAATTAGTCACCTGTAAAACTTCCTTAATGAACCAGCGAGAGGCAGCGTGACCTCCCAGACCGATACGGGATTGGAAGTCTGACAAAGTCCGGTCTCTCTACTGCCACTTGCTCCCTGAATGGCCTTGGCGAGTCACCTCCCTCCCTCTGCCGTTTGCTCCACGGCTGTAACACACCTGGGAGCCACCCTTGCCTGTCTCGCGAGGATCTGGGGAAGCGGCGAGTGCTATGCAAGTGCTCAGTATTGTTATTAAAACTATAATATGTCAGGTAGCGCAGATACGTCGATCATCTGCCCTCTTCAGGCACTTGACTGTTAACCTGGTGTCTTGGCACACTGCAGCTGTGCCAGGTGTCGGGTACAATGACGCACTTCACTCTTGAAATTACTTATTCAAGGTCAGATTTGGTGACTTCAGTATCTGCTTCACAGCTGCAATACCATGTTTTGGTCAAATGGTGATAAACGAGAGTCTAACTCATTTGTAATTCCTTCTCTTGTCTTCCTAAATATTTTATTTCTTAGGAAGCTGATACTGCTATGGACATAGCGAACAATACTGAACTCGCAATATTCTGCTTTCCAGCCATAAATGTTTATATTTAAAATTGCTAAGACTGCAATGCAATAAATATAATCATGGCACTGTTTGCTTCAAAGCATGTTTTTTTTGTGTGTGCTGTCAATATGTTTGTGTCCCTGATGAAGCTGCTGTTGCAGCGGTTGGGGTAGAGGCCTGGATGTGGAGAACACCAGGTTTGGACGCTGGCACTGCTATCTGGTCACATGATTTGGCAACGGAGCTGTCATCTGTGTGTTCAAAAGTGTATTAATCTACAAAATAAGAACATCATTATACCTGTCGTTTAGAGGTGCAGAAGGGAAACGAACTTCATGTTGAAGAAGGTAAGAACTATTAGTCTGATCTCTCAAAGGTCTGTTAACCTTAGCGTGTGATCTTCCACCATACCATCAGGAGATGATTTTCCAGGCAGGAATCAGGGAGAGCCATCATCCAAGCACCTGATCCAGCATGTGCGGAGCCAGTGGGGAACCTGACTTCCAGGAACCTTTTTATTCCCAAGGTAAACAATACTGATGTATTTGGATCCGAGATGTTAACTGGACGGGTGCTGGTAACGTACCTGTGCTCTGGAATTCGGATATTTGCTAAAGGGAGGAATTCTCGTTGCAACCTGGGAACTGTTTACAGAGAACAAAATATGCGCTTTTAAAGCCACGGCTGGGAGTGGGGGAAGATCTGGAAACGCTGCTGGCGCCCCGGGCCGGCATCCCTCCCGCTCTTGCTGTCTGCTCCCCGCTCCCGCTCCTGCTGCTGCTCCCGCTGCCCAGCAGGTGGCAGCAGGTGGAAGGGAAACCCCGCGGCGGACGCGCCGCGGGGACAGTGCGCGAGGGCGGGGGAGAGCGGGAAACGCTCCGGCTCGCGAGGGCAGCCCTATTCCCTGCAAACGCCGCCCCGGGATCCTGCTGCCGTGCGGGAACCGGCCAGGGCGGTGGGTTGGGCTCCTCACCGTGTGCCCTCCAGATCCCACCCGCGTCTCTGGGTGCCGATGGAGGTGAGACCGGAGCGGCCCAAACCCCGGGTGGCTCCGCGAGGTGTGTGGGGGCTGTTACCCGGCTCGAGCCCGGCAGGGCGGGAGCTCATCAGATGCTGCGTCCACAGCTTTGCGGTGCCCGGGTCAGGCCTCGGGCGCTGCGGGCGTCGTAGGAATAGTGACATGTAAGATCACGGCAGAACATCACTTCCCACCTCAATAGGTTACATCAAGTTCACCCATGAAAACAGTTGTCCTGAAATCACTGGGAAACAGCCGTCACCTCCAGGCCAGGAGCTGACAACAGGTGGTGATGGCAGGAACTTGCCAAAAATTTGTTACCGATGCTGGCTCAGGGGTGTTCTCTGCAAACTGAGTTCTGGGACTTGCACCAGAGCCAGCAAAGGGAACACCGGGGCAGGCGAAACATCACCTGGTTTGTCACGGTGACTGTGCAGACAACACAAATCTGAAGATGTCACCAGGAGGCAGCCCTTAGCAGAGGCCACCGTCGCAGGGCCACGCTGCAGGAGCAGCAGCGCAGCTCTCAGGTGACCGTGGGTTTGGATGTAAGAGTAGCAGGAGTCCTCTAGCCATCCAACGTGGATGGTGAGCTTGGCTGGAGGAAACATTGGCTGTGGGAGGAGAGCGGGAGTCAGTTCTGCTTGGTGGGGAGTGTACTAGGACACAGCTGGAAACAGCAACCGCTGGCAGGTGCTGCCCAGGCTGTAAACCAGTGCTCCGTGTGGGTATCCATGTCTTGCCACAGATTTGCAGAAAGAAAGCGCGTATTATTTATGTGCAGTGATGCAGCTGAGCAGATCTTAGAGCATCGTATGCTTTGAGAATCTGGATGCTGTGTTAGTACTCTGTAAATGCACCAGCACAGGCTTGAAGAAGGAAACCAACCCCTTTCTCTCCTGCTCTTCAGGGGGATGAGGCTCAAGCACAATAAGTTTTTCCCATTAGAGAGCACAGTCAATGGAACAATCATACGATGTGTTGATCAGGAAAAGGATGTGGGAGTTTGAGAGGAAAAACTGATACTATCGCTAAAGGAGCAGCAGGAAGGATGGCAAACAGGATACTGCACCGCGTTTGGCGGAAGGAGCACGGAATGATGCTGTGGCTGCAGAGGCTGGGGTCAGCTGTGATCTCTATTGTGAACATGGGAAAAGCTGGACCAGAAAGCAGAAAGTTGGGATGAAGGGCTTTTTGCTGATTCTTTTGCGAGAAAATGTTAGGCAATATCCCAAAGCTGTCAAAATGGTGGAAGAGCTAACTGGAGGGAAACGTATTTTTAGCTGCTTGGAGGCTCTGAAATGAGAGTAGTGGGAAGCTGAAAAAAGGGGGTTGGGGTTGGCACTCTCAACAGGACCTCCTTACATCCAGGGATTTCTGGGAGACAGTTCCAAACCCAGGGTTAAACAGGTTCAAAACAATGCTCAAGGGACTATGTTTACGCCTCTGCTGCTCTAGCACCCTGTGAACATGGTGAGGGGTGGGAATGTGCCTGTCCTATTGTTTTTTGGAAGTTAATGTTTTGGTGGAGATGCTGTAGAAGGCCACGTGATGGGAAGATATTTCAATGGTAACTCTTCCATGGTCACTTGGAGTTGTCTTTGGGGTGAATCAGAATTTTGCCTACCAAATTTGTACAGGCACATCTGAAAGCCAGATGGGTAGACCTTGCTGCCCAACGGCTCCTGAGGGTTTCAGCTGAGTTGGTGTAAGCCGCAGAAGTAGGTATGTGAGACAAGTCCTTAACTTGCCCTCTTGCGACCACTATAAAACCAGAAGTGTTTAAGAGCAAGGAAATGGCTTTTATTTGTCCTCCTTTGGAGAACTGTCTCACTGGGAAGGGATCTCACAGGGACGGATCCTTTCATAGAAAGCTGTCAGGGTCGCGTGTGGTATGTGAGAAATTGGAAAACATTACCTGGTGAGGAGCACTAACTATGTTTGCTTCTCAAATTGCATCTGTTTGCAGTGCTTTGTAACTCAGATGTTTTAAAATGAAATATCTGTAATTGTGCAGAGTATGCTTGTCCAAACCTGTACCTGCAGGCACCTCGAGCTGATGTGTCACCCAGACATGGGCTCCTGGCTCTTTTCTCACTGGATGTTGTGAGCAGTGGTAGGTGATGTTGCAGTGTTGGAGTGAAACTGGGTGATGGAGTCAAGGTGCACCGAAACAGGGTGTTGGTGTAACTTTCTCCCTGCAGTCAGCCCAATGGTATGAATTGGTATCAACTCCAGTCTCTTCCAGCTCACCTTTGGTACCTGGGGCGTGGCTTGTACTGCAATAACGTTTGCACAGACGTAGCCTAGTTGACGAAACTGCTTTGCTCCTGGGTTTGCCCACCCTGCTCACATGATGCCAGTTTTACACCGTAAGGTAGTGAGCATTAATTAATTTATTTTAAAAGCAGCCGTGTGCTTGTCGCTCCTTGTTGGGTCAAAATGCTCTGAAGTCACCCATTCCTCAGCTTGCTGTTTTAATTAAAAACACAGACCCTTAAAAGAGGATTGTACTGTCTCCAACTCTTCAAGAGATGGCAAATGTTAGCGCAGCAGAGTGTGAATCGCTTGCCGAGAGCCATCCTCTACCCTGGCCTCACATCTATTACCAAGTGTAAACTAATGAACAAAGAGCTGGCGTTTGTCACAATATCCAGTGTAAGGGCTTTCAAAAAGTGCTGCAGGCTGACATGGAAAGATGGCAAGAGGCTGCAGCCCCTGACCTCAATAAAGGCTTCAAAGGAAGCTCCTGAAAAGTTTTTTTTTGTAGCACAAAAAAAGGAAATTCTCCTGGTAATGTAGCAGCCAGTGCACTTTAATAGCTAAAACTACATCAAGGCTTCTGCTGACTGGGTGGAAACGACGTCTCTCTTTTTTTTTTTTTTTTTTTTTTTTTGTTAATGGAGCAAAAAAAGCATTTACATACAAAACAAAGGACTTGAGCCTTACAAGATGAAGGTACCAGCTTACTCAAGCAGCCCACCTGCAGCGACCAAGCTGGGGCAGTGTGCGAGGGAAGGAGGAGCTGGGGAGCAAGAGCCCCGCAGGTGCCAGCTCCCAACGGGAGAAAAGACCCTGCCTCCCTCAAAGAAAAGGTGGGGGAATCCGCAACTGCTTGGGCACCCTCCTTTGCTGTGGGTCTGCCCATTCCTGGAATGGGAGCAAGCAAACAAGTCTGGGGGGCTGCAGGAGGCCGGGGCTGAGCGGCACAGGGAGGAGGCAGCGTCGCACAGTGCTGCTTTGGGGGGAAAGCTGCTTCTTGCCCTGCTGAGCTCACCCAGCACTTGTGCCGCTTGCCCGGCCACAGCCAGAGCTTTGGCCGTTTTCCTGCCAGCCGCTTTCGGCCGTTCAGCTCCCGCTGTCGGGGCTGCGCTCTGTTGCACAGCAGGTCATTTGCTTCGCCCGTGTCACCGGCGGCTCTCTTGTCAGGCTGCAAGTCCTAGAGCCAGAGCCAGACCTGCGCTCTGCCTGTGCGTTGGACCGTACCCCCGGATGGCATTCCTGGGGATGGAACTATCACTGCAGAGACGCTGGCTGCTGGCAAAAGGGGAGACTGGGGCAGCTCATCCAGCTAAAGCAGTTTGTTTCTAATTAAGTTGAAAGCTTTGATCCTGGCTCGCCTCCTGCCAGCCAAAGGCTCCGAACACGGCCGGTGGGCAGCTGATCCATATGGCTGCAGCTGCACCAGGGACTGGGGTGTATCTGGTGGCACAGGTAGAACAGGTAGCTCCCATCAGTGACATTTTTCCAATGTTTTTTTTTTCTTTGCAGATACTGAAAGTTTCCTATGAGCTGCAAGCCCCAGTGCAGAGAGTGGAAGGTGACAAGCACCTGGATTGGCTCTTTCCCAAGCTCAAAGAACATCCATGGGACAGGGATCAGTACGATTGCTCACTGACCCCAGCGCTATTAGGGACCTGGAGACCCACTGAAGGGGAAGGAAAGTGGCACTGTGACAGCTGTACAGAGGAGGAAAAAATGGAGACCGTCCCAGCAGCAGGTAGGGAGATTCATGAGCATCAAACTGGGCTGGAAAACCACCTTGAGGCCAGATTAGGCAGCTCAAGGTGGAGGTACATGCTTCCTCCTCTTCTTTTTACATCTCTGGAGGATGTGGTTCCCAGGCCAGAAGGAGGAGGGACAGGGGACAAAGAGAGGTGAGGGTAGAGAGGCAAAGAACCAAATTTCCTGGCTGTTAGGAATTTAACCGTTAGTGTTCTTTCTTCCTGGATTTTGTCTGCAAATCAAAAATGGGGAAAGATTTTGGTAACCTCATAGTATCACCAACAGTTTGTTAAAAGACTAATTGCCAAGTAGCTTATGCATGTGGGACCATTAGTAATTCTGTAGCTATGCAAATTAAAACAGTGATGTATGATTTATAGCTTTAATAATGTTCTGAAGGCTCTTAAATTTTAATCACTTGCAACATCCTTTTTAATATTCAATTACTTTATTAACTAATTAGGTCACTTGCTGAAAAAGCACATAAGGCTGGTGCTATTTTAATATCAGCTGAACATCACAAAATACCTTTGAAATGGTGTAAATGGTTTATTTATTTTAAATAGATCATTAAGATGCTATAATTAATAAATCAATTACAGAAAAAAGACAAGAAATTGATAGATGCCAAACCACAATAGTAGTGGTTTTGCAGCTTACTTTGTAAGTGTTCACAGGGATGTTGAACTTGGTGAACGTGGCCACTGAAGCACCTTCCCAGATAATTCATATTCAGCTGAAGGGATACAGTTCAAGATATGCTTGGTTCATTATAGATGCTTTTTGTATGAATTTAGCTTTCTGATTGATAAAAGCTCCACAAATGACCTTGAAAAGTTAAAGTATTTAAACGGACAGCCCTCCTTTACAGCTTGCTCTTTTGTCTGGCTCAAAAAAAAAGATAAAACCTTAACATCATAGTCCTGCTAATGCTGGGATGAAAGGCAGAGCTCTGGAGGGAGGGAGGGAAGGTGGGCTGCTCATCTGTCACCTATCTGCTCTGCTCAAAGCAGAGGAGCAGTTGCTCCTGCCCAGAGGCAGGGGCTGTGGCAGGGCAGCAGCGCTCGGCCCTAGAGCAAGAATAGAAAATCCTACCCCTGCAAAAAGCGCCGAGCTGCTCAGCTGTAGCGCGGATGTCTACACCTCCAGTTCACACCAACCCCTGACGTAAACCCTGAAGTTTTGAAATGATAATTTCGTCACTACTGTGACTGCAACTCTGAAACAGAACTTTGAATAATCTTCTGTTTTAAAACTTAGTAATTAAAGGTAAGACAAATACTATTCTAGGAATTAAGTTTGTCTTTTTAACAGATTTTGGCTTACATTGTATCAACGTGAGGATCGTGCAATAGTTTTTTCTCTTGAGAAGTTTCTGGAAAAGATCTGCAGCAATTACAGAGCATTCATCTTCCCCTTTTAACTTTTCTTACTTCCATTTTCTTGTAATTAAAACCTGTAAATCAGGGGGCAAAAAGCTCGACGCTACAGTGATCTTTCTGCTAAATATCAGACTGTCCTTCACAACTGAGTTGCTAAGAAAATGATTTCAAATTTCAATTTACAGAGTTTCCTGGGAACTAAAACATATATGGTCTAAGTCTGGCTCTAAAGCAGAGTCCAGGCGAGGTACAAGACCGCTACTCCAGTTCCCCAAGTATCCAGAAATAAAAGCAACCCCTGCTTCTGTCCCAGGGGACCCTGCAGACCAGTTATTCATTGCTTTAGATGACATCAGTTTTCCTCATAGCAAAATTCTACCCAGTTCACGTTTGTCATCAAAATGGTTAACACTGCTTCAAGAGGCCACTGTTGGGTGTGACTATTCACTGAAAGAATGAACATTCTAGACTGACCTGGGCTGGTCTGGACAACTGTGCAGAAGGAATAAGGACGCCTAAAATAATGCTAAACCCACTTCAGAGTTTATGGGAGCTGCCACAGGCAACAAGGGTGCAGAACAATACAACTTTAAGATCCCAAACATTGCTACAGGTTGAGACAACACACGATGCTCCACACCTTGGAACACGTGCAGGTACAACTCTTCAGGGCTCAGAGATATACAGATTATACAGTCAAATGAGGTCATTGTCACTGTTTTCAAGTGTTTATTTCACCCTACAACAGTCCTGTTGTACAACACGGCTCAGGGGCTGTTCTTAGCCTCCTTACAAAGCCCCAGGTCTCAGTTAAATAGGTGCATCTTTATCACATTCCTGTAACTTCTCCCCAGTCATTTATTCACGTGATCAATTCCCATGTCACTATAATCGTTCGTGTAGGAAAAACCACAGCCTCCTCTGGCAAACCAAAAACGATAGACTAGATAGAGTTGCAAATAAAAGGTCACTAGTGTCTCAAACCCAACTGGCACCAGGAGAAATAGGGAGGCCAAAATGCAGCAGAAATCCCCTGCAAAGCTTTGAGCCCAGCCCTCTCCCTCCACCCTTTGCTGTGAGGCTGCAGCCGATTCCCCGCCACGGAGCCACCGGTACCGAGGAGCGACTGTTAACCTCCCCAGCTCGATTCAATGTGACAGTGACACTTCACAGCACATTGCATCCAATCTCATTTGAAGCTGACAAAGATTGTTTCTGTTTTATATCTATTGGTTTATTAATGGCCTACAGCCTCTTAAGCAGATGCATATTCATTAGATAGCCAGCTGTTAGGAGGTTCCCAGATGTCGAAAGTAGCTCTGTCTTGGAATGCCTTTTTTTTTCCCCCCTTTATCATGAAACGAAGTAATTGCAGCTCTATTAAAGAACCAGTTAATTACTGAACCAATACCTTATGGCATGATTAAAAGAAAAAATATAATCTGTAAATTTGTGAGGAGTAAAGACATTTTTGAAAACAGATGAGCTGATTCTTTGCTGTGCTGTACACACGCAGAGCTCACATAGACGTAGAGACCTGGATTACTCCACATAAAGAATCCCCAGCTGCAGACACCTAAGGATACACTAAGTTCTGCAAAGGCGCCTTTCTTCATTCTCCTCACTATGCAGAACTTCTCTCTTACCTCTTGTCCTTCCTTATCCAAATAGTGGACACAGAGGCACATAAAAAATGAGAATGACACATATATCAATTTTTAAAGGTCATTTTACATGGAGAAGCAGACTTCCATAGCAGCATCCCAGTTAGATAAAACCGTAACCAGATCATTGAACAAGCTGTACAGATTGACTTACAAATTCCACAGGCCATCCTTTTCAGTCTCACAACATTAACCAGGCTCACCTAGTTGTCTTTGCAACTTACTATTTTTTCTTTTCTTACTGCTTTCCTCAGACCACTAAAAGCAGCTCCCAAAGGCAAGTGTTAGCAGCGCAGCTAGAACAATAACCGTCCTCCTGCCACCACCTCCAGGGAGCCCTTCTCCCCCTAAAGTGTTTAAAATGTTGAAGTCGGCTCCAAAATGAAGTGGTTTGGGTAAAGAGGTTTGTGCCGATTCTGTGGTTCTGGGTGATGGGAAGGAAGAGCAGAGCCATTCGGTCCATCTCAGCCCAGCAGTGCCCTGAGGAGCAGGCAGCACAGTGCTCTTTGTCCCCAAGAAGGAGCTGCCCTCCAGTGTAGGAAGAAGAGGGCAACTGCTGTTCCTGTGCTGCAGGCAAGAGCTCCTGGGGGGAATAATTGGAAACGTGCAGGTATTCAGTACATAGTTTCCAATTCTCTCATCC
Organism: Baryphthengus martii; assembly: GCA_013396935.1. Classification (NCBI taxonomy): domain Eukaryota; kingdom Metazoa; phylum Chordata; class Aves; order Coraciiformes; family Momotidae; genus Baryphthengus; species Baryphthengus martii. The sequence continues at coordinate 43,903 of VWZK01004130.1, forward strand.
ATACCTTAGGTTTTGCCAGTCAAATCTCTCAGCAAGTACCTAGAGCTGTACAATAAGTGATTTTTCACTGTGCTGACCTGGTCTGAGGGCCAACAACAACAAGTTTCTTTCACAATCAAATTAAATGTTTCACTTAAAGCATTTCAATTTGTGTGCAAACCCCCTGGGTTTGCCTGAAACAATTCTGAATTTTAGTGAGTGACTGTTTGGAACAAAACTTGGGGGGAAGGCAAAAAAAATTAAAAAAATATGCCCATCTCCATTAAAAGCTTTAATCCAAACGAAGTGATGGTACTATAAAATGTCATATGCTATAAAAGTGTTTACAGTCATGCACAGAGGAACGTGGAGGCAATTTTGTAGAGTGACTTCTGGAGCAAAGGCCTCTGAGAATAAAAGTGTCTTTAGATATTTGTTATCCTGTTATAGTTGGTATCACCTTGAGTATACAATGCCTGCCTGCATTATGTAAACACCTCATTGATAAATCCCTCCCCCACCTCCCTTAAGCTGTGTCAGACTGTTCTTAGCTGACAAATATAGCTGAAACAGATGCTGCTATAAATACCCTTGTTTAGCTGGTTTGAATATAATTTCTTTTGTAGAACATGGTGGATGCTCAAGTTATCACTAAACTTGCACCTGTGCTCAAGTTTGTTACTCCTCTGTACACAGCAAGATGCATTTTTTTGAATCATTCTACAAAAAAAAACAAAAACAAACCCAACCAACCCAAAACCACAGGGTTGTATTTTAATGCCCTTTTCTCTGCTGAAGTAGAGACAACCTTTACAAAGGATTTCACTGGTTTTAATGGAACTCCTAAAGAGCTTAGAAGCTACAGAAGCCATAGGTAATCAAGGTTTACCTCTTATGACCAGACAAACAATTAATTTCCTCTACTTACTCCCTGTAGGCTCCAAACTCCCATGACAGTTGCTGCTTTTCAGCTTAGTGTGAAAAGATGAGGCAGCAACACTGCCAACCACCACAGGCTTTACAGTCTGGGGTTTTAAATCTCATGCACTTTGGACACTACCAGAACAACACAAGCACGTTTTTTAAAAATTTAAAAAATTTAAAAAGACGTAGAGTAAAAAGTCTGAGTAGTCTGGGGGAAAAGCAAGGAAGTCAAATTTTTGCCAAGGGGCGGTGGGGGAAAGTCCAGTAGATGCCAGTGTGATAGCACACCATGGAGTCACCATATAGCACACAGCCAGACCTCAGCCTGGGGGTAGTTCACAGTTACAGCTGGATCTGGCTTTGGAAGAAGAGAAAAAAGAAAACCAAAAAAACGACTTGTACTAACATAGTAGCATGATTTAGGTTAGACTCAAGTTATACGAAGCAGCAGCTGATAAATGGTAGATCTGTCACTGTTCACACAGTAGCTAGTTTGGATTTTCACCTGGAGAGATAATATCTATTTTTAAGATATTATTTTGCTTGTACCTGAAATATCAGAGATGGAAGCATTTTATGATATCCATCTTAAACAGGTTCAATACTGTTTTAAGCAAACTCAGCCCATTTCATACTCAGTCTTTATCTAAAGATGTAGCCCATGTTCTGCTAAGCACTGCTACCTATGATCCATGTCCTTTAAACTGGGGGAGGGAATGGGATAAAGCCTCCCAGCACCAGGCTCCCACCACTCCACGCTGAAGATGCGTGGGGACACACCTGGTCCGTGCTCTTAAGGAATCTTCCTGGATTTTATGAACCAAAATACACATCAGAACAAAGGACTTGGTTCTCATCTATCTACAGACAACCTGGCCGGCTGAAAAAAAACCCAAACCTTTTCACACTCCATACAACCTTCTTCATAATTAGGATATTGATCCATACGATGAAGAACATATGGTCGGGGCAGTGATCAGTTCAGTACAGCTGCTCCATAAGCCTATGGACCCTGGACTAAGATGCAATGGACCCAAACCCAAAGATCCACTCTAAACCGACCAAATGCTTTCCACTGGAGTTATTCTAACCCCTGACAAACAGTCTTCATTAGAATTCATCTCTCGATTAGAAGCTAAATCACTGGTTCCTCTCAAGACACATCAGCAACCTAAACAAGGAGATGATCTTTCAACTCCAATCTATTTAACCAGCTAAAGTTCCCTTAAAAGGACAGCCTCATGAACAGACTGACCCTACTCGTCAGGAAACCTTCTCAAGAGCACCGAGCAGCAGCACTGCACCTCTCCAGCACCACTAAAGGTGGCAACATCGACTACAGGTTTAGTTTTCCTTGCCACCCTCCTACTGCCCCAGGAACTTGCTTTCTTCGTACCACAGTTTGGCACGCGTCGAATCAGTCTGAGCCTTCGCATCGGTTAGAACTAGATGTTTTGAAGATGATTATTCCAAACAAGTTTAAAGGTTTCAGAACAGGAACCAGAGCGATCTCTCCTACTCAGCCGTTAAAGCCTGCCTTGATTACTTTGATGTAACAACACTTGAAAGCTCCTATTCTTTGAAACTAATTTAAACACATTGAATTGTTGAAAGATTAAAAACCGCAGTCAGCTAATTACACTCACTCTCATCTCTTATTCAGCAAATGAATCACTTTTCATTACCACTTAGCTGAAGTACATGAATTTCTGCCTAATTAGAAATGTTGTAGATGGAGCATTAGCAAGGCTGGAGTGGGTCAGGATATCTTGCCTGCTTCATTTTTAATTCCTAACAGTAGAGCCAGATAGCAAAGGCTTCAGATAAGAAGTCATTAAACAATTTTAAATTATTTATAAAAATTACTTTGCCCAAATTATAATTATTTTTTTTCCCAAATGCTCTCATAAACGTCAAATGGAATGAAAGGAAAAGCAGCCCAACATTGATTTTAATGAACATTTTAATGTTATGTATAACAGAACATTATGAATACAATGGAAACAAAGTTTTATCAATTTAATAATAAAAAAGAAATCCAACATAAGAAAAGGGAGGCAATAAATTTCATACCTATAGTATAGTGCGTATTCTTAACAATATTCCCAGCTTGTGAATATAACATCTTTGTATTCCAGATTCTAGGATCATGATTCATGTGAACTTAAATGCAGAATTACAGAAGGAAAAACAACCCCCCCTCAAAAACCTTAATTCATTCTTTTGTTTTCAGTAAATCAGTAAAATCTTTGACTGCTACAGGCTTCCTTTATTAATATATATATTTTTTTTTTTTTACTCCTCTATTGGATTCCACAACTGCTAATGCCATATTTACACAAAAGAATCACCAAATGTTGTATAAAAGCTAAGATCCAATGCTGTTGGATTAGGTAGGGTTATAGAGTTACTTTACTTATGTTTAATTCACCTTGTTATTTTCTCGTAATGACACAAAAAATAAATATTTTTGCCTTTTGACTGCTGCCGATGCCCTAAACCAGTGGCTCCATAGGGGTACTGGTGGTACAAAGGATGCTAAAGTGCCACTGTAAAAGAACTTCAAAAAAGTGCATTTTCTGGAGTTTCCTGAAAGGAAACCTTTCAGCAGTCATGGATAAAGCTTCTCCCAGACTTGCACTGGGTATCTGTTATAACAATAGGAGCATGTTAAGACCCCAAAATTCTGTTGATCACCAAATTGCTGAGAGAGGATTTTTACACTAAAAATTTGGGTAATACAGCAGTGTGGCTGGAACATTAGCAAAAGTATATGTACATTCCAGGTCCCTTTGAATTAGCCATAATCACATATGTAAGCCATTTTTGGACAAAAATATATATTCTTATAAAAAACTGATCATAGTTCTTGAGTGACTTCAGTTGTGAACTCAGTGGTAGTAAAAGGAATGATCCAATTATGACAAAGTGATCAGGGAGAGGGGGAAAAGAAAGTCAAGCTCTTCAAGAAAAAAGAAAAGTATAAAATTAGATTCAAACATTTTTACCCAACCCCTCTTCCAGTCTTCCATCAAGTCTCAAAAGTTAAAATTGGTTCTTCTCCATAGGAAAGTTTTTTTTGATGGTCTCGATACAAATCATTTTGCAAAATCATCTAACACGTTCCTTAGGAGACCCTTTCACCTCTCCAGAATTTGAACATTAGTTATTTCAACACTTAGAAAATAGCTTTTGGTTCTTTATGTAGACACTTTAACTGATAAAGAAAAAAAAAAAAGCATTGATCAGTGTTTTCCATCCCTTCCCCAGCTACAGCTGTGCAGCTAAAAATCCTTCATTCAGTCTGCCCATTTGATTTTTTATTTCATTTTATTTATTTATTTTACAATCTTTATTTGCTAAAATTGGCAAAATTTGCAAAGGCATCTTGCTTGGGTTGTACAGTCCCAGGAGTCAGAGAGGTCATAGCGATATTGGGTACCCCCATTCCTATTGTGCCCGTCAAGCCCATTCCTGTAGCTGGCACTCCCATGTTCATGTTGATTCCCATCACTCCCTGGTTCATCATAGGTGTGGGTCCCATGGAGGCCATTCCCATCGTACCTGACATCACACTGGGCATTCCCATCCCCACAGGGACGGATCCTCCCATCAATGGGCTTGTCTGGGGTCGAACAGGCATCATGTTAGGCTGAGAACTGAGGTTCACGGCTGCAAAGTTTTGAGTCATGACATTCACAGGTTGTTGCATATCTGCAAGAGAACAGGACGCAAAAAATCATCAATCGGAATCTGACGCTGAAAGTGCTCATGTATTTCAAGCAACTTGGGTGGTAACTGTTGCGAACAAAGATACGATGGCCAAAATCATAGCCTATTTTACTTGTTTCCCTGTTTTCCACGTGAAGACTCAGAAAATTTGAATACTCTTTTTTAAATAGCATTTTACAGCAATACATACTGCTATGAATATTCTAGAGAAGTTGTAGAGATTAGGAAGCCTGAAGTCAAGATACAGCAATGGTACGAACTCCACAGTAAAATCACGCACAGACACCAGCCTCTGGGCATGTCAGTCTCCGTTTAGAGACCACCACTTCTGTCAGAACCATCGCAGTAGTTTAAGAAACAATTACGACTAAACGTAGGAAACCAGCAATTGACAGGATACTTCATCTCAAGGACAACCTACTGAACACATACAGGGCTCAGCAGGCACACAAAGCAGGGCAAGAATCACTTACTTTGTTGCTGCATCATGGTATTAAGTGTTGGCTGCTGGGGCTTGGAAGGCTGCATCCCAGGTACTAAATTGTCCAAACTGATATTGACACTGGGATCTGACCAAGTTGAGGGTAGAGTTTTGCTCGTGTTCTTCTGGACCATCTCTGTGCTTGCATTATAAAGAGGGTTAGGCTTCGGCATCATCGTGTTCACCATTTGCAGAGGCTAAAAAAGAAAAGTTTATTGTGATGCATTTGAAACAATTTATTAATAGGAATCAGGACTAAAGACTAAATCAATGTTAATTTTTCCACAGAAAACAATAAAAAAGAGATTTTTAGCCATGAACTTTGTCTCATCCAAAGCAGTGTTGCCATGTGCTATTAGGCCATCAGAATGGGTTAAAAGAACATTTTGTAAGCTAGCATCAGGCTCCTGTATCAATACATGCAACAACAGTCAAGTTTTGAACTCAAACATACTGATTTTTGCTTCCTAACACCAAGTTGACCTGTTATGTTTTCCAAAAAACCCTCTCTACTGAAGCAGGCACCTCTGTGTTTTGTCCTCACCTCCATCTACTTGAGGCTGGAAGCCTGTAACATTTTGTGCAGGATGGCTTTAAGGTTTGAAATATCAACACCAGCAACACTTCACAGAACAATGAAAACCATCTCAGAGAAGATCAGATTATAGGAGGCTTTCCAAGAGCATTTGACACCTTTTCTTTTTTAGGAGGCTACTCAAACATTTTTGAACAAAACTTTCTTATAAAATCCTGATCATAAGGTCCGAGTGACTGGGTATGGATTCCAGGAATGGAACGGATTCATTTTCATGTCGTGATTAAGGAGAAGGCAAAAGATTAATTAAGGAGGGTCATTAGCAAACTGTAGAAATAGCGGCATACCTGTGACCTTGACATGGGTAAAGTGATGCCCGTAGCATTGGAGTTCATACAGAAATTCATACTTAGTGAGGATGTCATGGTTGTCTGAGAGGGGCCCATTAAATCAAAAAGATCGGTAGAATTAGAAGGAGTTGGAGGCTGGCCAGAAGCTGGCTGTGAGCCACCGAAGAGCTCTATTGCTGGCTGCTGTGCCGTGCTGCTGAAGAGCTCTCCAGATGAAGCACTGGGACAAGGAGAAGCTTGGTTGAAGGCACTCCAGTCACCAAAGTCTCCATTTCCACTTGTTGCTGTACCTGAAGGAAAGGCAACAGTGCGGGAAGGAACACAGAGAGAAGACAGGCAAAAGATTTAGAGAAAGGCACTGAGCAAATGCCATATTACGTGAACTGAAACAAATGAGAGCTGATCTGTGTCCGTCCAGATTAACATCTGCAGGTAGAACCTCCATCTGGACATCATTCCCCCTCATGAATATTCCAACACTTTTAAACAAGGTAGCAAAGGAAATATGAAACACCCATGCACAGAAAGTAGAATGTTTGATAACATGTCACCTGTGGATGCAAGACAAGTAGGGACAGGTTTTCTTTAGTTGAAATACAACTGAAAGGTAATTTAGGGGTAGTTTGGAGGCTGCAGTCAAACCACCACCTAGAATTTTTATAATATTTATCAACTTCTTATCTCAGCACTCTGATATTTGCCAAGAGAAAAGTTACCAGAAATGAGCCACCTGACAAAGCAAATTCTGTCACAATAAAACAAAAGATGACTTTGTTCATATACAAATTTGGTTGTATACAATTAGTAGCTCTTTGGATAAAAACGCTGAGGGGAAATAAACCCCCAGAACTTTGAAAAGCAGGTTGCCAGGGAATTCTTATTTGAGATAAGGAATAATTTCTTCCTATCCCACAAAGCATTTTCTACATTTAATTCCTGAACTAAATATCTTGGCTCGAAGCAGAAATTCCATCTTGGATCTAGCAATTCTCTCAGCAGCAGCTTTCCTTAACTCTTAGTTCATCACTTACACTCTGTTTCATTTCAATATAGCAGAGTTTTTGTAGATAAGCATTTAAATCAAAATGCAGCAACTTACAGCTCTCTCTGTCCCTTACTGTGAAGCCCTGACAGTACGAGCTGCTTGTAGACAACTGCATAGGTACCTATTTCACGATCACAGGTGTCCAGAGACACAAACCAGTGAACCAAGAATATGTTATAAACTTTCAGTCAAACGTGAGGAGATGTTATGTCCCTTAAAAAACACATGTTTTTCTATTAACAAGACAAGGGTTACTTCACAGGAGAGATTGGGGAAGAAAAGCTTACAAAAAACATCTACAGGAGATGCTAAAAATCAAAACAGCTCTCACTGCTACATCATCAATCTTGTTCCAGGTTGGGCCATTGCACAGGTCAGTTTTTTGATATCACCGATACACTTCTGGTACCTCAGCTAAGTCTCAAGCAATGTCATTGCCATATGAAAGAAACTGAGTTCTAACGAACAGTTAAATCATCTCTTGAATTTCTTTAGAAGAGCAATTGAAGACCCAAGATGTAAGGTGAGGCAGATGAATCAAGTGCCAGTTTCCATTTCCTAACCTACACATTGGCTAGTTCCACATTGGCAATCCATAGCAATTCTACAACTGTATTCTACCCACTCAAAAGGTAACTGCAGGAGTCTTTTATATTCCATGTAAATAATTATCAACATACACCTTCAACCTTTAGCCATCTTTATCTTTACCAGTACATTAGAATTTAAAGAAGAGTAGGAGACTAAATCTGTTCATAAAATCCAAGTATTGCCAACAACTTCAGTGCACAACGTGGACTAATATTCATTAGCTTAAGGCCTTACTAGAACATTTGCTTTGATCTCCCTCACAAAGAGGGGCTATATTAGAATGTTTCAATTAGTATTACATATTAAAAATTAAAACCTACTTTAAATATTCCTGATAGATAAGTAAATGCTGAGTGTGCTGCTTCTATGCTCAGACCTGTGCGCTGAGTACCAATAATGGAAGTGGGGGTAAAAGGGAGAAGGTTTTGCCCCTTCAGTAGAACTTCAAAGATGATTAATCAAGAAGGAAAAGATTCCTAGAGGGGCTTACGCTGTTCAGGAATGATTAATCATTTCACAGGACTCCCTGTCCCTTGCATAATGGTGATTGGAATAGATTAATCATGTTAATGCAGATAAAGGATTGTATCAACTTAGACTGTATTAACACACAAATTATTTGCATAGTAGGCGGCTTTGTGTTTGCAAAACAACTTGGTTTTGACTAAGAAAGCCTGCAAAAAAACTAGAGCAGTTCTTTCCTACCAAGCAAATAAAAAGGTATATTAACTAACCCATGCCCAGGACAGTTTTCCTAACATAGCAAAATAAAGGGAGAGATATAAACATGCTGACTAAAAGTTGGCTCGCAGGTAGGTTTGCTGATCAACCTCTTTGTTACTCTTTTCTCATTCTGGACTTAATCCTACAGCCTGGTTGAGAACTCACAGCCAAAGACTACTACTGCTCAAATTAACTTCACAGAAGGCAGCCAGCCGGCTCCCTCCACTCCATGTTTGTTTGCAGCACTGTCCTCTTTGGCCAGTACCACAGGCTCCCAAAAAACCACTCCAGCAGAAGGAAGCTGATTGCTTTAGGGAGCTTCCCAGTATATTTTTCTTTCAGTTCAATTTTAAGGGAAATGTTTTTCAGGCAGCAGCTAAGCCTACATAACAGCTTGTACGTTTGCATGCAAAATGTCCGGCTGCAAACACACTGAGCCAGCCACGTGGCTGCAGGACAGCTCGGACTGCCATGCCACCGGGGCAAAACTGAACGCTCTCCCAATAAGCATCACTGAAATCATGCTCTTGTGATTTGCAGGGACTTGTTCATGCCTGACTTCAGTAAGATCTGGGTATCTTATTTAATAGGCTTCTCCTAAAAGGGAAAGAGACTGTAACAAACCGTTATTTAGCCAAGCTAAAACGAAGCGTTGATCGGCTTCGTCCCACAAGTGCACATACACAACTCCAAAAGCCATCGGCGAGGCTGTAGCTGTGTACGAAAGACATAACTTGACTAAATTCCCCTCCAACATACGAGGCCTTCCAGCAGCAGCCCAGGCATCACTGGAAGCTTTGGAAATAGCCTGTCTCAGGCTCCCCTCATTATGCCATCTGACAAGGCCAGCAGAACTGCGACTCTAAACAATTAGAAACTTCTTATGTCTTTGAAGACAGGTGGGAGCTGAGAACACCTTTAGGGACTCTTGTTTTTCTATCACAGAGGGGCTGTTATTTTCCATTGAACCTGGTCTCATCTTTTGGTTTTGTTCAACTTACCCATTTAATTCACTGCCCTGCCCAAAACTAAAGTTCTTAAGACCAGTCTGAACCCTCTGCACATGTCCAGAAACTATAAACAGCAGCACAAATCCCTTCTAACCATTTTTTAAGTCTCAGCATTATCACAAGTAAGGAAATCAGACCATAAAGGACTTCATGCAAATCTCTTTATCCTACCAAAGTATCTAACTTTTTTTTGGTAATAGTTAATTACCTGTATCTGAAAAGCCTGCAAACTGTTAGCTGAAGTATTAGAAAAATGACTGCTTTTTATTGCAAATAAAATAGTTGAATAACTACATAAAACACTAGAAAGACTCTGATGATTAATAATCTGAATGGCCCTATCACTACAGTCAATTTTCCAATCTCTTTGGAAACACCAACACTGTCATCTCGAAGCACTCATCACGGTAGAACTCCAATTAAAATAGCTCCTTCCCCACAACTGCAAGACCGGGATGCGCTGAGTTCTTTATTGAAGTGTTCGGTGAGCTCTCTTCAGCCACCATTTAGACTCATACTTTTTTATTTCAGGTTTTACTTTTCCACTCCAGAAGTAACATCTTATTCCATTAATTTCAAAATTAGACTTGGAAGTAGGTTTTAAGTCTTATTATATGCTTTTATTGTAAATATAGCTCTGATCATCTAATAAGTCCTACTAACATTTTTCTGAAATAAAGTTCTTGAAAAGTTTCCAGTCCAACGAGACATGAGCTGTGCCAGACAGTAGGTACCTTCCTTACTCAATATAGCACTTGTGGTCCAGTTAGATAAACACAGTTTGCCCTGGAAAGGGAAGTGACTTTCCATAATGCCATGTGGCATCACCTCCTTTCTTTGTGCCCTTAAACAGCATTTCAGTCTGTATCTTAATCCTACCTTGTGATGATGGGAAACTTGCTGAAGCAGCAGCTGAATTAAAATCAGCAAATCCTCCAAACGGGTCAGTTGATCCACCTAGAAACAGAAGGAAAGCAAAAGCTGTTAGAGAATTGTGCAAAGATCCACTGTCACAACTGCATGAGGGATTTACGAAGAAAAGCTGTTCTGTATTTTGCAAGATAGATTTATTGATTCTACTCCCTAAGTCAACACTGATTTTCCTGTACATCATCATACTATATTTATTTAAGCCTGAGCAACTAGAAACTGGATTGTTTCCAACTGCCTTGCAGATCTTGTTTTCCTAGGAAAGAACTAGAAGATACAAATTTTGCTATCTCTGAAAATAAGAGAGATTAAAAAGGTTAACAAGTTTTTCACTAGTGAGCGATGCTATTGGTTTGGCAGTTTGTAAAATTAAAACTTTGGAAGTACAATGTATAAACCCCAAACAGTCTTATTGTACAAAAGTTAATTTATTTTGCTTACTATGAAAAATTACATGTTGCCTTATATTTAGTTTTTGTGTTACTTAAAGCACGAATGATTCTGCAATGATCTTGAATTGGGACTTCCAAGGACAGAGCTTGCATTTGTGCTCATTTTTTTATAAGTATGCTTCCTTTCTACAGCAGGAACATTAAGTTTTCCAACCAGGCATTTGTAGGCAGCATATAAATTATTAACTTCTGAATCCAGCACAGTAACAATTTTTCACTAAAACAAAAAAAAAATAAAGCCAAGGTATAAAAAAAGAAGAAAGATTTAAGAACTATATTGGAACGCTGCATTTTTTTAATAAACCAAAAAAATTCAGTTTACCAAAAAAAACCCCAAACGTCCAATTATAATTGATACTGCTTTTAAGTAGGTATTCCACTGACCTGAGAAAGCTAAGAAGTTGACCTTATTTGTTTGTCCTCAAAGATTTCACCTCAAGCAGTCCCACCCTTAGAAGAAGCTGCAGCAGTTCAATTATTTTGCTTTTAGTGTTATGCGTACATTATATAGGTTACATCACAGCTGCTTAGCCTGCAGTGCTTAGAAACTAGCCAGGTGGGACTGGAACATCTGTGCTGCACTCAAACACCACCAGGGACAGCTTCCAACATCTGGTGCCATTTCTGAATTGTCTTATCGCTGCAAGACATTCTGCCCCATCTGCTACTCTCAACTGGGTTAATTAAACTAGAACCATCTCCTTTTTAATAAATGGCTAGCAGTAATAAAAGGAACCGTTCACTTTCTAATACATATGTACTTGTATTTCTTTTTAATGTTATTTTACTGTAGACATTGCCAGGAAGGCGACTTTCTTCCAAGGGGAAATGCCTTTTCTTGCCGAGTTATGTTGTATATGATATCAAACGAGAAGGGCAAGCACAGACAGTCTCTTTCACTTTTCAGAAATACAGCACTATTGAAATCCTTTTACCACCTTTACAAGAGGGAAAAGGTTTGACATGAAGTTAAGAAATTTCTTCAACACAAATTCTGAAGTGATCTAAGAAGCAACTTACATATGTTTATATACAAGTTTTACACTGGCTGCAACCTGAGAATGAACAAGGGTAAGATGAGCCAGTGCAGTATCAAGCTAAAAACCTGTTCTGATCATGTTTACTCTGCAACGAACGCTTTCAAATAAATTTTTTCATCACATGTGTCCTTAAAGAGTTCAAAACAGGTTAATGGTTTGAGGGTTTATATCAGAATGAGCAACTCTCAACCACATCCTCAAAAAAAAAAAAATCAAAAAAAAAAAAAAAAAGTCAATGCTCTCATGCTACGCCTATTATCCCTCGGCTGTTTGACAAAGTACCTGGGGATTAATTTAATTTTAAAAAGAGAACTAGGTTCAAACTCAAAATAACCCCTTAACATTTTCAGTCAAGTCAACATTCTCTCCACCTCTATTGCCTGTTTTCAAATGAAACTGAGTTCTAGAGAGGTGGCAGGACTTAAGTTAAATGCAGTAATTCTCTAAAGAAAGGCATCACCAGCTAAAATCAAAGAACCTCATTGTCCAGTAACACCAAAAAATTACTTCCAGCAGGTCTAACAACAGTTTTTATATCTTCTCAAACAGACTGCTCCTTTAGAGCAACCAAACATCCCCCTCACGTACAAATTGTGTTGCTTTCATAATGTGTAAACCCCCCCCCAAGCCTCACCAACCTCCTTCCACATCTCTGCACCTGAAAATACACAGATAAGCAAATTCTGAGTTCCCTGAATTCACATGACTTCCCTGGCAGTTCCTTCACAGGATAGATCAAAGGCTGCATTTGACCCTTTCCCTGTGTCTTGCCTGACACTGGGAATGTTCCCACACCCTGTGCTGCAAGGAACAGTGGTCATAACTAGTGACCTGCACGTGAAGGACAGTGCTAATCTTCTCTACATGAGCTATCCTCAAAAGATTCCCATGTGAGATCCGTCACTACAAATGAACCCTTTCCATCTGCCTTCCCAGGTCAGCAAAGAGGTTATTTAGCAGGACCAGCTGGTAACACGCCTCTTCTCAACACCAGTTCTAAATGCTGCTTTGGAAGAGAGGGGAAAAAAGGCAAACAGAAAAAAGGCTTACTACAGCAGAGAAGCAAACCGATGAAACATTCAAACAGCCTGTGAACACACAAGGTGCCACAGTTCTGCATGAAATATGGGAAGGCTCAATTTAAAGGGGGAACATCTATTCTCAATGTGACTTTATTTTTATACGTAAAAATAAACAAACACACACACATGTATATAGATAAAACCACGTAAGGCTCTAATCTCTTTTCGCAGAGGAATTGGACAAGAGAAGTTTCAGTATTGATTTGGGGTAGTGGTTCTGATCCAGAATCTTAAAACTCCACAGAACTGTGGTAACTCCAGCACACAGTGAAAATCTTGGTATATGAAGTTAATAAAATAGGAAACAATGCAACATAAGTTGTTCTTTAAGTTTGGGGGCATTAGTGCATAAAAGAATAGATGCACAAAATTAATTTCAGTTCTTAACTATCAAGAATTAACAGATGTTTCATAGCAGACATAGAAACTTTATCAAAATGAAAGCGTACATGGTTTAAAGATATACCAGAAATAAGAAAGGAAAGACTTAGCCAGATCTCTCATACTAAATTACCATGATAATTTACCTCCTCTTCAATAGTTTTGCATGTATTTTATATTCTATTAAATACTTCAAGGTACCATTTTGGTAGCCTCGTGATGAAAGGAACAGTGTCACATCAAGCACTCACAATGCCGGCTTTGCTCGTACGTTACAATCAAAACACCCAGTGACGCATCACAGGAGTTCCCGCTACAACACACCCAGAAGTGGCAGAACTTCGGATAGAAGTAAGAGCCGCCTTTACAGGTGCAGGAGCGCGGCCACTGGGCCACACCTCCTGTGGGCCTTCAGCCACCGGACTGCCAGTTTTGGCAGGGTGACTTCACATTGTCTTTAAAACAAAGACTGGAGCTGAGTATTTGTTGTCCCCACGACATACACATACGCTTCTACAAATAATGGGAAGATGATCCCATGTATAAGAGAAGATGCTTATTCATAGTGAAGTGGAAGGTTTCTATCTGTGAAAATGCACGTGCTTGTATTTTATTTGCTATTCAAAGCCATCCTTAGACAGAAACTCTCTCCCAGCTGTTCCATAAGTGCACGGAAGCCCTTTTTCTATTCCACAGCAGCCACAACCCAAACTGCCAATGCTAAGAATCTGTAAGCACAACAAAGACTCTTTAAAGTTTTGGGTTTAAAAAGCAAACCACCAAGCCTCTGAACTCCTCTATCAAGCCTGTGTGCAAAGCACTGAAATTTAATACACTCCTAAAAAGAAACTCCAGTTTGAGTGTAAGGGTAAGTCCATATGAAGGTTAATGGACATAAATTGAACTGCACATTTAGAGAGCAAAGGGACATGTTTTACAATGAGTGATCTTACTTTTGGGCAGCAATTGCTTTTGGGGATCAACCAAGTGCCACGATAAAATGAGATAAAGAAGCATGTTTGCCATATGCTTTACATGAAAGCTTTATATATAAAGATCATCCAGCTGCCCAGGCTTTGAATTGCACTGTGAGAAAGGCTTGAACGTGAAAGGAGCGCACTTGCTTTTAGAGTTAATTATAAATAACTGCATTACAAACACAGTTTCTGACAGAGTGATCTGGCAGTTAATCTTTGTGCTGCTAGCATTTGTTAGTCCCACGCAGTAGCACACAGAGTACCTTAGTACACGAGGGTCTAGAATACTCAAAAAAAATTTAGAGCTGCCTTTTCTCAATTTATCTACTACTCTTCATCTATGTAACACTAAACCAGCTTATCCTCAGAACCGGTTCAAAGTGTGCATTAAGAAAATAACACCAAAATGCACCTACCTGTTGAGACTGGCTGGCTGGCTCCATCAAACAACAGATCGACCAGGTCATTGGATGACTTGCTGCCAGAGGGTACAGAAGCCTGAAGAAGAAATTGCACAACAGATCTCATCTCATGATGCCATCGCTCATCTTAAATGACTTTGAGAAGTCTTCTGATTTTTTTGGAAGTTTGTTTTTTTTTTTGTTGGTTTGGTTTTTTTTTTTTTTTTTTTTTTTTTTTTTTTTTTTTTTTTNCAGCTTTTTTCCTTTTTTTTTTTTTTTTTGCTTTGGAGAAATGGCAGATTTGTCTTTGAAACCAAAAATCACTGGCATGTGGCTAAATTTAAAGTCAAATACTGAAAAGCTATTGGCTTAGGGTTTTTTTGATAACTGAAGAATACGATAACTTTACAGTGAGTATGCAGGTTCACAGAATCCTTCACACTTGAGGCCAAGATTTTATCTTTGCTTTCCTGGAGACATTAAAACATAGTAATGATGACATTTTAAAAATTCTGTATTTTAAAGCAATCACACAATTAATTAGAATTAAACTATTGCACAGCCTTTGAAAAGCCCACCTAAACATTTTTGATAAAACAGCTCCTTTGATGGCTTCATAACAAAAATTCTACCCTAAACTACAAATCGTCTCAGAGGTTAGAAGAAAACACTTGCCAAAAAAATCACTGGATTATTGTGCTCTGCTGCTGTCTCACCTTTGCCGTAGACTGCGCAGTATGAGCAGCAACATTCTGTTCTGGACTGGCTTTCTCCCCAGTATAATGTGCTGCCGCTCCCAAGTCAATGGTTTTTGAAGGATTTGCTGTGCGTTTGTGTCTGGTGGTTCTAGTTTCTGTAGCTTGTGTAATATGAATGTGTTTCGTTGTCACAGTCTCCTCTTCATCTTTAAATTCAGCTTTGGGAGATTTACCTCTTCTTGATTTTTCCTCATCACTGTCACTAGAAAAACAAAAGCGATAGAAAACCAGTCGTGATGGACTTCTCAGTTACTGAAGTGGACATTTGGCTTAAACCACAAGAGTTTTGGTTACTGCAGTTGCTGGTAGTGATGGTTCATAATGAAAACACTGCTTCTTCCTACAATTGAGAAAGGAAATGTTTTACCCTTACATAATTCATCTACATAATACAGCATTGCACCTACTGCACAAAAGTGATGAAGAAAAGCAAGTTATTTTGCGAAACACTAACTGCAAGTCCATGGCAGAGGATAATAGGAAATGAGTGTTTAAATCCAGTACACTTAATTACCTTCTGACGGGAACTCCCCCACACATTACGTAACACTTCAGCAACAAAAAGTGAAGTCGACAGGTCTGCTCAGGACTTACACCAAGAGACAGAAAGCAGTGAACCAAGAACAGGTACAATCTTGCAGGTTTCAAGAAATCCATTCCTATTTTCAACTCATTTCCCTTTCCAGAGAAACAGGCTTTTATGTTCTTTAAAGTCTTTGCGGAGAAAAAATGTTTACAGAATTATGCAATGATACTATTAATTTTCTATCAGAGAACACACATTTATTCTTAAAATGTAAAAGAACAAAAGTGTCACCATTTTAGGCGAAAACTTTTTAGATGTCACTGCGTAATATTGTTTAATCTGTTACATTTTCTACTTTTATATTTTAAGTCTTTCACAAACAAACCAATTGCCCCCCGCCAACAGTCATGTTGCCTGTTACCATCAAGATAAGATTTGTACATAACAGTGAAAATTGCTGTAGAGAAAGCTTAAATATACTGAAGTGTATTTTGAAATAGTAATTCCCTTAGCAACATAGTTGAAAGTGGAAGGTTTTTATATTTTAATAATGCATTAGAATATGAAAACTGCAAAATTTAAGAAAGGCTGTCCCTTTGTCAGAGAGAAGATGACAGTAACTGCAATATACTCTGGAGGGTAGCCTTTGTTCTCTGCTAACAATAGTGGGCTTTTCGGAATACGATGCGTGTGTCATTTCCTCCATCTGAATTACCTGCTCACCACTGGGGACAGCTCAATTCATTAACATCACCGAATATAAATGCTCACTCTTTTTTATTTTTAATTTTTAAAATAATAGCTGCTGGCCAACATAGTACATACTGCCATTTGCTTGAGCCAGCCTTGCACAGATAAGTGAGCTGAGCTGGCATCACCCAACCTTAATTCTTTCAAGACACTTCAAACTCGACTCGCAGCAACAGGCCAACCCTTCCAGCTCTGGATTTCTGCAGGTCACCTACTGACGTCCACAAACACGCTGAGGGGACCACTAACCATGCTTTCATTTGTGACATCAGGATTTTAACACGTGCCCCCAGAGACGCCCGATCAGCACACTAGCATGGTATACGTGGTACATCCATCCTAAAGACCTTGAAGGAGTATGGAGGATGCTGCCTTTTAGATGTGTGTTGAAAGCATCTCAGATCAGAACAATCCCAACTAAGGCTCAGTCTCTTAAAACTTGCTGTGATATATTTCTTGTTATCACTACTGAGTCCACCTATTCCACCCACACATTCTGTGGGCGGGAGAAGAGGCTGACAACCAAAGTCTGATCGATGGAGCTATTGCTACAGAACCAGTAGACACCAATCTCATCAATTTAAGAATGAAAAAAAAGTGAGTCTTTGGTGATCTACAGCAAAACAAATGTCTAAAAGCTTTTGAGAAAAGAAATTAAAACTTCTATGCCAGAAAGCAGGACAAATATTACAATACTCAATTTTCTATGACAACCTGTACTGCTTCCAAACTGTCTCAGGAGATCTGTTTTCTATTTCTTTAATGGTCACATTAACAAAACAAAAAATAAAATTACAGATTAATGTTCCATTTAAATGTGTTTACTCTGCTCAGAATAGTAATAGTGTAACTATTACTACATTTCCATCTGAGAATTGCAGAATGAACTTAAAAAGGAAAATTATACCTAGCATTGTACCAAATAATTAAAAAAAAACCCCACTTCTACAGATGAAGGACAGAGTTGCAACTTCTAGAAATCAAAGTACAGATACACGCTCATTTTCCTTGACGCAAGGTTTCTGTGCTGTGGGGTCTTTTCCAAACATTCTTTAAAGCAATAAAAATACTTTACTGATACTTTAAGACTATCTGATTTACACCCTACTGCATTTAAACATGGCTCTTCCATCCTTTTATAGGAGTACTAAAAGTTTTGCTTCCTTTCTGTTCTGTTACCTACATCACCCTTTCTGAATACTGGAGAAACAAGGATTGGCAGAGTTTTAAGAATTCTCCTGAAAACAGTTTAGTGTTTCAGGGGAATCTCTGAATATCTGCAGGTAATTTAGAAAACAGAACTTCAGCATTTAAGGCTAGACTCAGGGCAGCAACTGTTTTAACAAGCACTGTGAAGAAAAAAAAGAGGTTTTCCCACCCCATGGGGTATTATTTCTGGTCGTCTCTACTTCCAAGGGGATAATCCAGTTCCCCCACAGCACTACTAACATTTTTCTTCTAAAGAAAAAAAAGATGATGAGGCTTCTCCAGAGCTAACTGTGTGAACCGCAGTTTCACTGAAAACTACTGTGAACTTGAGCCAGCTATATCATAGCTTAAGTTCTTAGTTACTTCAAGCTTTATTTTTTTTTCCCCTTCCATACAAACTACTGGCTTTGCAAGTAGAGTCAGAAAGCCAAAAGTTTCGCCAAGTTCTTCTAACGTGTGTATGTTGGAGGTAAAAATTGTGCCACCCAAATTTTGTTAACCACTGTGAAGATCTGTAAGTCATATTTATTCTTTGTGCTTCAAGAGCTTTATTGACTTTACAGTACTAAAATAATACTGTTTTATAAAGCTGTTAAGACAGAAACAACAGAACATACAACAGCCCATTTGCCAGCCAAGCAAGTATCACCATTTAGTTACTTTTCCAAGGGAAACGGCAACTTAATTCAAGGTCATTATATAGCAGCAGGCTACATAAGCTACTAAATTTTTGGAGGCTTCTTCTGTGGTGGTTTTTTTTATGTTGTTTTTTTTTTTTTTTTAAAGTGTGAAAACAGAAACGCATAGATTTCATGGAGCACTTGCAAGAGAATGTTATGCTGTTGGGAGCTTGTCACATAATTAAAATGTCATATTTATTACAGGTTCATTACTTACCATTATACAAAATACAGTGTACTGTTAATATAACATGAATTACAAGGTTTGTATTTACAGTATCTCTAAGTAAAATAGACAGGCATTCTATAACCTCAAGTTCAATCTTCTTTGATCCTTGGATGCATTCTGCCAAAACAAACGCCTTCATTTCAACACCCTTGATAAACTACCTTCCATAACAAGCACATCAAGAGAAGCCCAAAAGGAAATTTAAGGCTGTAAGTGAAGCAATGTTATACAAGCCACACTGCTGCATGGATCCTTTCTTTTGGCAGGATAGCCTGCAATCACCAAGTTGTTTTTGCTCAGGTACATCCTAAAAAAAATCCTCCTTTTATCTCAAGTCCTGAGTTTATTACTTTCATATATTTTGAGACAAATATCACAACTGACATTTACACAAAAATGGAAGAAAAATAAAATAGAAGGAACAAGGGTTACAAGACCAAAATGGAAATGAAAAACAGTATTTGCCAGAGAAAAACATCAGTGTAACTTGAGGTAGAGATGTATAGCGGAGAAGTCGTCAAAATAAGCTGCATTTGATAAAGATTAGACTCTGCAGAAAGGACTGTCTAAGAGTGGGAGGCGCAAGACTTTATACCAGTGCAAGGAAGAGACCAGGAGTCATCCAGAAATAAAGCAAAGGAAATAAGATAAAAAAATGTTTACTGTAAATCATCTACATGAAATGTGAATAGTGAGCTTTACAGACATCATGTGACAAGTTACTTTTGAAAGTAAGTACAGCAAAGCACACAGCAATATACCATTGTTAAATTTGAAATGGTTTACTTTTCTTCTGATCCCTTCTCTTTGTAGCCTACTGATAGCAAGTTCTAAGAGGGAACCCTGATGTGTGCAAAGAATATCAGTGTTATGATTTATTAATGCCCTAGCAAGAAGACCATACTGCCTTTTTCTCAGAAACGCTATCGTTATAATTATCTCTGTTTCCATGTAAAATTGCTTGAATTTTGAAATACATACACACATCTGCATGTGCATTTTTATACACATATATAAAAGTGTGTGTGTATGCAAAGACAGCCCTGTAAAAAAATATTAATCAAATCGCAGTGCAAATTCGAATTTTAAGTTGCTTCCCAAAAGGGAATTATTTCAATATACCCGAGCACTTTCTCTACAGCAATTTCAGATTCTGTTAAGTACAAATTTGATCTCCAGATAATAAAATTCAATGCACCTGTTGAAGTGTGATGTATGTAAAGTTCTTTCTGCAGGGAAAGCAGGATAGATTTTTCTTCCTTACCGTAAAAATTTAATAGCCTGATGTAAAATACAACAAGTTTCTTGAGAAGATTCAACTGAATCGGAATTTTTTAATTAAAAAAAGTAGTCACCTACAGTCTGTTCTTCCTGAGATCAGCTCAGGGAAGAAGCACCATGTCAACATAGGTCTAAGCAATTCTAAATCTCCTTTGGCTCTTGAGTACTCAGAGTAACTGTAGCATTAGATGGCAGCCTTGAGTATACTGGCACAGGGAAGACCACAGAACTGTTGAGACAAGGAAAAGCTTAGGAAATTTCAGCCAAATTCCCTGCTTTGCCAGCAGCCATCTAAGGTAGGGGAAATAATGGAAGGCGGCCAAGAGCACTTAACTATTGACAGAGCTACTTTATTCCCCAAGGCCAGTAAGAGCTGCATAGGAAGTCCAGGAAGCAGGTATTGAACCCAAATGTGCTTCTGTACTGACAGAAAGAATGAGAGAGTATTGTAACTAATAATCAGCTATGTCAAAGAGCTTCATAATAGCAATTGCACAAACTAAATTCATGTTAAAATAACTCCAGTACCTGCATCTCTCTGGAGAGTCTTCTCTATCTTTCCTTCGGAACTTGCTGATGGTATCGTCAATCGTGCTTCCAATTTTGTCGCTTAGCTCACCTAACTTATCACTGAATGGAAAAGCTGTTTTTTTATCCCATTCTTCATCCCATTTTGACTTGGGCTCAGGATCGTACCGTTCACCTGTGTAAGGCATTAAGATAAGAAATACTGAAGATAACACACACGCAAGAAACAAAACAAAAAAACGCCTGTGGTCTTTCTGGGATCACTCTCAAGCCCCCCTGCCCTACATACATAAAGCTCACAAGTTTTCAAAGCAAACTGAAAGCTCCCACAGTGCTGAATCAACACTATTACAGCAAGGCACAGCATGTAATGCCAATCATTAAGTGGCAGGAACGCAGATTCAAAGACTTTTGTTTATGACAACACCACGATCTCCATGCCCTGCACAGCACGGCACATCAGGATACTGGTGGACTCTGCCGGAGTAGCGCAAGAGGCACCATCGACCCTGGCTGCATAAGCAGCTCATCAGGCCTGGGACATGCCAGTTTTGTAACAATCATTTAATAGGTGATATTCCACTCTTGGCCAAGCTGTGTGCTCAGAGGTAAATCAACAGGGGTTTTTATACACTGACATTCACGAATACGTAAGAGAGTAGCACCAAAATACTGAAAAGCAGGTGTGCAACGCCTAACTTTCTGTCCTTTCTTTTTCACACTGATTAAAAAACCTTTTAAAGAGATGAAAAAAAGAAAAGGCAGTAAAGAGCTCACGTTCTCAGCAGCCACTGAGTACCCTGAACATCTTTACTAAACACTATTATTAAGAAATCAAACCCTTTTTTTTTTTCCTCTAATCACGACTGCCATACTGATATCTTCGCTTACAAAGAGCTGATGGTTTTACTTGAAATAAGCACATTTGCTGTACAATCTCATTAAGAATGTTTAAAAAATTTAAGCCTGCGTTTATTTATACACATCAAGCCAGCCTGAGTTTATTTTAAAAGGAAAAAAGAGCACAGCAGAGTTTTCTATCTTGTATTGTGATCTTATATCAGGCCTGCTGAAAATATAGGTGTATAAACCAACCCAATATAATAGCTCAGTGTCTAGGTAAATTTTTATTTATTTATTTATTTTTACACAAATAGTTTCTATTTTGGGCCATCGCATATATGAAACAAGGCATTTTTTTGTACTGTTGAAAGATGCGAAACTAGTTACACTTTTTTCTTTAAGTTGAGTAAAACTGAATAACAGAGAGGAAGAATGGTGAAAAATTCATTACTTTAGGTTACATACAAATGATATTGTAGCTCAGGTTAATGTTCAAGATGTATGCAATTAAGTCATTTTTAATAAAAAGAAAATGATGGATTCAAGCACTACAAGGTGCAAAATTTGAATTCTAGCTGTCTGATAATATCACATGCCAGAGGATGTATTTTCTTACTGAAGAGATAAATGCAAGTCTCCAATGATATCTGTTTAGATCCAAAAAGGATAGACAAACTTTTTCAAAGTAAAGAACCCGTTAAATTGTTGAGACACTCAGTGACATCTTGATCACTGAAAAAGAAGAAATTGCTAAGAAATGTACTACTGTTAAATTTTGCAGGAGAATAAAATAGCCTTATTTCAGATTATGTCAGGCACTCAAGCATTTTAATGTAGACGCCATTAGAAGGTTTTCTTGTGTGATAGGAATTTTAAAATAAATAGAAAAACAACCCCTTGAGCTCAGTATTTTCTGGACAAAAAGAACTAAGGGAAACTCTGAAAATACACATATTTTCTATTTAAGTAACTAGAATCTTTTAGATTAGAAGTACGACCTGGGAAAAAGTTTGGTTTGTGCTGCTAGGAAGATTTTTTTTTTAAAAAAAACATTACTTAGTAAATGAAAGGATAATTAAAAGTCCTTTATCATAAAAATGAGCTATAAGACAAAGGAGATAGTCCTTTAAAGTAAAAAACTTGAATGATAACTAAAGAGCACATGGAAATAGACTTCTACCCAGTATAGAGGGATAGATCACGACTCTGTAGAGAGCAAGTCAAAAGATAAGCTCAGTGAAAGAACAGAGGGACATGTACTTAAAGTACAAATGCAGTGACTCATAAGTATTTCCCAAAATGAGAATCACCAGAATTCTAAGCAGGTAGCAAAAGCTTCAATGAATATAATAAAACAAGACATATCTTGCCATGGAGATAGAAATTTTCAGCTGCTCTGCATATGAGGAAAAGGGAGAACAGAGGAACATGGAAAAGTAACCTGTCAAAAACGAACAAGAGTAAATCTAAGGTTCACAGTCAATAACAGTAAAAAGAATACACAGCACCAGAGAGGGACAGGTGAAGTTTAAGTCCTGGAGTTGCTACTCAGATCTTATACCTAACCCTTCTCTCCAAGTCACCTACTCCAGCAGACCTGAGTCTTCTGCCACTATGACCTTGGGACTCCTCCCTTAATAAAAGCAGCCAAAGAAAACACAGATAAACATCTCAAGACTGACAGCTGGATCATGGACAACATGCTGAGATACATCAGACATAAAAGTCAGTTCAAGCTCAGATCCCTGCTGCACATTATAGCAGGGACTGGAGAGCAAGGAGGAAGCCGCACGCTCGGACTTGATAAGCCAAACAGTACCGGTTGGGAGCCTTTATCTAACCAAAGCTGTCAGAGAAAACTGTGTCCTCCCTCAACAAAGACAAACTGATGGCATTACATCCTCTGAGGCCAAGATCTTACAAACACCCTACACTGAAGATCCAAAGAGTCTGACAGACTGTGACCTCTTCACTGGCAGCTGCAATTCCCTAGGATTTAAGGATGAGCACTGGTGCACCACATTTCCAACCTGCAGTCGGGGCTGCTGTGCAACCAACATCCAGTTGTAAGTTTAGTATGTCTACACAAAGTAAATTTGGTATTACCTCTGGGAGCCCTCCTTCAAAAAGCACATGGGACCTATAGCACTAATCAAACAAGATTTTAAAAACACACAAATTAAGACAGTAGCAACTGTATCGGTAAACTCCTGAAATAAAAGCTCCATCACTTACAAGGCACTTAGTGCATACATTTCAAGTCAGATCTGATAGACATCAGAATCCATACAGATAATCCACAGATACTTTTCAAGAATCCAAACAGTATTACTTGGGAAACCAAAAAGTCTAGTGTCACATATTATCTACAGTTTCACTCAAACAGTATTAACCCAAACTAGCCAATGGTTCTAAAGGAGGTTGGCAGGAATAGCCGAAGCAATTCTTGTGCTGTGATGGGTGGAAAGTATCATCACTTTTCAAATTAAAGACTAAGAAACCCTGATTTACAAGGGCGTTTATTTATCTACTTCTGCTACAGCAGCATTCACTTCACTGTGAGACTCTGCCTATGGATATAAACAAGACAGTTCTTTTGGCTAAGTCGATGCATTCATGTCATTTGTTTCAGTTTCTAATTAGTTATTACCTTAAAAAACCCCTAAACTGAAAGATTTTTTAAAGTTATCCATGCACATTTGCACGTGGGGGGAAAATGTGCAAGATTTCCATTATAAGAGTAACACTGACAGTTAAAGAAACAGAAAGAAAAAGCATCTAAAGGAGCACCTTTGCAATTCCTTACGTTACCTGTGTTATCTAAACAAGTTAAAAGTTGAGATTGCCAACCCTGGACGAAGAAAGCCTAGTACTCACTGTATCTGAACCCTCCAACACTGTCCGAGGAAACCCCAATGTATTTGTCTTTGTTCTTCTTCGCTTTCTTCCTCTCTTCCCGCAGTCGATCGTCATCTTGAGCAAATTCAACCATTTCTTTTACCTTCTGGCGTATGTTTATACCTTGGTCTTTGCCATTTTCATCTGTATCGGTAAAGCAGGATAGAGACAATGGATGGAAGAGAGGGGAAAAGGAAAAAAAACCGAATCAGAGGCAGCAATACTGAACATCAAAATGATGAGAAAATTTGAGTTACGAACACAGCAGCCAGAGAGAGATCCTATGGCTACGAAAGCTCACTGCATTTGTTTAAGAGGGACCAAATATTTCGTTTTAACACAAATTTTCACCCCTAGATGAATGAGAGTCGTCACTGAACAGTGTATTTAGAACCACCTAACTGCTGCTGAAACACAGAAAAAATTAACAAAGACTGAGGCAAAAAATGACATTCTCCAGTTGAACAACTTTAATGGTTCAAAATATAACCCCTTTTCCTCAGTCTTTTTCGTACAGCTTTTGCAAGTTTAATTGCAAGAACTCAGTCTTACTGCAAGACTGAATTTTTTAAAAATTGCTTTCAGTTGGGATGTACTACAAGCTAAATGTGCTCCTTTCCCAGCCTTTTTCACATTCAAAACACACACTGGCTTTGCTGCCTTTGCACTGTAAATATTATTTGGTGGGAGGAAAAAACCCCAGCTTCAAACAGATGTGTGTGTTTTGGAGCTCTAACCTTTTCTTCCCATATGATTAAAGCTATTCCTTTACGGACACCACAGGGGACCAGTCTCTAGTGCATATTTTAATATAAACCCGAACACTCATGTTGTGTTGGTTCTGTTGTTATTAGCCAGTCTTTTCTGCAAGTTCTTGTCTTCACTAATTAATACTCTAGGGTCCCACGTCTTGGATTCTGCACTCTTCACACAACTGGCAACAGTCACATTCTAATTAGACTGGGGAAGCTTCTAAGCTGGTTCAGGTGACTGACAACTCCAACTACTGTTTTAATTTGCTTATAAGATTTTTCTATTGCTCACCTACAAAGTGGTAATTTTCCAGGGATCGCAAATCATAAATGTGTTCTCTGGCACTTGTAACAACACGCTCTGATCCGTTCCTTATGAGGTAAGCTAGGAGCAGCAACGACTATAAAAATACAAAGCACCTTATGATTGCACGAACAAAAGCTCTATCTTTTTTTTTTTTTTTAAAAAAAAAAAAAGCAATAAAAAACCAAACCTCCCCCCGCCCCAAATTAGTAAGTAGTAAGACTTTCCCCTCTTAAATAATGCTTTTTATATGGATTCACGCAGAAAAAAAAACACAATGCTTCTCTCACATGCATCTTCTGCTCTTTAGGATATCAAAACTGTATTTCTCAAACATTACTTTGTTATTACTAAATCAGAAGTAGTTACCTTCATCAGCTAATGCTTATTTTTAAAAGATAGCAGCAGCAAGTTAAGAGAAAAAAGTTAACCCTGCTATGAAGCCTTCCCCCATCCCCTTTTGTTTACAATTTTCTAGTGGTTTTCACTGAGAAGTAACAGAAATTTAAGAAGTTTTCTGCAGGATGTAATGGAAGAACAAAACTTGCATTTTAGGGCAATTTTAAGCAAGCAACAAAACAAATGAAGTTTAAATAGGACTTTAATTGCAACTTTTTAATGATGAGAATTTCCGTGTAGGAAAAAAAACAAACCAAACCACTTTCTCCAAAGCAGTGTCTCTATCAGCTACAACTATCACCATATTTCCACCTATCCAAACCTGATAAACAATTCCGAGCAGTCTTTATAACATTAAGTAGCTATGTGTGATAGCATTAAATATTAATTTATATTGTTCTTCAGGGAAAACAATTACTATGAATACAAAACATCAAGCACCTGTGAAAACCACAAACCATGCCTTAGAATTAATTCTGTCTTGTTACAATCCCAGCATCAAGAAAAACAAAATATAAGCTAGTCTAATACATCAATTCTAAAAAATGAGGTTGTATTTGCATAATTCAGTGAACACTGAACACCACTAAGTGCAGCATGATACAATCTCAAGCAAAAAGTTTCTGCATCATGCTGATTAGCCAAAGACAAGGAAAATGCAAATGATTCAGTTCTTTTTCCAAAGCACAAGTAGGACATAAAAGCCTCATATGATAAGCTCTGCAAGAAAATGTGGTCCACTCAGAGCTAAACCACAACTTCTAGGGAATTATGAATTGGCAGAAAATTAAGATTAGCTTCTTTTTTATTTCAGGTGTTCTTGAATTCATTCAAAAACATTTTCCTAATAGCACAATAACTTATCCTCTACTTCTCATGAAGCTCTGTAACAACTCCTTTGGGTAGATTCAAAATGTGAACGCTACTCCAGTTCTTGAATATCAGCAAAATGTAATTGCTCTATTACGTCCATTAAGTAGCATCTTAGATACACTTCAGAAACCAGAAATTTTTAGGGTTTTTTTTCATATACAGCATCTGAAAGACATCTTTGACTTCAGTAACAGAATTATAAAGCATATAGTTAGAAAAAAAACCTACAGGCTGAATGAGTGATCTAGCAGTATCTAAATAAGCCACCACATCAGGACATTTCAGCAGCAACAAGCATGATGTCCTTTGTAGACCAACACAAAGTCTTGCACCCTTCCAGCTCTCGTACGTACAGACCTTATAAACTCTCCTCCAGTTCTTTTTATTGTCTTTCAGCATTCGAGTCCAAAGCATGTTCATAAGTTCTGGAAACTGTTCATACATAAACGTAGCCCTAAAGAATTAAACAAAAGGAGAAAGGAAATGTTATTCTCCGCGGTTTGCCACAATAACCTGGAAAGACTAAGGGCCGACAGTAGATGGCAGCCTTGATCTAAGCCCATTCACATTTGATGCCATTACAAGGGAAAAAGCTATCCCTAGTTCCTACTCACAAGTTATTTACATACCAGTACTACAAAAGAGAAAAAGTAATTCTACAAATTTGAGGCAGTAAAAGAACCTTCACTAATTTATAATGAAAATAATGTTTAACATGAATACCCTAATAACCACTGCAAGTAGTCAAACCTGCAACTTTCAAACTCATTCTGACAGAAAGAAGTTCAAGGAAGAATTTGACATGTTTTGCTCTGTTTGGAAAAGTCACAAGAAAGCTGTTTGAAAATAAACACTACAAAGAGTTCAGATATATGGAAATAATTATGAGACAACGCAAATAAAAAATCAAGAATTTAAAAAATACCGACTTCATTTTTTTTGGACAGTTTTCAATAAACATGATTATGCTTTAAAAAAATAAGACTTGATTTACAGCAACTTTTCAGCATTATCAATCAGCATGCCACAGAGTTGATTTAGCAGCAGATTCACATTCCTCTATAAAATGCACCTTTCTTTTCTTCATCACTGAGCCAAATTATCACTTACTTGGCAATCTCTCCCATGAGCTGCCCTGAAGGTCCCCATGGATCATCATTGGTTGCTTCTCGAACCTTAGACTCTATTTCTGAATAATTCATAACCACATTGGTGCTGCAAAGGAAAAAATTAACACACATGAAGATTAGCATCAAAACTGAGAAACGCATGAAAACTTAATAATGACACCAGTGTGTATCTCACTTAATGAGATACCTCTACAGGGTGGGAAAGAAAACATCTTTAGTGTAGAAGTTACCCTGAGGACACTATACAACACATTTAAGTTCTCTTTAAGAAGGTTTTACTATTCTGTTAGTCTTCAAGAATACAGATGAGAAACTAGGGATTACATTATAGCTGGATTCAGTCCAGTAAAAATGGCTTTTGGTCAAATAAAATCCAAACTGAAGCACTGGAGCCAAAGCTGATAGCTTCCCCAGCTAGATATGGTTTGCTTACAGGTTTATATTGCTGTACAGTTATGTGCAAGAGGCTTTATAACTCAATCAGAGGCAGATTTATTTTTTGAATGACAAGTGCTACAAGAGAAACTCAAAAATATCAACACTGTTAGCAAACAAATAATTTAAAAAAAAATAAATCACAGAAGACTGAAGGAAGAGAGATGAGATTCACCAGAATCCGTTTCCTAGCTTGAATTCATTTAATTAAGGGAAAACAGCAAAAGAAGAAAAGCCAACACTGTGCAGAGCTCAGGCTGTCCCTATGAGAGTTCACAGAAAAATGTAACTTGGAAAAATGAAGCAATTTTTCTCTATCTATTATATCAAAATAGTCAATATGGGATTTTTTTTATTTTATTTTTTTTTAAATGAATCTTTCAAACTGGTGATCTTCAACTCTAAGCCCAGCAACCACCTTTGTGCCTCTAAAAGCATCCAGATAAATTTGATAACACAACGAATTTCCTTATATTTTAAAGTGAGCGCGCAGGCCCAAAACATTGACAGAATGTTGAAAAGCGGCGATAGTCACGGAGCAAGAGCACACAACAGTAACATCAGTAAAAGGAAAGCCAGCAGCCTCTGCTTCCTCTATATACTTTGCAGTCTATCTGAAATAACTTAGAAATTACATGTTGACATTTACTGTTACCCAAAGTTTGAAAGTTTACTTAACAGTGAAAAGTACATCATACAACTGGTTTCAGAAGCTAAAAAAAACCCCGTAAGATGACTGCATTCAACACAAACCATCCCATAAAGTCAAACTAAACTATAGGAAAGGTCTAACAATCTTATAATAAAATGAGGAAGAAGGCATTTGCAGCTTAGAAACCTCCTCTGGATCTGAAAGGACTAGATGAAAAAAAAAATAAATAAATTCGAGATGCTTAATAGTCATCCCTCTGTCGATGTAGAAGTTGGCATTCAAGTAATCCCTGTTCCATTTTATCTGGCATAAGGACAGCAAAGACCTTGGAACTGGGAGTTCTGATCAGCCGAAACAAGAATGAGATCCCCTTAAGTCTGAAAGGGGACACAGAAGGTAATGGTTAAAACAGAATAAAATTCCTGGACTTAATCTTGGATTCTCAGCATGAGAATTCCTGCTGTCAGGTTCTGATGTATGATTTTATTCAACTTACTGTCTAAAGAGAGCGTAAGATACATGACTGAATAAATAATCAGCAAGTTAACAGAACCTATCTATGTAAAAAAAAAAAAAAAGCAAGCAGGTAGAACAGAGCCGTAGTTATGAACAACAGCAATTAAGGTTTTACAAATTCATTTATGCTAAATGCACCTCAAGCTTCTGTTTCTGGCATTTTCTTTACCGTACCTACAAACGTAAAGTAATACCATCTTTATTTCCCATATGCACGGAACGTTTTAAAAAACACAAGCCCAAAGGTAGGGGCTGGAGCACCCGGCAGCTCCCAGCACACTAGTTCCCTTGTCCGACCTGAGGAAAGGCAGGGAGCTGAATGGAAAGGTTCTGTTTGTTTTTCTAACCCCTCCTTAAGCGCTTGTTTCAGAGACCTGATGGGGGAACAAAGTTTTTCCTTCATTTCTTAGGATAAAGAATTTAAGAATGGAAAAATGCATGAGAAGATGCAAACTTACTGAAAAAAAAAATGCCAGCGTTAGCTACGGAAGAGCTGAAAGAGCGTGGCTAAAGAGGCACTGGGGTTGAAAGGGGGAAGCGGAAGGAAAACAAGGGAAATTAAGTAATGCCGAACGAAAGAAGGTGGTGCAGCTAAACCCCTCTAAGTACAGAAACACGCTCTGGTTCTCCTGCAGTAAAGTTATTGTTCTCGGCAACAAGGAGAAAGCTCTTCTCTAAATGTCAAGATGAGATCTAACCGCACCAAGCCTTCCAAAACAAAGTATCTTTAAGCAGTATTTGATTCAGCAACAAATGTAAACTTCAACGAAAAAAAAATCAAAAAAAAAATCTGTTGTATAGTTTGGCATTATTCCAGGTCACTTAAAAATAACCATTTCTAAAAAGGTGGAAATACAGTTTTATTCTTCCTTTCCCATGTTTTCTATGGCCCTCATTCCATGCCCTACCCATGATTCCTGTGACCTTTGCAACAAAAAAAATAATTTACGTCCAGATGTGAAGGGAAAAAGTGACTAGCTTGATTGCCAAGACTTCCTGTGATTGATATAAATTTAATATCCGAGGACACTTTCAGACACCAGAGGGGGCTCTCTGATTAGTTTACACTGGGCAGCTTCCAGGGAATCCTGCTGGATCGTATGGACACGCTCTGCTTTGCAAACAAACCGACACACAACAGGCAAGACTGACAGAAAGATCTTTGCAGTCAATGTTTAAAACACCCTGTTATCTGCGAGACTACATCTGCATTTACCCCAAACCATTCACCGAAACCCTGCACTACCAGAATCTTGCGATAAGCACTTTTACAGAAACTTTTGACATGGACAAAGACATTAAATATGAGTGTCTTTTGAAAGCTACATCCAAAATAAAGGCACGACAATGAAACTGGTTTACATTAACATTACAAACTGTTGCATTCTTTTCTCTCTGTGTCTTACACTGCTTTTAAGCAAGACTCTTATTGAAGCCGTATAATTTTTACTCTTTATTGTACCACTTAAAGATTATTTTGGTATCTCTTCTTTAAAAAACCCAAACTGTTCAGCAGAGCCATGAGAGGGCACTGTCACATCTCTAAAACAGCAAGCAGGGTGACAGTGAACATAATGCCAGCTTCTCACTTCCTGCAAGAGAACACTCAAGTTTAAATTTTTGTATCTTCACCTCTTGAAAAAGTGAAAAGATTTATATGTATTTTAAACATCACATTTTAACATATTGTGAAATTGAATACATGTACCATAGATGAAATGCCTCCAAAATACTTTATCTACAACTTTCTTCGCATTTTTCAAAGAAAAATCTTTCAAAAAATGCAAGCAATTATAAATAGCTTCAAATTTTGGTTTAAGTTACATTCTGAGATCTGTAAATTTGATATAAATCTGTCATCTGGATCCAGGTATCATATCCTGTAGTGTGCTAAAAATTAAATAAATCAGAAACTAAGGAAGAAAGGGAAAGGAGAGGGATGTGAGAGGAAGTATTGCACATACCTCACATGCATAACTTGAGGTAAAAATAGTGTTTATGTGGGGTTAGAGAGGGCAAGTAGACAAGCAAGAAGGGACAAGAAATTCTGCACCTACTCATATAAAACTACAGGGATCAGAGAAGCTACCAAGGTCCAGCCAAGAAGTTTCCCAAGTATCTGCTACTTCAAACCTTTACAGCTGTAACATTCTGAAAAGCACTTCAGCTTTCAGGCATAAGAAGATAAAAATCCTACAGGTCTGAGATTGTCCTCTGAGCACTCTTCTTTGAAACACAGAAATGAAAGCCAGGGCTTGAAAAGAAAGCCTTACGGACTGAAGGACCACTTCACAGGACGACATACAAAAAGGCATACACTGCTAGAGGGGTCCAGTCTTTCCCCTCCCTTATCAGCAGATACTGAGTGTCACTCACAACATGGGCTCAAATACACACAAACACTAGTGAGTGATAAATATAGCTGTAGAAAACTTCTGCTTGTATTTGATTTCAACATACTCCCGTACACGGCTCTAACAGACGTATTTCGACTACTCTGCTCAGGCCTCTGAACTTACGTCGTAATACATGAATCAAGCTATTAATGCTCAGAAGGACAGTATCACTGAGGGCGAGGTGTACTCTGCTCTTAGTAACGTATCAGCACTTCTTCAGCATTTTTTCCATAAAACACCCACAGAACAAATACTGAAAAATAAAGTTTTCCTCTCCCAGAGCAAGAAAAAAAATTTTTTTTAATCACTTTTACGCCAGGAAACTAAAAATCATTGTATTTCCACACAACATTCTATTAAAAAAAACAAACAAACACCTAAATAATGATAACATCATGAATTGAAGCATTTGTTTCAGAGTGAAGCTTTTCCGCTGTTCAGGACCACAAGGTGCTCTCTACAGATTCATTTGCTGTAACTGAAGTCAGCTCAACTGTCTGTTCGGAGATTATCATCGCTTATAAAGTATTACACAACTATAACTATATTACTTCTAGTAATAGCTTCCAATTGGTAATACTACAACCAGCTTTGTTGTGTCTCAACTAATTATCCTACATCAATCACTGCTGGTTCCACACTGGAAAACAAACAAACCAACCAACCAAACACTAAAACCACTTCATATCCCTTGAACCAGGAACACTTTGAAAATATGGATGCGGAAACGTAAGGCTCTGAACATAGACAGCAACTGACATGGAAAGAGTCTATTTTCTCAACTAATCTCTAAGATTAATCACCAAACTCTAAGGTTAACCCTCAAGCAACATTTCCTAGCAATGATTTACATACGCTACCAGCAAACCTGCTGAAGAAAGTGGTGCAACTATTTTTGTCTTTGTCCACTTAATTCGACACTTCAGTTGGAACCGTGGATGCAGCCTGTAGCACTAATAAGAGCAAACAGGTCATGGCCCACGGTCTTCCCAAAACAATGCCACACAGTTAGATAGTTCTACTTCTCGCTCCACAGCATCTCCTATATCTTCCAGGCTTTTTCCATGGTCAGTGGTGTTCTGTTCCCTCATCGCACTGACAATACATTCACGCGCACGCAATCGCAACTCCTAAAGGAAGCCCACACTTCATTGCTAGATTTTGGAAGCAATGTTCCTTTGAAGGAAGTATTCTTAAGATAAGCATTCATTAGGAAAGGAGCAGAGAGCTGTATCTCACAGTGTTTCAGATCTTCAAACAACATGTCCACAGCATTCTCTATTAATGCTCAAATAGCAGCAGAGTCTTAAACACACAGAAACCTTTACATACCATGTGCATAGGCAGCCTGCTACAGAGAAAATTAGTGCCATGAGAAAAGCAGGTATTTATACATCAAAGAATAATAAACATCCATCCATCCATTATGGAACTTCCTTTAAAACATACTAAGGAATCGAGAAGCCTAACAGATCTTAGTCAATGTTTCTGCACAAACTTGAAAGCCTTGAATATGCCCCGGGGCAAGAGTCAGACCACTCCATTAGAGCACCTAGGATTAGAGTTGCTATTGATGTGGGTGGTGTCACTGAGGACACAAGTACAATTCTGGATATTAGATCCACAGAAGATTTGTGAAACGCCACGTCTAATCTTGTGAAAACCAAAATAAACAGAAGTCACAGAGAGGGTACAACAGTTTCTTCATAGCGATGATAAGGTATTGGATTGGACAGGGTAAGCCTAATTAGAAACACTTCTCAAACCTCTGGGAAGCTGCCCACTGTGCTGAGGGACTGAGCAGCAGGAACAAGAAACCTGGTTACACAGTTAATTTTTTTTTTTTCCAATGTACATTTCAAACCAATTACAATATCATGTATACATGGGGCTCCTATGTGCATAATATTATGCCTTTAACTATTACTCCAAGGACATCACTGGATTATGCACCTTCTGTTTTCCTTTTTTTAATTTTACAACTGGGAACACTAAAATACTAAAAGCTGAGATGAGAAACTTTCTACATTTTACCACCATTAACAGTTTCCAACGAGATACTATTCTGCAAATAGCCCTTTAAAGGCCAAGTACAGAAGAAAAAAAAAATTCAAGCGTTACGCACATGTATGTCTAGCATACATACAGTTTGAACATGAATGCTATTCAAATAAATAGCAACACTAAAGAAATTACATTTTTTTTAAAGAACAAAATTAGTCTCTTAGCAGGGATGGGATCTGGACGAACCGAGGACAAGACAAGCTCTGTTACTGTACAGCACGAGGTAGTGTGGTACCAAAGTCTTGTAAGAAACAAATATTATAACTTTTTGCTATTTAAGGTGCCAAAACAGACACAATGTAATTTTATCTTCTAAATAACTGTGTTTAGTATTATCCTTTCAATAGGCAGTCTCACACACTAATACTTTAATCTCATTCTTTCTGTAATTGTTAGCAGCTGCTTTATTTTTAGACAAGTCTTCTCTACATCTCCTGTGACTTTCACAGTGAATAAAAGCAAAGCAAACTTTAAATTTGCTCCATGACAGAACAGATGTTACTGACTCAGAATTAAAAAAATCTCAAAACCTCACTTGGTGACATAGTGAAGGAGCAAGTCTCTCAAGTCTACATGGACAAAACCCAGTAAGAATATACTTGCACAGCTCTCTGCTGTGCTTCTTGGATTTCAACATTAATAGATTGCATTGTCCAACCAGAAAGGATCATAAAAAATTGGTTAAGAAACCATTAAGTTGCAGCATAAGGAAAGTTTGCCTTAACTTGTAACTGAATAGAGAAGACACACAGCTGTTTCACTTACTCATCTTGCACATCTCCACCTAAACATCGCTAAGGTTTTTATGGAAAAATACACTGATAAGAACAGGAGTGCTCTGTCCTGTGGATGGTTTGTTACCAGCACGGCTGTAGCTTCAGCAGAAACCTCCGAATTCTCAGCTGAGCTAACGCTCTGCTCCTACAGTTGAAGTGCTGGCTTGGTTTCCAGCAGCTTCTTTTCTCCTACTAGCTGGGGTGCCTGCTCCCTTTCAGCTGAGAAGCCAATGGTCTTCCACTAGGTGACAAGATAGGGACCCACTAGCTATCGTTCATCTGATCCCTGGAGCATCTTTTAGGAACACTGTCGAAACACAACAGCAGCAATTTGTTTTCAGATTTCCCAAAGTACAGGGGCTGATCACATAAGGCAAACAAATCTATCTAAAGCAGCTTTGGTTTTAGATGCTTGAGACTGCATCCATATTTGTTAGTTTGGTTTTTTTTAAAGAATGAACGAACGTCATATAACATAATACGAGCAAAGTGAACATTCAACATCTGGAGAAGAGATAAGGCAATCCCAGTAACATCTTCACAATACACAGTTATCTAAAAGACCCCCACCCACAAACACATACGTATTGGAGATGGAAGTCTTGGAAGGGGAAGGAACACACCATCTTACCCTCACCTTTCATTTTCTATGAGTCATGTATCTAAACTATTTTATTATCTAGATTAAAAGGTTCCTGTAAAGCAGGAGTGGGAAAAAAAAAAGATGGAAAGGTTTCTGAGAATACAAAAAAAAAATTTTAATATTAAATGATCCATTTTTAAACTGTATACAGAAGACAGCTTCAACTCCTGAGAGCAACCAGTAAATAGAAAAGCTAAACAACTTCTCTGAGTACAGAATACATCTTCCCCATTCCCAGGTGTGGGAATCTTGGCATCTATTAAATTGTTAATTAGTTTCCAGAAACATTTTTTCCAATTAAAAAAATCATTTAATACTTATCCATCTGGGCATGAAATACTTTCAACAGAGCATCTGAATGGTGAGCTAAAAAAGAACCGATGCAGACGTGCAGAGCACCGCCTCCCAAACCACCAGGGGCCAGCACACCACGCAAGAAGCACCTCATCAAGAGGGACATCGTCTATTAACTCCACTTATTTCCGTTAGCATCCTTTTCTTCAGGCTCTGAGGGATTAAAGCTGATCACCGGTCCAAACTTGTGTTTCAAGGAACTGACAGAATTTAAGACAAAGTCACATGGAAAGCTGCATTTCAGCACCAGATTTCACTGCCCTGGGACAATCTGACACTCCCTTAGAAAGCTCAACATGCAGACAGGTTCACAGACAGGGGTCAGAAGGATAAAGACCTCATTTATCCACCTGTTTGCTCAAACATTGTAATGGACATTTAGGAATTAATGTACCTAATGTTACTAGCAATTATCCAGAGAAAAAAGTATAATCGCCTTCAAAATAAAGATGGTGCTGCTCTTCCCCTCAGTGAACTCATATATTCAGTCTCAGCCAGCATCTCTCTCCTTGCTCAGTGAAGACAAACTAACTAAAAAACATGTAACAAACTTAATGCATTTTCATTTTGCTCCTGTCAGTAATGTCACTTTTGTTATAAAACACGCAGCT
Source organism: Baryphthengus martii (assembly GCA_013396935.1). NCBI lineage: Eukaryota > Metazoa > Chordata > Aves > Coraciiformes > Momotidae > Baryphthengus > Baryphthengus martii. Next base: position 80,143 of record VWZK01004130.1, read on the forward strand.
TAGATTTAGAGCCTTACAGATGAAACATATGGATATCAAATATGAAGCCAGCAGTCCACATTCAAGCAAGAAACAGATGGGTACCCATCTGCCCAAATGCCTGGTGAAATACCTCAGGTTACACAGAGGTAACAGCGCAACATTAGCTGATACTTGACCACTTGGAGTTACTTATTTTTAAGCCATCCCTCAGCAGCATTACAAATAGGACACCACACAATTTAGGATATGAATACTGGGTATTATCACAGACCTTCCATGCAAGTTGCAATTATGCTCTTTCTGACCAATGATAGAGCCTTTGTTATGGTACAGTAGGATCTGAAATACATTTTCAGCTTTTCAAGTTAACAGTTTCATAATTTATGTGGCAGATGTGCAAGGCAAACTGCACAGAAAGAGATAAGCCAAGAAAAACATCCTGAAGGCCACAAATGAATTACAACTTGTGGGAGGAAGGAACTATAAAGCTATTTCCTGTGCCTTACAACTTCCAATGACAAAAGACTACCAAGTAAACAAGATAACCCAAAATCCACCACACACACACACTTTCAAAAGGAACAGTGACTTTAAGAATTGAAGCTTTTTAAAGAACTCAGATCATCTCTCACTTAAAGAAACCACCACCGCACATTGCTGAAGTCTTTCCTTTCAAAGTTCTGTCCCCCTGCCCAAAAGTTACCCAATTGCAGCTTGTGTAATTGCCATACTACAGCCAAAGTAGTTTTTACAGATGTTGGGAACATGAGGCAGCTAATTACATGGTATTTTTAAAGCCTATTTGTGCAAGGAACAAACACTTCACATCCAAAGTTGATTTAAGACAGATGACATCTCTCCTACAGCAGATTCTCCGCAGTATGTAAGTGTTAATACTTTCATATTCTTATGCAAAACCATTCCTTGTGGTTTACACCAACAGATATGTGGATGCTTTAAGCAATTTGCCAATTGTAGAGTGGAAATATGTGGTAGGAAATAACTTCTCAAACTGAGGATTTTGCCATGTTGATACTATCAAATTATGGTTTTGTACCATCTCTCTACAAAGAATTTCTTCATCTAAAGCCCAAGCCCATTTCTTTATTTCCCCATTCTTTATGGAATGTTTTGGTTCCAAACATTCTTTAGTTAGTATCCTCTAGTCTTCAAAGATCAGACTATCTTCACTGCAAAGACACATTTCCACAGCTCCAATTTTAAAACCTTAGTAAGCGTTGTCATTTTGTTTATTGTACTTCCTTCCAAAAAATCCCCTTTTTTAAAAGGTGACTTACGAAAATAAACATTATACACCAACAAGTAGAATGAATCAAAATGCTTCCTTTTAAGTCACATTGTGAGAACATCACAATAGTATTTTCACTGGTTTTCGGTGTTAGTCTCTAGGTAATTTTTTTTTTTTAAGTTTAAATTTCAGTTGAAATTAGAGTACAATTAGACCTAAACCATTCTTGTGACAAATATGATTAGTCTTAAACCTGAAAATCAATTTCACAAACAAGTGGGAAAAATCTGCCTTTCAGGCAACATTTGACACTTCGGTGGGGTAGTTACAGGCTAAAACAGCAACTCTGTTTTCGATTTGGACAGAAAGGTGACTCTGCTACTGCACATTGCAAGTTTTCAGCCTCCTTGCACTCATGTGGAATTACACCACTTCAACAACCTTTTGTAATTGCAGAACTAAAGAGATTTCCACACGTATGCTGTAAGCACATGATTAGATTTATTTTTGCTCAGTCCTCAGACTTATTTTGCTACTCTACTCCTTACACTTAGATTTTTTCTCCTGTAACAAACATGCTGCAACAATTTTTAAAGTATTTTTAGAGTTAACTACATTTCTTTACAGAATTCAGGAAGACCACACTTCCTCCTTCAAACCTCAGCAAGAGCCACTACGTATTTACCGTCAAGTGCTGCATCTTTATTTTTTTCCATATTTGTGATGCAATCAGGTAACATGATGTATACCAAAACCAAATGTCTAACCAAGCAGGACAAAGAGCAAAAGTAATCTCATTAAAAAACACAATTTCTGTAGAGTGCTTTTTATATGAATAAAATACCAGCACAAAAAAAAAAAGAGTCAATACCAATAAACACTGCTAGACAATTATAATATAAAACCAAAATTTAAATATTTTATTTTGAGAGCGAGACTGAAACACTCTTCACCATAGCTAACAACCTCCAATTAACTGTGTCCCTTTGTACTTTGTTGCATTCATAAAACGTCAGGAATAACTTTCCCTGAAAATAAAAAGCTTGTTTCAGGTGTTCATAGAGTGTTGCATAACCTACTTTCTGAATAAAGTATCCAGTGGTACTTCCTCCTTTGTATACACAAAGTATTAAGATACCCTATTTAAGCCCATAGCTCAAGTGTTTTAAGTGTTCACAGAAACCTTCAAAAGAAAGTGACCCACAAGTGCTCCCAGTCAGTGAGCCTTCAGGACTGGGGCACAGTACTTTAATGTTGAGAGAGAAGTATTTACAAGAAGAATGACGTCTTATCCTTCTTTCAAAACAAGAAATAAAAGGGGGAACATTTTTCAAAGAACATGCAAGGCCGCTCAACATGAGGCAACAGAGCTTTAAAGCTGTCTTAACTTCAACATACTTGTGTAACTCGGACTTCTTATTTTTGACCATAAAAACTGAATTCTAAATAATCCAAACTTTCCTTACTCAAAGATACTTTTTTTTTTTTCCAAATATTCGTCAACTGACAGCACTTGGTGCGGACAGAAGAATGCACACTAAAACAGAGCTTAATATCGCCAATCCCCCCACGCCCCCAACAGTAGTGAACCACGCTTAACGACCCTTGCAGTTTCAGCTATCCCTTCACTGCAAGCTCAGTACCACTAAAAAATTGCCCCAATTCCAAATTTATTATAAATTAAGCATTACTCTAAACACATGTGAGCTGTTCCGCTAGGGAGGGCCGATTAAAGTTTAAACAATGCAGGCACTGAAGCTTTTAAAACAAAGGCCGATCATTCTCTGCTACTATATCATCACTTTGGCACCAAGACATCCTGGACACCCCTGTACTTTGCAATACCCATCTTCTGCAATCACTTTGAGAGGAATAAACCTTAGTACAGCTAACTCCTCCAAGCCAACAGTAAGCACCTGTTACAAGCTCTTCTCTGATCAGATCCCCAGGCAAGGTACAGGTAAGGTTACCAGATCTGTCCAGAGTGCCGCTCGGAAAGCGCTACCCTTGTTCCCTCCAGCCTGTCCGAGGGCTCTAATTCCTGCCGGCTCCTCTCCCTGCCTCCTCAGGCTCAAGACAATCAGAGGCAACCAAGAGCATCCCAACTGCACGTAAACTGTACATGTCAAACACACCCGACTTCTACAACACAAGCTGCACTCCAGACTAGCTTTGAAGGGCTTGCAGCTTCTTTCTACCTTCTATCACCTAAGAAAGGCTGACACGTGTATCTCAACAACAGAATCTACAAGTACGGTGCAAGGAACAGGCAAAGCAAATAAAACCTTCAACTGCCAATTGTCCTTGTGTACAGCCTTGTGTCCTGGAAAGTGTCTGGAGATTGCAGTACAAGCTGCGCTTCAGTGTAGGAGAAAGGAAGAACAAGCAAGTTTACACAAAGTTATCAAACTGGAGGCTCATAACAAGTTGTTTTCCTTCACTTAACCAAGCACCTTTCAGTGGTGTTGCCATGCAGGAGGTATTCAGTAGGAGAGAGACTACTAACTTCAACTTTGTTTTTCCTGAAGTGAGCCACATTATCATTTACTGCTAAACACACTGGAATTTATTCTATGGTTGGTGTTTGCAAAACACTCAACCTCAACATCAAGCCTTTTACTTCCTGAAAATAATTAAAATAAAATCAGACAATTAATACTGATTCCACCACTGAGAAGCTGATCAGCTTCTTCTCTTAAATTCAGTTCCTTACAGTCTGCTTGCTCACTATTTGAAGCTGAAAGCAACAACTATCCCACTGTTCCATGTAGTGCTACAATACCTGCTACGCTCAGTACCTTTAGTGCATCTGCAGTGTTTCCTCCCATATCCAATACTGAAACCCAATCCAGGAAAGACCACTCAGACTTGCTCATCTGCCTCAGCTGTGCTTTTACACGAGAATGGCCAGCAACTCTAAACTTTGCATTTTCTTCAAATGGACATTCAGCTTTCTGAAACACATGCTATTGCTTTGAATTATTTCCTTAACTCGTCTCTTCACCAATGATGTTTCTTTTCCATTTCTTTTTCCCTAGCTCTTTGGTGAGTCAGTCACGGAGCATCCACCCACATGTGCACCGTTCTCAGCACCAGATGCTGATGCAATGGGTATCTAACCTACATCGGACACGCGGAGTCACCCGCTGTTATCACGTTTCCTGCTCACATCGCCTCTCTGCCCGCCATCCACATGGGCTGGGAGGATATCGAGCAATACGATTCTCTTCCTGTTCTTGCTCTGCCCTCGAGCCTTTAGTCCTGAATTTTCAGTTCATTGTGACTGACTAGTTGACACAGTCTGCTTGTTAATTTGGACTGGAAAAGTTTCCTTCAGTGTGTTGCTCACCCAGTCAGCTCTGCCCGTCTTATTTTGTGCTTGGCCTGTAACAGTCCTGCTAACCACACTGTTTGAAAATGGGACACTGACAGATCTATCAATGATTTTCTGAAAGAAAAATATTCCATGTTCCACCTTATTCTCCAGCCTTATAAGATCTGTCTTATATGAAGACAGAGACCCTTTGTAAGAGACGTACATCTCGTACAACAGACCTATGTCTAGTCTCATTACTGTTTATTGTGTCTTCTAGGACTATTACTGGGATATGATATTTCAGTCTTCTTCGCCATAAACAAGTCTTTGATCTCAGGTGGTCTTTAGAAAGACAAAACTGAAGTTTCTCACTAAACCATGCTGGAATTATCACAACAAGAAAAATGAAAAAAAAAAAAAAAAAAGGTGATAGAGGAAAGAAAACATCACTGTTCCCAGAACACAAGGGGGAAAATACTTGCACGCACAGAAGGTAAATCAATTCAAATGCAGCTCCTAGGAATGGCACAATTACTTAGTTTTCAGCTTCTTATACTGCAGCCAGTAAATTAACCAAAAAAAAGTTTTTTAAAAAGATAATCTAAACCAACCTAATCCTTTCCTACTTGTTCATCCTTTAATAAATCTGAATCATATTTCTTTCCTGCTATAGGTGTATCTAAGAATAAAAAGCAGCAATCATAATCTTAAACAGACTCAATTAGCTTAATATCTACTTTCTTTTGTCGTTCAATTATCTATGCAGGCAGGTCACAACCTAGAAATCCTTCTACTACCCTATTAAGCAGTTGGACAAAGTAACTTTGGCTAATACTTAACGCTAGAGCGTCCTTCTACAGCTATTCACTGCAGAATATCCAAAAATGGGCACAAGCAGTAAGAACACACCATTCAGAATAAATAAAGCATTAATATATCATCATTAGATTAACATTCATTATTTCATTAGCATTTTCAGATTGGTATCTCCTATTAAATAAAAATGGTAGTTTGGCAAACTGAAAACCCACAAGCTCACAAACATCCATTTTTACTCAAAGCAAGTGTTCTTTTGTGGAGTGAGTTAGGCAAATTACATACAAATTAGCTTTCAAAATGCCAAGTCATGTTTATTTGTGGAGTATAATGATGTTTCCTCTCCTTTCATAGGTATCATTTGTTAAAACTGGTTTTTCCAGGAGATCAAGTAACTCTTACGTCCTAAAAAGGTAACAAGAGCTGTTTCATTTGCCTCAGAGCTGCAGTTTCTAGTTCCTGTCCACACACAGATGATAATTTCAAATTACACTGTGTATTTACAACAAGCCAATTTCCCTATGATTCAAAGAGGAACTATTTATTTATTTACTCACTAATGGTAAGATTACTGGATTTTTATGATCTAATGTCTGCAGCTACAGAATTACAGTTACTGTGTAATTAACAAAAACCTGACACTGGCAGTTTAAAAGCCAAGAGACTCCACTTTCCAATTAGAAGTCAATTAGCACTGAGTTTTTAAGCTGTCTCAAGAAATGCAATCATTCGTGTGGTAGCAAAGAGAGATAAACCCCTGATAGAAGTTAACTCATTTAGACGATAAACACCTTTGAACAGAAGGGCTTTTTCCCCACCTTTCTCGGCATAAACAAATGGAGGAACAGTTCAAATAATTAAATAATGGTTAAAAAAAAGGAATAATTAAAAAGTGACAGCAATCATTAAGGTATCAGATCTATTTGCAGGTGTAAGTTACCAAGAAAGAGATTTATTTTTCAGAAAATACATCCATCCATGGCAACTCCAATAGTCATCAAAAGCCTTTGTCTCGTCTCCACATTCAAAGAGGACTTAGAGAAACCTTTACCGGAGTAGTCTCAGAACACAAAACACACCCCCCAAGAATCACACAGGGATGTACTTATTTACTAGATATAAACTTATGTCACGAAACACTAAATAGTCTGCGATGTACAATAGGATGTTTCTAAACAGCTTGACAGGATGGGGAGAGCAACCAACAAGAAAAACATTTATTGTTACGAATCAGAATGGTGCAGAGAAAACATACTCCCTTAACTCCCAATAGGTCTCATTATTATTACAACAGATAAAAAAAACCCACGCAGGTCAGTCTCATTAAACAAGCTAAATATACACTAATATTTCTAATTGTATCCCAAATGAACCAGTTAATATCTATTAAGCATTCAGTCAATATTTAACTGGTTAGGATAGGACACACTATTCGGATGAGGGGAGGGAAGAGTACAGCACCTTTGAGGCAGTTTCCTTAAAAAAACATAAATACACACTCATAATACTGGTCTTGTCACACTAGTTTCATTTTTAGCGGCAAACCAAACACATTCAAGAAGATTTATCTATTTAACATAACAGTCTACATAGAAAGTCACTCTCACCACTCTGTAATAATCAAAATATATACTACCGGTATTTCTAATATAATGGAATTGAAGGCATCTGATATGAAGAATTGTTGGATTCAGAGATCACTTCCAGCTTGAACCATTCAATGCAGCACCACACAAGACACACAACTATATTTCATTCTATATCCTTTCACCTAGATTTGGACCAGAGAATGGAACCAAAAATATCGATGCATATCCCCCAGCACAACTGTGATACAAACACAGAAAGGTTAGCTCGGGAGCTTGAAGCAGTGATACACAAAACAGAGGAGCAATCTTGAGAAATTTAAACTTCAAACTTAAAATTTGTCACCTTTCAGAGCAGTTTTGCAGCTAACAAACCACTAACGGCGCAGGTTCAAATAACAAAGTTCTGTAAAAACGCATTATCATTGAAAAAGGGTCCCAGCCTATCTCCCCGTCCTCTCCCCTATCAACACAAGCGCTTGTGATGCCAGAAGCAGCAGTGCTGCCAAATCAGCCATGAACCCCAAAAGCTTGTTGTTTTCTTGGGTTTTTTTTTAGCTATATCATCAAGACAGCACAAGCAAACACTGAAGTACAGAGCAGCAGCGTAAGGAAGGCAAAGACAGTGAATGGCCAAGTAAAAATGTGGGACACCCTCTTTTAGTGGAAGAATAATCTTAGAGCTCCTCAACCTGCTTGTGAAACCATGTGCTAAGGGTGTACGTACCTCAAGTACCGAACTTGTACCTTGCCCTCCTTTGCACCCAGCCACTTATTCTTATCCAAATACCATTCCTTCCTTTATGCCAGTACAAATATTTGTCTGGCCATGGAGTTAACTATACCAGGGAACTGATCCAGTGGAGAATTAAATTGGCAAAAACAACTGGTTAGTCTGAGAGAGAGATTCTCTCATCAACAGAAGGTATGTGAGTGCCAGCAAAAGGGAGAGAGAAGCGTGCAGCCTGTGGCAGATGGGAGGCTGTGAAATCTCTTTTACCAGCAGCCTACGCTTATACTATGAAACTACAACCTAAGATTTCATGGCTTAGGCTTTGTTTTCATATCTGTGATTGTGCTGATGGCACTGGAGACTTCAGGGTAACTACAAGAGGGGACTCAGCCATGGGTTCCTGTGTCCTCCACTTACACTAGAGCTCTAATGGTCCCTCCACTCTCCCCTTCCCTCCCATCTCAATGTTGCTTCCTAAGACGTTTGACACAAACACTTGTGCGTGTGTATGGCAAACAAGCCTAGGGAGCTAATCTAACTTAAAAACAAATAACCTACAAATTCCTTTGGGGAAAGAAACAAAGGAAAAGAGAAAGCTTCCAATTGGATCTGTTCCCCTCTCTGGTTCACTGCACAGCAACCCAAAGTACCATACTTAGATAGCACACGATGCCAGAATAAATAAGTAATGAATACTTTTTTTCTTAACAGTTATTAAAAAAAATACTCGGAGAACCACAGCCTACACAGCTCTCTGGAAAGAGAAGAGCCACCAAGTTCTAAGAGTTTCACGTGACCTTATCTGAACAGATACTTGTACTCTAAAAAATAAAGTGCATCCCAGTTAGAATCAGATCTTAACTTTTCAGAGCAGCAGAGCAGAGGGACTGTTTGTCATGAAAGAGTTATGCTCTCCTATACAATTCTTCTTTCTAAAGAGACTACAGAGCATCCTTAAAAGAAAGTTTTGGCTCTACTATAGCTATTAATTCCAAATGGAACAGGTAACTACAACTCATCCTCCAAACTGAAAGACGGCAGCTGTCAATCTTTATCTATAACAGGGCCCATACTTGACCTATGTCAGTAAGATCCAGAACACCATAAGAAGCTGGAAAAAGACCCGTCACAAAACTGAATTACTTATTCATTTGCTACATTTGCTACTAATGTAGTTTCAACATTATTCTTGCCCTATATAAGTTTTTCCTTATGAATATAAAAAATTTGAGATAAGCATTTAAACAAAGTCTGCAAAACACTCAACTTTAAAGATAAATTAATGCTACTGCACATATTAGGTTTACTAAAAAAGCAATTAAAGAGAGTAGCTGCCATACTTTTTCCAAAACCAAGACTCTCCATTTCCCGTCCCCCTTTTTTAAATGCTGTCTTTAACATCACTTTAGAACACACACTGGTTGTTGAAGTTTCACACCAAACACACATCAGCAAAGTATTTGGAACATATCTGAAGCAACACATCATGTTGTGCATGTTGGATAGGAGTTTTCCAGCTTCAAATAAGACTTCTTGTATTATAGCTTGTGGACAAGCTGTATCACAAACTTAAGAATAAACCAATGAGAGAAGTTCCAAAATGAAGCACATAACTCTCCAGATCACCACATTGTTGTATTCTAAACCCATCCTCCTATGAGACAACATTTCACTTACTCTCCAACATCTCATCTTTCTGGTTTTTATGAAAGATCATCACTTCCACATAAATATAGAAATTCATTTAAAACTGGGAAGGAATGGAGGCTGATACAAGAATCAGATTAGAACTGAGAGTACATTTTAGGATTACTGCAACACTCAGAGATGCACCTTGAAATAGGCAACCCTGAGGACAGCAAGCAGTGGTGTGTTCCACATTTGCATAATGCTTTGAAAGTAATTATAGCTTGTATATGAAATAATTATGCAAATCAGCTGATATTTTATAATACATTAGCTGGCAACACAACCAGGAGGAATTAGCACAGAACTGAGTTAAGCGTCTTGATCCTTTTGACCAGAGCTGCGCACGGTGCTGTAGGTAAGGCTCTTATCTTTGATCCAGCTTCATTTCCTTCCCAGGCAGAAGTCTGCTCTTACTTCTGGCAAGGCGAAGCAAAGCTATGCTTTAAGATACTTCAAGGATGTAGAAGTTCTCACACATACACAGATCATTTCGATTCCCTGAGAATCCATAAGGCCAACACCTTCTAACCTTATGCAACAAAATACCAACTATTGTTCACTTCCATCGGGCGTAAAATGGCAATAACACATTTGAAAAAAACACTAAACAAAAGTACCCTCTGAAGGAGCGTCTTGATGAAACTTGCGTGTTTGGTCACAACTACCTTATGCTTAGTATTTCCAGCTGCAATATGTACTTCAGCTGGTAATATTTGCCTACTTTTGATTACTCCACCAGCTGAATATTCAAAAGGAGAATGACATATCTGTGTACATGAGATTACAGAGCGTAATACTTTCAAAGATGCCTATCAACAACATTAAATTACATGGCCCAAAGACTGTATCTTTTTACTTCTTATGAAAACCAGCAATTTTGGGGAAGCTTTTTTCAATGAAGGAGAAAAGCCCTAAGAAATAAGTGCTGTGACAAGTGGCAGACACAGCCACACACTTGCTGCAGAGCCAAATACACTCCTCTTTTGCATTCCCAACATTACTTCTTCTCTCTCTCACTCTGCTAACCAGCCAGAGGTCAAGTCCTTGTAGGGCTGTAGATAATAATCATCACCTTGACTGTAATAAAGATACAAAATGCTGTTCTTAAAGCAGTTATCAGCAGGACATCTCTTGAGCAGCAATAGGAGGATAACTCATTCCATGTGGGTTAACTGTCCCACACACAAACGATGGAAGCGTTCACTGCTCTGAAGATCTTGCTCATGCAAGAACAATTACAGGCACATTCAAATAAAGTAGTTAGGTGAGAGGATTTAAAACCCACAAAGCCAAGCAGACACATGATCCTGCTTATATGCTGGTCAACCATGAGCATATTATAGGCAAGAAACAACTGGAAGTTAACTGTACGACACATAATCGTGGGCTAAGTTATTGGCATGAATTTACCATATTACTAAGTATAATGCAGGCACAGCGTGAACCTGCAGACAGCATCATGAGACTGGAAGTCAGAAAATCCAGAGTTTTAACCATTATCAACTCACTTGACACAATTATCTTTCTAGTTTTTCCTCATCTGTGAGGTGGGGATAGTTCAGAGACCTCTACTCCTCAGCTGAAGTGTGAGGTCTAATTTACACACTATGCTTTAGGCTACAGCAGCTAGAGATGGGAATGGCAATGACAACTGGAGTGCTAATTCACTCTGTTTTACCAGTAATTTATCCTTCTCTTTACAGTTGTACACCTTGAAGTGCCAAAGAAAACATGCAGTTTATTAACTAAAAGAACTTCTCCCCTACCTGGTTATACTGAAGCTGATGACAGCAGCTCCTCTAAACCTTCCTTCTCCACTAACACTAAAAATCCTTCCTCCTTGCCTCGATGGAACATCAGAACACGTAACAGAGGACCCTAGTGCCTAACTCTACAAAGAAATTCTCAAGTGTTGTAAATGTTTCCAGCACTCAGTATCCACACAAGCACTACAAATGGTTTTAAACAAGTTCTGAACAAGACAATTTACTCTCCATTTCACAACAGCTTCAGCTATTACTTACTTGGGTAATTCATCAAACCTGCCAAATATACAAAAATATAGCTCCACAACACTTCAACTCCTACTCTACAACGGGAGGGAAGGCAAATACATTCCTGCTGGGTCACCTGAAAGGTGTGGCTAAGAGGAGTACCAGCAGTTAGGACTCAGGGAGGTGGACAAACGACTGAATTGGAAAGGGGATGGAAAAACCCAGGAAGGTGACAGCTGTCATATTCCTAATGCTGGCAAGAAATTCACAGGCTCTCTCCTCTTCAAGTGTACATCCAAGAAGCTCAAACACTCAGTGACAACTAACCCATCCACCTTAACTAATTCACATGAACATCTGGATCACACCCTCCTTACTACATAAGAGTCTCTCACCCTCACCAAACGTTTAATCAGACTGTTTCTTCCCGTTTGATGTGTGGAAGGTGCTTCAAATGAGTTCTCTCACATTGCGGTCATGCACGTAGAAGATCACAAAAGCTAAGAATGACAATGACATTTTAAAAAACGTGGCTGTAGCCTGATCACATTGTGACACAGGCAGCAATCTAATCCCAATGAGTCCAAAGGTCTTCCACCCAGCTTCCTGCATGTCCTAACTGTCCAGGGCAGAAACTAGTTAGCAAAAACATTGGTACTATGACATCTGGTATTATGAGAGGAATTACGGTTACAAGCGAGTCCAACTAGCCCTGCTAACTATATATACCTACAAACGCTGCCACTGAATCTTAGCACAGCTTGCTTGGAAGATCCCTTTAAGACTGAGTCCAACAGTTAACCCAGTACTGCCAGGTCACCATCAAACCACGTCCATCAGCACCACATCTACACGGCTTTTAAATACCTCCATGGATTTCCACTTTTAGCAAAAGAACCTTGTGCTGGGTTAACAACACACAGTAACATTTCAGGCAAGTAAGAATCAGGAGATTCTGCTTCATGAAAAGAGAATTAAACAAAACGAGATGCTGGCCTGGCTTTCGAACTGGGCCACAAGGCCAAGCTTATATCTTCCTGCTTCTGTCAAGCTAAAAATGGTTTCAGAGGGGTTTCTTAACGTTCTTTTCTTTCTTTTGAAAAAGTCATGGGTTTTTCTTCGTAAAATTCCCCCTGAAATTTCACAGGGAATAAAGAGCACAACATTCACCTGTCTAGTAAAATTAAAAAAAGAAGTTACCAAGTTGCATAATACTCTAGGATTTCGACAGCCAGGACTCCTGAGCGGTATCTCAGGGACTACTATACCTTCTGCCAGCTCTGCTATCCCACAGTAAGGAGATACTTGGTTGAGGCCTTTGATGGTTTGATTATCAAAGTACAGATGCACCTATCCCAACAAAAATACAACATTTCTCTTACAAGCTGCATCTATGCAGTACTGGCCAACCTGCAGCTCCTCAGTCTCCTGCAGTTCCTGAGCGGCTCAAGCGCAACTCTCATCCTCAAGTTCCATCCCAGCTACAGTCAGGGCTGTTCTGCAGCAGGCACCGGGTAACCTGAGCCCCCTCCTACGGGAGCTGCAGAACTTCTGTCATCCAGAGACAAAGCTGCAAAACCTGCTGTGCAACAGAGCGGTGGGATAGCTGGTGACCAGCGGGCTTCCCACCTGCCAAACGTTCTTAGAGCTCAGCCTCCCACCAGCTCTCTCAAGTGTGCGCTGCGTGCCTCTGCACTCCGGCACGTAACGGTGCTGGCAGGCAGCTCGCCAGGGCAGAAAAATCAGGCACCTCTTGCACAGAATGCTTAGGCTACCAATTTCTACTGCAGACCAAACCTAAGTCTATGACAAACCAGAATCTAACAAAAAAGTCTACCACGTTACTCCAGGAGTGACTCAGAACTGCCTCCTGACTCACTAACTTTGCATCAAGCACCATCCTGGACCTGAGCCATCAGACACCTCTGCCATTTAAACCGAGTTTACTCCTGTTATAGAGCAAACAAGCTGAGCGCAGGGGCTGCATTTCTTTCCCAATTCTTTTGCTTACTTTGCAATTCAGTTTTGACCTACTGGGGAAAAAGAATCCATACACAACTGAGTATCTAAAAACAAGTGAAAAACTGCCTTCTGAAGTTAGTTTATTCACATAATAAAATAACATGAAATCAAATTTATTCCAGAAGAAATAAGAAAATGTAGACCTACACCTTCTACACTACAAACTAACCAGAAGCTCATCGGAAACTCAGCAATTTCATAGATTTGAAGAACTTTTGCACACATTGCAGTACTTGGGAAGAAACAGGAGTGTAGAAGATGTTTGACATTTATTTAAAAATGGTAAGAATAAATCTTAGCATGAGCCAGTTTTACTAGGCACAGACAGGCTTTATTACTGTCTTCAAACCCCAAACTTACTCAAAATGCCCAGTTAGAAACAAGGTGTTACTGGTCAATCATAACTAATAAAGGCACTTTCGATTTAAGGCGGGAGTTAAATTAGCAGCTAAGAACAATGACACTAACGAAAGGCAGAACAAGACTCAAAGTATCTTGTCAAGTCTCGGAACAGTCTAAATCTAACACTTTATCACACAGCCTTCCTAATTTTCCTATATAAGACCACCACTCAGTATCAAAAATAGCTGTCTCATACACAGAAGTAGGCAGATCCATACTTTTGAGTTGCTAGAAAAATGCTACAACAGAAATAACAGAGGTGATTCTAGTGGGAAGAGAAACACAAAGCAGGACTGACCGAAGGAACCCGACTGTTCAACTTCTATCACACTGAAGGAAACAGAAACACCAAATACTTCAGTAATACTAAATACAAACTTGATTTTTTCCTGTGTATTTTGCAGTTAACTTATTTTTAGGTTCTAAAACTTTGAAGAAGTTTAATAGGCTATCATTTTCACTTAGTCTTTTTGCTGGCAAAGTAGCCCACAGACACTGAAAAAAAATAATGAATAGTAGCTTAGCTACGTATCATCGCTCATGGAACTCTCACAGACGCTGAAAGCTCCTTTCAAACACAGCGCTACCAAAAAATCTGGAAATTGTTCATTAAAAGGCCTCTACCTTGAAATACCTGACCTAACCAAGCTCTCAGCCACCTGAAGCCCAAAACCCAACATAAAACCACAGAGGAGTAAGTGGAAATTCTAAGATAAGTATCAGCTGAATGTGGAACCAAGATGCAGAGCTACCAACCACTCCAAAGTTATCAAAAGTCTGAACTAGCAAAATTTCAAGCTATGTGCACATTTTCTAAATCCCTATAAAATTATATTCCTTTAAGGAAAGAGAGTTTCTTGCTGAAGTTCAGTATCCTCCTGCCACAGCATCAGCTCTTACTTATGAGGCAGATAATATTGTTTAGCTGCTTCTGCACAGAACGTTGTAAGTCATGACCTTAAGAAGAAGACATTATGACAACTCTGCACCACACACAATGGGACTATTGATTTTGAGGTCTCTAAATACTGTTTACTCTCTAGACTCCACTCTCCTCCTGCCCCTCTTTTTTTTTTTTAAGACACAATCTGCTTTATTTGAATACTGTTATTCCCACAATCTGAAGTTTATTCAAAAAACATTTTTTTATTATTTGAAATGTCGACTTCTTCTGGCCGTTTTGGAAACTGAATGCCTTTTCCAAACTAGACTTTGAGCTACTCTTTGGCTTAATAATTTACAACATATCCTTAGAAGTAAACATTTTAAGAACAGTGGCAGTGTCATAACACTATAGTGATCATTAATCCTACACAAATAAAAGTAAACAAGCAAAATTTAAAAAAAAACTTGATATGCCTGAAGATGTCCTTTTAGCTCCTGAAACTTGAGGCAGGCCTATTTGAGTTGTCTTAATATATAGCTCATTTGTCACATTTTTAGAACTACTTTAGCAAGAGCTGACTTTGCACACAAGAGGCTGTTAAAAAGTAAACAATCTCCTCAAGAGAAGTCTTATTCACCGTGGTTTTTAAACGTCTTCAGAGTCTTGGCCTAGCTAAGTCTCGGTCTGGTCTACAGCACCATAAGCAAAATACTTCATTATCATGAATAAGATGCTATTTTTCTTCAGTTTACTGTCTTTAAGCCAATATATAAAAGCAGGCCAGTTTAGGAATTGTTCAGAGAAACAAAATTAAAAGCGTTCAAAATGGGACCTGAATTTTGAAAGGCTCACCCTTCAATGTCTCAGACTGGATACAACTATTAATTGACACTGCATTTGGTATACACTAATCTACAGACCTTCAGCCAGCTATTCCTCTAAGTATTCCACAATTCACGGAAAAGCGCTTCGAGTTTGCCCCTAAAGATTTTATTATTGAAGGAGCCAAAACATAATCTTAAGGAGTGGCTGAGAAGCACAACAGTAACGTCATGTTCTCAAGCTCCAACACGGTGATCACGATAACCAAGACCGAGGCCAAACTGGCAGTGGGAGGGGGTTCTAGTCAAGGAAGCAAACTTGCAAATACCTGAGCTACTGAAATGTTTAAGGGGTGGGGTAAAGCACTTTGCTGCTCTGCCATACTCCACCTCTGAAAGGCCCAAGGGTAGTGAGTCAATGGCAATCGCAGTAGGGATCTGTCCTTAGGGAGAACACTTAAGAGAACATGTGGTGACTTTGAAAGTACTCTGAAAATTTTCTGCTGTACAGGTGGTTTTTTAACTCCCCTCCTTCCCTGAGCAACTCCTGTGTTCCTTCCTCGGGGCCTAGGGGCCCTGGCAGGAGCCAATCCAGTAGGGACGAATTTTAAGGGCTCACTTACCAAAACAGGCGCACACTCCCTGGGACCCTGGCAGAGAAGGGCGTACCCAAAGAAGTGCAGCTCGCCAAGAGCTGGAAGGGCCCAGATAAGCCCAGGAGGGGCGGAAAAGCAGCCAGCCATAATGGCAAGGCCACAGACTGCCTGGAAAGCAGCTTCTGCCTGTCAGAGGGGTCAAACCCCTGCCGGGAGACCGAGCAGGGGGCCCTGCCGGTCAGTCCCTCGGGGAACAGGGGCGAAGGCGAGGAGAGGAAGCGGGGAAGGGGGTCAGCTGGGCAGGGAGCGGGTGTGAAGCGGCCACCTCAGCAGGGGGAGGGGCAGCGGCCATGTTGTGAGGGGGGACGGGGGTACCACGGGCCCCGCTGAGGGGCCAC
>VWZK01004130.1:96868-193134 GCA_013396935.1 Baryphthengus martii
GTGGCCGGCGGCGGAGCCACGCCGCAAAGCCTGCTGGGAGCCGAGCTCCGGCCGGGCGCGCAGCCTGCTGGGAACGTTAGTCTCCGGTGAGGGGCGCGCGAGGCGTGCGGGGAGCTGTAGTGCTGCGGCCTGGCCCTCAGGGGCAGGGCGGGAGTCGGGCCGGGCCGAGTCCTGAGGGCTCCGCAGGTGCCGTCACAGTGCCATGGAACTGAGGCCTCCTGCCCTTGTTGGCACGGGGATAAGGTACAGCCCGGCTCCGACCCATTGTGACGCCACGGCAGCGTCTACCCTCTGGTGAACTTCTCGACCCACAGCCAGGCCAGGCACGGGAGAGAGAAAGGTCTATGCAAATAGCTGGTTAAAGCACAAAAGACAGATGTAAAACTCATTTCTGACTAGAATACGGTTTTATACCCTGCTTTTATTGTGAGGAGCTCGTTTAAGAGCAGCATTCTCTCGTTCTGGCTGCCTGTTTGCTCATAGTGGTGTATGGACTGCAGTGAATTGTAGGTGGACTTTCCGGATTCCTCCTGCAGACTTGAGAGTGGGATTTCTGCAAGAAATACAACACAGGAAACTGGGTGAAAGGGTGCAGTATGTGCTCTAAGGGAGCACAGTCCATCAGGACACAGCACATGCAGGAACCTTGACTCCACTTCTCAAGAAACACCAAGTCAGTTGACAAAAAGCCGAGAAACAGTCACGTACATTAAAGCTGCCTGAGGAGAAGAATATTAACCGTTTTAACATGCTTCTCAACAAGTAATGCCAAGACCATCTTCAAATATTGCCTCTGCAAGATACTGAACAGGAATCACAGCTCCCCGGGTATAATGAGAACTGTGAAGTCAGTGAAGTGAGTTATAATCAGGATTGTCAGATAGTTGCATCACATACATTCCCTTTTGTTCTCTAGCAACTTGTTTTTAATGTGAGTTTTGAATCACCGGTCATGATGGGGGGATTTTCTTCTCAAAGGAAGTAGAACTCTCTTGGCTATTTCTTTGCACGTCATAGGACATGAGCAGAGTGCCTGGGTATTATAGTTAGTCCATAATGTATTCTTGATGTATATTTCTTGTTTGTGTGCTTGTGACGTAGATGAACATACTTTGCCTAAAGAGGAGATAGATCTGTAAACTTTTACTCAAAGCAACCTATATCTGTAAACGTTTTACCTTTTAATTGTTCGGTCAGAGCAAGCAAAAAAAAAAGGCCTGAGAAAGACCAGTTCCAGCTAAGCTTACTGATCAAATAACAGCCATCTCTTTTAGAAGCTGATGGTTCTTTGAACTATTCAGGAAAGCTAAGCAGCTAATCACCTGCCCATTTTCTGACATCCCATTCTATTTTTTTACCCAGGTACTTTCATGGCTTCCGTCTCCTGAGCATCTCAGCAAAACCTATTTGAATATAAGAACATCCTAAACGGATCATCACATCCAGCATTCTCTCACGAACAGCAGTAAGCATTAGATGTTCATGTAAAGAATGTAAGAACTGGTGAATGTGAATGGATCATTTTTCCCATTTTCAGTTTTCTGTGGCTTAGGGACTTGGTTCCTGAATATTGGTGCTAAAGCTTTCTGTTTAGGAGCTCTGGGTAAGCTTTCGTTTTATGAATTTATCTGATTGCTTTTGGAATCCTTTTAGACTAATTTACACAACACCTCGTGGCAATGAATTCAATGTAATAACTGCTGGGGGAAAAAATCAGTTCCTTTTTTATATTTTAAATCATCTGCTTAATAGCATTGCTAGTTCAAATATTATGAGAATTGGTACATAACAATTCCCTGTTGCTCCTGCCTTGTCAGTTGCTAATTTAGAAATCTGTAGATTTTTTTCTACACTGTTTCCTTCACTGTGCCTAAGATTTGCAGTACCCTTGGCTTCTCTTTGTTCTGAAGTTGTGCTGTACCTTCCCAAATCTGCCGGGCTGTTCCTGATGCTGCAGGGGAAGCAGCAGCACTGCCTGCAGGAGTGAGGCCAGGCACGGAACAGCCTAGTGGTGTTCATGGCTTTTGTCTCAGTTCATTCGAGTTCTTAACACGGTTTGCCTTTGTGAACGCGACTGAACACTGAGGTGGTATTTTAATCGGCAGCACAACATCTCTGGTGGCTGTGATTGCTGTTTGACTGAACTCAGCACCAGTTTTGCTGTCCCCACAAATGTCAGGCACATTGCCATGTGCCTTTCCATCACGGACTGGGAGGAGGGAGATCTTTAATTTCACACTGGCAAAGCAAGCAGGGTGAGGACTCTTGTTCTTTGGTATCTGCCCTTCCTTTGTCTCAGTGAATAAAGTGAGGACATCGGTCATCAGGAATAGACGATGACTTCTATAATCTCTGTTTAAAGACGAAATCATGCAAAGTTTTACAGCTGGAGCCTGCAGAAACACAACTTTTCTGATTTGCTAGAAATGTTATTTTTAAATTTGGCTCTAGTGCGTATTGGATCAAAATCAAATTTCTAAATGCATTTCTGATGAACTGCAAGTTCCCCAGAACCTGCTGTGGTGCAATGAAATTGATGTTCTTGTTAGTGCTGGTTTCCTTGAGCATCTGCAAGCAGCTCCCAGGGTTCTGAGTGCTGGGACTGAGCTGCCAACTCATGATGGGCTGCAAGAGGCAGTTTCCAGGGCCCAGACTCTAGCCACACCTCGAGGTGCACGTACCCTCCAAGTTAAACACACCCATTCCTTCCTGTTTTCCCATCAGGGGTGACATTTGAACTGAAACATTTTGGGGTCGATAAGCCATCGGGATTTGGTTGATTTGTTTGTTTGATTTTTACAAATCTTTGTTTCCATGTGAAAAAAAAAATAAAATTAGAGCCGCTGTAGTCATACACTTCAGAAAAAGAGAATAGTAAAGAGTATTTTAAAGGCAGGCACAGGAGAATAACAGTGTGTGCAGAAGAAAGAGAGAATGAAGCTAGAATTGAAAAGCAGTTAAGGTGAAGATGTGGATCTTTTAAGCATTACTAGCTATGTCTGGATGCAGTAATGGGGCAAGGAGAGACGACTGGCATTTATTGTCAATTTTAAGGCATAGTAAAAAGCAGGTCTTTATGTGAGATTGAATGCAACATGACTGACAGTAATTTTACCATCCCCATTCTGTCAGCTGCTGATAAAGTGCATGAGCATATGTATAATTTCTGAATGATGTGAAGACACTTTCTGGTTCATAAGTAGTTCCTTTAAAAGAAGGATCTGATGGGTGTAGGTAGAGGGTAATGCAGTTTCAAAGCAATGCAATATTCAGCATAACAGGCAGTAGTTGTAACATATATCATGCAGAGGAACTGTACTTTATTAGAATTAGAGCCATCAATTACAGGAGAAGCGGTTAGAGAAATTGAACTAATTTGAACACTGCAATAGAGTTTGCACCTGGCGATTCCAGGAGTTAATATGGGCCATTTGGTGCACAAAAAGTCTCGTGCATTCCAAATGCCTGGAGAGCAATATTGTTGTTAATCTCAACCATATTAATGCCCAGTAGAGAGGCATCCAAGTCAGTGATTGATTTACAATTAAAATGTAGGGGAAAAAAAAGAGGAAAGTCAAGGAAAATCACATGGGCGCAGGGGAGAGAGGCAGTGGCACAGACTGAGACAAAATTTTCACTTGAAGCAGCGTTTGTTTTGACGATTTCTAAAAGCTCCACTTCTTACCCACTTAACACAGCTCAAGTTTGAATTTCATAAAGTCTGTTTGTGCTAAGAATTAGTCAATAGGGCAGAAGCAGCATTGAACTGACGTTCTCTGTTTGTAGGCTGCTAGCATCCCAGGCTTTTCTGAACAATTGCAGCTTCTCCAAATCCAAATCTGTCTTCCCGTACCACATCCCATACACACAAACACATTGCGTTGCAAACAGAAGGTCACTAGGTGGGCTGTTTCAGAAACTACCTTCCTGGTTAGAAGCCTCTGGTGAAAATGGAAAAATCCTCCAGTCACTTCCATGGTTGTCAGACTGCCTATAAATCTCCCACCACTCAGCACCCGAGCCCGTATCACACTCGTATCAGGAGAGAATCTTGGAGTGCAGGTAGGAACAGGGAGTTTTGGCAGTGAATACCACCCGTGGAAAGTGTGGAGTGAAAAGGTGACTCTGGCAGTGCCCTGTGCTGTTCCAGCTTTATCTCTCCTCCTAACAGTGCCCTCTTTCTCTTCAAATTTTGTTTTAAGAAGTGAAAACGATCCTATTTTAAGCTTTAGAGCCAAGGCTACAACTGCCCGTATTATGCTTGTGGAAGACTGGGAGTGCTGGGCAGAGGTGATGACTTATCTCAGAAGCTGGGAGGACATCTCTGCCAGTCAGACAGCTCCTTCTGCCAAGATGATACTGGCTGGTTTTTGCAGGAAATGCCGGCAGGGAGCCCGTGTTGAATGTCACCATCAGTCTGCAGTCAGCCCTGGTGCTGTTTGCGTTTCTAGCCTGAAGAAACCAAGGTTGATTCCGTGCAGTGGCCACACTGTGGATTTCACTCTGTTTCTTCACAATCTTCTGAAACAGTTGAACGGTTTCGCTTAGATGAGGCAGAGGTGGTTAGTTGTCAGAGGGAGTTACAAATTCATGCGGAATTTTTGCAAGTTTCCTGAAAAGTAATGACCAGATAGGTGAGACCTTATTGTTGCCACTCCTGAAAAAGTAGTGCAAGCTGAGCTCAGCATTTAATGGAAAGTATTTAAGGCCAAGGTTTTCTTCTCAGCGTTCTCCATTGTCCACTAAGCAGTAAATCCTGTGCCTTGGGCATTCACAATGCTCTTTGTTGTGGATTCCCTGATGTCTAGAAAGGGTGAATTCCCGCTGCCAAAATATTGCCATTTAATTATCAAACCAATCAGCTGTGAGACAAATGTCCCCAGGGAAGCAGTCTTTATTGGTTCCACTTTTTTTACAGAGCTACTTGGGGTTTTTTTGGTTTTTCATTTGCTCCCACATTAGCAATTTTGAGTGTGCACAAAGCTCCAAATTAGGGTGAAAATGTGGCGTTTGGGGATTGCCAACTAATGGCTGGTATCAGGTGTCCTGAGCTTTCCCTCAGGCTGATGATGTGGCATTATCCCACGCTTTTCTTGGAGAGGCTTTGGAGCCATAGTTTTTAAAATGTTCCCACTGTGTGAAATTCAGGGAAAACCCCTCTGAATTATGTGCTGATGTCACAGCCATCTTTGTCATGTCCTTAGAAGCCTCCTTTAAGTGGCTATTGTACTTTCCAAGGGGAATTTAGGAGTCTGTATTTGAGAACTAATCCTCTGAGTAGAATTCTCTTCTCTGAAATGAGTCACTCATGATCTTTATTCTTCTCACGGAAACTCATCTACAGATTCCTCAGTCTCTTGTTTTAGTTCCAGCACATTCTAAGAATCTAGAGCCTGGATTGTTGCTGCTCTTTGCTATTATGTGGCTGTTCCAGTAAGTTCTTTTGTCCACTGACAACAATCCATCTCTCTCTAGCATTCAAACTGTACAGGAGGAGGAGAAAAGGACGGGCCACTGTCTGCTTTTTGTAACAGTCAGCCCTTGACAGGTTTGCCTTTGTTAGCAGTCTGGGTTTCAAGTTCCAGAAATTCCTGTGACAGTGGCCAGGGTTAGGAAACTGGTAGCAGAACAGGGCTGAACCAGAAGCACATGCCAGATGAGTGAGGTCAGAATTCTTGGGTATAGTTGCAGCCTGTAAGTGTTCCCATTTGTTACGTTGTCAGTTTGACTGTAGTCCAAGTCACTCAGCTTTGTGCCAGATCCCAAGCCAGAAAGGTCTTGTTTGCCTGATTTCCTAAGGATATAAGGCTTACGAGAGCCTTGCTGCCTCTGTGTGTCTCTCAGTCCCCTCTCAATTACTGCGGGGCCAATTTCAAACAGATTTGATACAGGGGTGGCAGACTCCAGGATATGACGTTATGTTTTGTGAAAATGCACAGCTGTATGGAGAGAGAGACCATGTGAATGCCCCTGTAAGTGTGTAGTAGGAGTAGAAAGGCTGTAGTAGAAGTTCAGCTGGATAGCTGAGAATCCCCTTGGAGAGCACTGCTACCAGCGGTCCTGCTTCCGAGGGAGTTTGTCCATTCTTACACACAAAAGAATCAAACCATGAGACACAAGCTATAGCAAACCAGGCCTCCTTTATTGCTCACTAAAGGCTTTGTTTCATTTTGGTCTGGCTATTCTCCTATCTATTAACTAGTATCATAAGTGTCTTACATGCCCCATCAGATAAAGCCCTCCTATGGCTTTCCATCAGCTGTGAACAAGGACAGGACAGAGCTGTAGTCATGCATCCTTCTTGACACTACTAAATACGACCCTAAATAGGTGAAAGAAATGGAAACTCAAAATCATCTTTATGCTATGGTCAAAGGCAGCTGCTGTTTGGGAAGCCAGTGAGATCACTGCAACTTTTGCTCTTAAAGGTCATATGTGCATCATTTCATGGATGCAAGCTAAACAACAAAAAAGAATTCCAAAGAATGGAAGAAAGTACTGCTGATTTTTCTACATTCAAATAACAGTTTTTAAAAGCTGTTTCATGGGTTTCTTTTCTCTCTATCAGTTCATGTTACATCAACAGGAAAGCAGTGCAAAAGCAAGTCCAGTAATGAAGGGTTCTCACCTAAGCAACTTCTTTTAGGGGGAAGAAATGGTGCTTTAGTGATGTTTACTCCCAATGCTTCCCTTATCTTTTCTATTTTGGTTGCTTGCATGGAATGCAGTTGTTTTGTTTCATGTTGATTTACAAAAATAAGGCTTTAAAATCTGCTGTTAACTGTCAGTATTTTACAAAAGCAAACTGCAAGCACCATCACCAGCATAACAGTTACTAAGGTTTTAATGAATTAAAAGGGAAAGTTAAAAGAGCAAAGTCAATCTCAAGGTGGAACTGAGGAGGTTTATTGTCCGGTTGAGAGGAATGTCAGATGGAAAAAAATGCCATAAATTAACTGCATGTATTTCTTGTGCTGTCTACAAGAACCAGATCTGATCCACTGAGATTTAAGCGGACATTTTCTTGCAGCATTGAGTAAACTTATCTGCAGTCATTTACTACAGCTTCTTTCTCAGGATTATCTGTACTGGCCACCATCAGGTAAAAGACAATGAATTAAACAGATTGATCATCTCCAGTTCCAAAGTACTTCTGTGAGGTTCCTGACAGTTCAGTTTAGTATTGAATTTACAGTGTTTGGGACGTTCAATTCTTAGATCCTGACAAAGAAAGTGAGAGCTACCATCTACTCTTTCTCGGATCTTGAGGCTTTGGGAACAAAGTGATGCTCATTTCCCACTGCTTGTATCCTCCTTCTGGAATAATTGTCAGTCAGATGTAAAATTCTGCCTTGCACACAGTCCCACCCAGTAAAACAAAAATGTTGCGCAAGATCATAATGCAGTGGCCTGCTTAATTTTGTACCAGTTGTTCTACTGCTTTATTCATTTGCAATAGGTTCAATTCCTCTCTTGTTCCCATTGGTGTGGCTTTTATTAGCTGTGTCCCCCTGTGCCAGGAACAGAATGCTTACCTTTGGATGAAGGCTGAGGGCTGAGTTGAGAGAGATATTATCAGCCCTTAAGCTTCGAGGTGTTTGCTCATTACAGTTCATCAGCTGGGGAACTGCTTGTTGTTTTGGAAGTCAGAAACAGAAAAAGAGAGTATTAATGCTGCTAGCCTGAATAAAAGGTTCTGTTATTGAGAAGAGGAAAAAAAATACCAAACAAAACCACAACAAAAACAAAGAGGTAAGAGCTCTGGAGAGGCAGGAGTTGTCAAAAAGCCTTTCCCATCAAACAGACTTCAGAGAACCGTAGCAGACGGATTTTCAGTACCAGTCAAATGTAAGAGTGTAGGAAGTTGACATGCTGTCCCTTGGAGAGCCGAGGTATTGACAAAAGACATGCAAAC
Source organism: Baryphthengus martii (assembly GCA_013396935.1). Classification (NCBI taxonomy): domain Eukaryota; kingdom Metazoa; phylum Chordata; class Aves; order Coraciiformes; family Momotidae; genus Baryphthengus; species Baryphthengus martii. The sequence goes on from VWZK01004130.1 coordinate 104,784, forward strand.
TTGAAAAATGTACTTTTGTGGAAAAATCCATCCTGACAAGTGACTGCACTTAAGTCGCCAAATGGACTTCACCCATGGGATGAAACTCAATTATTGTTGCACATCCAATGAATCCATCCATGGAGAAAGCACATGGCCAATCAAAGGGAACCGTTCAGTAATCAGATCTTTCAAAAACTATTTAGCTCTTTGCCACTGAGTACCTGCTATAAGTGACGTGTACTTCCCTGCAAACCTGCCCAGCTCCTCGACTAGCCGGTTAGGAGTGCCGAGCCATTCGGAGCTGTGCTGGAGCACAAACACATCCTGCATGGGCCAGTGGAAAGAATGGCTCCACTCCTTCTGAGGACAGAAGGATTTCCGTCCGATGTCGCTTCTTCAATTGCAGTTTGCATTTTGTACATATGAAGGATGCTTTTGTGTTTGGAGGCATTTTTATGATACTGGCAGCAGGAGCTATTTAATTCTAAAAGGATTGTGTTAAATGGTTTAGCCCAGAGAGTGCCAGTCAAGGCTCCGTTAAGTAAGAAGCCTGCAAGCTGTAAGTCATTAAGACAATCTTCCATTTTGAGTGAGGAAGTGTCTAGTGTGCAGCTGCTGCTCAGAGTTTATCTTTCCATACCAATATTTGCTAGGTGCCATCTCTCTTCTTTTGAGATTACATTATCCTTTGCACAATCTGGGTACTTTTTATTTGCCAGCTTCTTGATTCCGGCGTGGCCACCATTGCGATCACAAATAAATCCTTCACAGCGGAAGATCTATTTTGGGTCATTTTTATTTTCTGCTTCATAAATGAAAGGCAGCCCCACCATCTAAGCCATTTGTTTTAGGATGCACCTGCACACCTATTTGTTTCATAGCAAAAACATCTTTGTGAAACTGAAACACTGCAACTGTTGTTTGCGAGGAACAGGCAACAGTGGCTGGCAACAGATGCTTTTGAGAGTGTGGATATTAGGTGCAAGTGTTTCATAATCCATGTAGTTGCTATAGCCAAATCCGAAACCTTTGCTTCATTTACCGGCCACATAGTTCTCTGCCCTGTTTTCATAGATCTGTCGTGGTGCTTTTTAGAAGATGTCATTCTGTAGAATAAATTGAATATCCAGTTGTTCGTGACAATTCAGAATGCAGTTTCCCTCAGATGTGTGAAATTCTGGTTTCAGCCCTGTTTACACACATCTGGAGATGCACACCCACATCTGCCCTTCCACGCACCAATAAAAGGAAAAATGTCCTGGGGACTAGGCTGTACTTTTTTTATTCCTTTATTCCTTTTTTACTCCCATTGTTTCAACCAAGCTTTTTTCATAATCTGTCTGCCTTTCTCTTTCTCTTTACAAGCTGGCAGTTTGGTCTTGGAACGTGCTCTGGGCTGCCAAGCAACAAGCTTCTCCTTATTCAGGGTTTTCAGGGAAAAATGTAACACATCCGTTTACACCGTCACCCTGACATAAGTTTGAGCCCACTCTCAAGACGAGAGTTATCACGTACTATCAAGTCAAGCAACAGTGATGAAGGATCAAACATCGACCATCAGGTCTGCGCCATGGCAGCCTCAGAGCTGAGAGCTGGAGAAAACTGTTTAGCACAATGTTCTTGGTACGGTGTGAGTGGATAGGAACGGTGTACTGGATTTAACTCTTGTTTTAGCAGGAGGTGTCCAGAAGGTGACTGTTCCAGTACTTTGATCTCAATCCATAGCCCGCCATGGAAATGGAAATGGAAATGCAGGGGGTACGTGGCCTAGCAAGCTTAAGACCACTCTCAAGCCTACACTTCACTTATTGATGTAATCAGAGCCAAAGACTGTTTAACATTTCTAGTGATTACATAAGCAATTCTTTTCTTAACAAAATAAAAACTCCACATTCTTTGAAGAATCTCCTTGGGGAACTGCCTTCAAACCCAGTAACCCATTTTCAGAAAAGCACTCCATATTTGCTTCATATTTATGACAAATCTTCATCACACTCAAAGTCTATCTAGCAAAGTTGTGTATCTAATATTCTTTCCAGCATTTGTCTTCACAGATAGAGTGACTCAGCACAACAAGAACATAGTATGGAAGTCTACCATTAAGCAAATATTTTTCATTGTTTGCAGAATCCCTAGAATTCAGCAGAGAAATAGACTGGTTTTTGAGCCAAGAAACATCTGAATGTCATGTAAAGTTCAGTTAATTATTTTCTAAATAGTCACCAGCAGTACTCTAGCTTAGAAGTAGGGTTCAACTGGTATTGTTGTGATCACACTGGAGCCTTTCAGAGGAGGGGAATGTTTGCTTTCACTTCGGCCTGCTTAGTTTCACATTGTGCAAAGCCATTTCAGTAAAAAATGCATTCTCAAAGACTTAGAAAAAACATGGCTGTGGTCTTCTAAAAATTGCACCATTGTGTTTCTGGGGAGCCGGCTTAGTCCGATTAGTACCCTGCACATATTCCACGTGCCCTTCAGCCAACAGCACGCAAACCAGCTGTGGCCACAGTGAACCACATCTTCATTGTAATCTCCTGTATCTATGTTTATGGCAGCGTAAAATAAAGAGGAGGCACTTTTGAGTGTTTAGGTTCACCAACATGAAACTCGAACTTTCTGGCTCTGCTCTGGGCTCCCTGAGCTGTTCTAGCAGTGCTGAGGGGCTGGGCAGCAGATCATAAAAGGGTTGCTCTAGCAGCAATGAGTCAACACTAGTGAGCAACTTCTGAACACCTCAGCAGGTCTGGTGCTCTGATGTCAGAGGTTCCAAAGGTAGCAAAGAATTAGCTGGTTTGTTGTTCAGACTCCAGATCTCGAGATCTGCAAGGTAAGCTAGGAGGTCTGACTGTTCGATTACCCTGAAGAGCAACCCTAAGGAGCACGGGAGTGCACCCTTGCCCAGTTTTACAAAGGTATTTGAACATACAAAGATGGAGACAGACACCTAATAGGATTTATAAAAGTGCCTAAGGGAGTTGGGGACCTAATTCCCATTGGCTGTCAATGGGAATTAGATGTGTAATCTACTTAGGCAATTTGAAAATCCCACTGGCTGCATCTTTTCATGGCTAAGTACCATTACAAGCCTTAGCCTTAATGAATAGAATTATTATTATACTTGGTTTCATTTCCTAAAACTCTGATCTTGGTATGAAGGCTCAGGGAAAAACTGCTTGACTCCAAACACAGATGGGTGCCATGGATTTGAAGTGTCAAGAAGGAGTAACTGAGCTGCTGCAACAGTCTTCCTATCACCGTTGTGTCTGCCACTAGCCCAGAGAGCTCTCAAGGGCTTTCTCTCTTGGTCAGCTTGGCTTTAATGTGTGTCATGTAAAAAATGCAAGTGACTGGTGAAGGAAAATTCTGCTCACTCACAGAAAAGTCATAAAGAAAACAGAATCATAAGTGCCCAGAGGCTGTGACTAGCCAGTTGAAAGGGTTTCATTTTTCCTGCAAAGAACAGCATTGGAATCTTTTCACCACTCCATGGACTGAATTAAGTCCCATCTGGTGCTGGAGAGAATTCACAGCTCTGGGCAGTACAAGGACTCTTTGGTTACCCTCTCTTGCTCAGGCAGCCCAGACACAGGCTGCAGTGCAGAGTTTAACTAAACAACAGGCTGTTCCTTTCCCTTTTTCTCGTCAGGCTTGGACTCGAACAAAAACCAAAACTTCCCTATCCACACAACTTTTCAAAAGCTGTGAAAAGCATGATTTCCCTAGATTTCTACATGATGTAGTTCTCATTAAACCCAACTTGAATCTCTTGTAATTGTTTATCCACTTAACTTTACACTCTTGGAATTATGTTGTGAGAGTCAGTTCAGCATACAAAAGGGTCTGGATGAGTAATTGGGGTAGGAAATAGCTGGGATGGATTTCTACATTGTCCGAAGCTGCAAGAACGTCCTGATTATTTATAGGGTTTCCATAAATGTGCATGAACAAAACCAGGTGGTTTGAAATGCTTTTTGAGCTTGGTGGAATTTGCAAATACCGTTTGTGTTCAATAAGACTATTTTGATACTGAAACTTTTAACAGTCAAAAAAACCTCTTTTAAAATCTTAAGTGTATTGGTGGGTGAGAACCTTGCTCTGAGTCAGTGAAGCCCTTGACCAGGCAGCATGCGGCCATATATGTAACTAGTGGCTATTACAGTCAATTAAACTGGCTGGAAATCTGGCCAAAGTCTTTTAAGCACATAATTATGAACATTTTGTCATGTCTGACCTAGTGTGCAGAGTGGTTAGAGAGGAAACCCAAGGACTGCTAGTAGAGATAGGAAGTTCTTGTATGGAAAAGTCAGTCAGCACTTTAGTGTTTGACAGTCATCTTGCAAATGCTGCTTTTTACTCTGCCCATGTTTGCATTTTCCATAGAGGGTGGTTATAACAGGCTAGATATGACTGTATGCCGTGTATCACACCAGAGAATAGGTCCCATAGCAGGATTTCTGATCTCCTGGTCAGAACTCTTCCCATTTCAGCATCTGCACGTGCACAGAGCTGAGCCCAGCCCAGCTGCCGTACGGGAGGGTCTCGCTTGAGGTTCAGTGTAGCTTTTTAAACCAGATGGAACTGGGTACAGACCGAATGTGGCTGTAATGCCCACTGACAGACCTCACAGCAAAGAAAGAGCTGGCCGTCCTGTGAAAATGGGCAAGTGCTTAGATGCAGTCAGCACTGGGGACCATGATTGAACAGTCACCAGGAACCCCCATAAGACTTGGCCACAGCCAACTGACTTCAGTTTTAGCGCAGACTGCAACTGCCTGCTGAAATCTTGCCACAGCTAGAATTTCTTCCCAGCACACCCATCGCTGAGCAACAATGTGTGTCCTTTTCCAGAGAATGGGATCAGCCCAGTCTGGCTCTTGAGAAACACACCAGCTGCACTTGAGAGGCTGCTGGGGTGAGTGTTAAAGGAGCTCTGCAGACCCAGCCGAATGCAGGGTTTCCATAGCTCGTGGCAACTGGGCGATGAAAGAGACACCCTTGCCAGGGGCAATGGCGTTTGGGTGCAAGGGGGATACACCATTACAGGGAGGAGAGGGGATATGTATGTACAGAAGCCAATTGATCTGTAGAAATAAGGGCAACCAAATTCTTTCTTTTCTTTTAATTTCTTTTTTTTCTTTCTTTCTTTTTTTTTTTCTTTCTTTTTTTTTTTTTTGTTTTCTTGTGAGTCTATTTGATGCTAATGAACTGGAGGGGTATTAGGACTAACTGCTTCCTGGCACGGAGTACACAGACATTGTGCAAGATTCCTTTCAGCTCAGCTTTGCTGACATGCTTGGTTCTGACCTCAAACATCTCAAGTTTTTCCAGTTCTGAGTGCCTCTGCAAGTGAAAAAGCCCATGCTGATGAAATTGTGCCAAAATACCTGGGGAACTGGGGCAGGCTGGAAAGACCGGGTTGCTGTCCCTGTGATCTCAGGCAGGGGGTTGAGTTGTGCTGCAACTTCGGGAAGCCAGTCTCCAGGAGAGGGGAAGAGGCATCAGGTGGGATGTGGAGGGTTAGTTCGAGTGGGATGGGTGAACATACTGAACTGCCAGCAGGCAAATGGCTCGGTTCCTTTATTTCCAGTGGAAAATACTGCAATTAAAATTTTTTTTTTTCCTTTTCATCAACATTTTTCTTGGATCTTTTTTCATTTTCTGTATAAAAGGAAATCATCCTTGGCATAATAATGGGTGAATCCTGCCGTGAAAAAGCCAGTTCCCAATAAATGCCCCCTGCTCCTTCAGTAGACATTTTCCAACAAAAGGCTCTGGAATTTCAGCTGTCCCTGTGTGTGCTCCAGATGAGTTTTACTTGTGGTGGTTCATGTTCCATCAAGTCTCGACATGTTGGGTTTTTTTTACTGTTACTCTGATTCAGCATCCCTTGAAAAGTATGAACATCTTCCTGGTGATTCCATCGAGAGTGACTGAGCTGTATTCACAACACAGAGTAGACACAGGTTCTAGTTTCTTCTCACCTCTTCCCCTCCTGATAATGATCACAGCAATATTTTTCACTCTATCCAGCTTTTGTCTGTGTTGGTTGGCAAACTGCAAAACAAATTCTCCTGCCTCACAAGGGGTTTATAATCCTCCCTTTGAATATACCTCTTAAATGTCTGACTTGGGATATTTCCTACATTACTTTATTTTCCTTTCTTTTCACCCACTTCCTCCTTTAATTAGTGAGAAAATATAGCCGACAGCTGGGAAAACCTGCCCATACAGTTTTATTTCCCTGTGTTTTCACTGTTCTGAGTTTTCCTTCATCATTTTATTTCAAAAATGTCCTTGGAAAAGTGTTTATTTGCCCATCCAGTCCCAGGGCAGGACCTGTGCCTGTGTGGGAATGTGGGCACAGACATCTATGCACAGCGAGTAGTAGCTCCGTGAAACACTTCTCTCTTGGCTCTACTGTTTGAATTGCACATCACAGCACATTGACTGACAGCTACAGAGATTTTAGTTACTATATATGGGGAAAAACTCTGGCATTCAGTTGTAACAATCATTATTTCATAAACTTGCTTACCTGGAGCTGTAAAGAGTAGTTTACTTACCCAGAGCTCTTAAAGGAGCCACTGCCGGAGAGTTTAATAACATGACTTCGTTTGTACCATTTGAGAGTTCTGCTTTGTCCTGGATCTGTGTGTGGGAATCTGTATTTATCAACTTTACTTGATCGTCTCAGCTCTCTTAAAGCACTGCAACAGTTTTAATGCTTTTTATTCACAGTGCTCTGAGAGAGGTGTTAGTTTTGTTTGGAGAAGGGAGCACTGAGACTGGAAGCTTTATAAGGCCTGGTACCCCCTCCTCCTGTGTTGCACGTTTGGTAGTTTTTAACTGCTGGAGCTCTTCCCAGCAGCTGAAGGGCTGTGTGACATAAAGGAGACTTCACTCAACTTGAGCTCAAGGGGCCTGGGATAGATTTGAAAGTCTATTTTTGCCTAGCTGGATTTAGCTAGTCAAAGTTTACACAGCTGTGGACAAATCCAGCTGTGCTGGTAGAAGATGTTGCTGTTCCCAGGAGATCATCATCATCTACCTTGCCAGAGGTTACTGCCTCAGTCAGCCTGCCAGAGAAGCATCCCATAAGTGATCCTGAATTCAAGCAATACCAGGTGGATGGATGGGTGGATGGATGGATGGACTGATCCAAACGATTTTGCAGGAAGCAAAGAACAGCACAGTCACATGAGCCTGTTCCATCAGCACGTCTAAAGGGGGAGAGGTGGTATACTCTGCTAGGTTGGTGTCACATAGCAGGGGACAGGGTCTCACACCAGCACTACTACGTGAAGAAAAGGACATCTCTTCCTTGCTTAATTCATAACATAACCCTCCTCAGTTTCTGCTTCAATATGCTCCTTGTGTCACCAGGGCTGGTTAGAGCAGAAATAGTGAAAGTGTCTCGCACTCTGAGCACACTGAGAAAACCATAGTGCTCATCCCACTCAACAGAGTACTATGAAGTATAAAACCTAGAGATAAGACAAATTTACATCTTTTGAGAATGAGTGAAAATGGTAGAGTCTGACCAAAAGTCAGAGATTGACATGGAATCTGGCCAGAATTACAACGGATTATTTTTAGGAGGCAGTTCTATTCTCAAACATTGCTCTATCTGGCCTTGGAGCCACTCCTAAATGCATACAGTGAAGGTTGCTCTTCAAAGAGTGAGGGTGGAAAGGAATTAATCATTGCTTCCAGCAAACATAACATGGTCCAGAAGAGAGGAAAGATTTGTCAGGCTCTAAAGTAGCCAAAAATTGGCAGCAGAAACAAAAAGCCTTAAACTGATGGGCAAATATGGAAAGCAAACACACTTGCTCTGCTGAGCAGGGACAAATATATCTAGATAAACTAAGAGAAAGATTTCACTTTTGCCTAATCCTCTTGGCATTTCCAGCCCACAGATTTCTGGGAATCTGGTGGAGGCCAAATCGCATGACATTTCTAGCCAGATTTGCTGACCAAGGACTTTGGGATCAGCTCTGAACTTTGGACGATTAGTCAAAATGAAATGCTTTGGGCTTAGCTATTAACAGAGTGTCTGGAGCTCTGTGCTGGGAGAGTTGAGCACCAATCAGTTCAGTGCAAAGTCAGGAAGCCTGACTGATTCCTAACAGCCCTGCCCTTGGCTCTAGTAGACTCAGCCTAGACGATCAGACCCAAACCCTAGATGTCAACTTTATGTTTCACCGAGCTCTCCCAGCGTAAAGGAAGTTAGCGGAAGAAGCTACCAAATACAGGGTAGCTTGAAACTGTGCTACAGAGATCCCTGTTCTCATCTCCTCCTTACCGATGGATTTACCAACTTGTGCCTCCTCTGTTCTTGCTCCACACTTTCTAGGTTGGTCCTTCTTCCCTTCTTACTTCATTCCCAACCCTGAGGAGTGAAGGCTGTGGCTTCATTTTGTCTTCTTCCAAATTTGGGATGGCAGCTACTGCCTTCAGTTCCAGGGCCACCACTGAGCCTGGGCATGATCCAGGCTGTTGCTATCCAGAGCTGCTCCACTGTTCCTGTGTTAGGCTTTCCAACACCACAGGCTCTAGTCACGCAGCACAGAGCCACCCAGCTTTGACCTGCAGGAGCTGGCTCACGTCTGGCAGAACTTTTACACTTGGGCTCCGTGTTGGGCAAACACAGCTGCACCACCACTGGAGCCCGACTGTCCTTGGAAGTGCTGTAGCCACATGCAAACGGCAAATATCTATGGCTCAGGTAATGTGGAGTAATCTTCGTCTGGACATCTTGGAGTCAACTGCTCTTGTCTGGGCACCTGTCACAGATAACACAGAAGGGCTTACCATGGGAGGAGCCAGAGTGAGTGGGATTCGGGCACGCAACCTTCAGCAGGCTGGAGCGTACTTGGCACGGGTGCAAGCCTCTCACAACAGCTGTGCCCCTTTGCTAATGGCTTGACAAATATGAGCATTTTTGCATTTGCCACAAAATCCCCAGGCCTGTCGCTTTCATGTTTCCCAGGGCTTTAATTCCATGCCAGTATATTGGGCTGGGGGGAGAGAGGGAGAAGCAATGCTCCACAGATGGCCAAAGCTGGAATATCCTGGGAAGCATTAATCCTCTGAAGACAAATATTCCTTGAAGAGAGAGATTTTAAATATGCGCCACGTTTCTATGAGCCCTTTAAGGTGGCATAAGCCAGCCCTGCAACAGCAGCTTTCAGAGGAAGGTCCGCCATTCCTGTTCTGCCTCCTCCTTCCTGGCCCAGGGCTGCTCCTTTCCCCGTGCTGCCATCAGCACACCCGTGGTTGTGCAGCGAACCAGGCCAGGGAGCTTTGCCAGGTTGAAACTAAACAATTTCCTGTTCCCCAGGTTAGTTTCAACCTGGATGAGTTCCCTGATCTGGTTCATTGCGGGGCCGCAAGAAGACTTGTGCTGGTGCAGGGCAGGGAGTAGCAGAGGGAGCGAAGAGGAATGTGGGCTGGGGGTGAGGGGAAGGAAGGGCCATTTCCTTCAGCAGCGGGGCTGGTTTACGCTGGCTTAGAGACTTGGTGTGTCTGTGGTGTTAACTGCTGAAAATGATGTGCTCCAAACTGTGTGTCGCAGCTGAGAGGTTTTCAGGAATAAAAACCTCTTTCCCTTGTAAAATGGGGCCTTATTTATTAGGGTTTTATTAGATTAAAGTTTGGCGGGTCAGAGTCAAATCTGAGTCTCTAATATTATTATGCCAAATAATTGACAGTTTACCTGGGCATGATAAAAGTGGAGATGGAGGCACGAGGAAGGGAAGAAACTGCTTCTAAAATTCTACAGTAGATTAGGAGCAGAGCCACAATGACCTGACATGTCTCCTTGCAGCTTGGTCTCCCCCAGCGGCTTCCTTGTCTCTCTGGATAGCAAGGAGAGGACCGAGTCGATTGTCTGCCACACTGCACTCTGTTCCCCCATGTGCATTGACGGTACATACTTAGTACATGTTTATTTAAATATCAAGGAGAATACATCTTCTGAGTGGCAGTTAGGTGAATGATTTGTCAAAATTTGGCTCTTTTACCCTAATAAAATGTGAAGTAATTTCATTTATCTGAGTGGAGCTTCCTCTGGGTTTCCAGAGCTGTAAGAGAAAGCAGGATCAGCTCCACTGACTCTGGAGCAGTTTTAGCAAGTATTCTGCTGTCCAAATTATACTGCTGGTGTTCGAAGTTTGACTGAGGCAACCATTACATTCTGGGCCACAAACACCACTTTTCATTTCTAGCTGTAGCCAACAGGAAGAGCTCAGAATCTGTCCTGTTCATGGAAAATTGACATTCAGCAAAAAATTCCAGTATTTGCTCCTCTGCAGTCCCACGGAGTGAGAGCCTGATGTCAGCCACGCCAGGCAGGCCTGAGGGCGGTGCGGTTGTTCTGCCTTTATGTGCTTTTCTCTCACGTGAAGATATGACATGTTCATTATACTTGCTGTGTCTGTCATCCACGCTGAACCAGCCCCATTCAACTGCAGTTTGAAGGTGAAGTTCTTGTGCAATGTGACCAAAGGCATAAGAAATTCCCCTTTTTAAGAAGAAAAAAAAAAAGTTATTTTAGTTACTTTCTTCCTCTATTCTTTGGTTCCTTATATTGTTACTGTTTTCCACCGAGAAGATAATTTAAAGTGCTACTTGACCATATTCCCATCCCTTTTCCCACCTGAGGAGAGATGTACTTGTACTGATTTGCATATTTATTGAATATATGTGCCTAGGATGGCCACCGTGTGCTGTCAGATCTCATTTACAGCACGTTCATGCTGGCTCTGCAGCTTGTTAAAAGAAATACACTGTAAAAAGAAAAAAACAAACCCTGTGATGTGTTATACGTGGATTACAAACATAAACGTGACTGAAGTACGGAGGGAGAGGGATAGATTGGCAGCCTGGAGATATAATAAGCCATTAAACCATTTAAGGGAGGCCTCCTGAGTTTGTTGTTCAGTTACTGTTACGGATGAAAAAAGTCAATAATTGTGATTTCTGACCCCGTATGCCATTTACATTTGTAAAAGTTTCAGGGATTGGCTTTACTAAAACCTAGTGAGGCTGCCAGTAAGGAGCTGAGCTGAGGCTCAGAGTGGATCGTTTCACAAGAGGAATGTATTATGCAGAGGTGCTGGGCTTATCTGGAGCTCACGGCCTTCAGTCAACTCTGCCAAGCCCGAGCCAGCAGAAGCAGTAGGGTGGTCTGATCTCACCTGTACGGCAGAGTCGGAGATGAATAAAAGAAATGGGAATGTTTTCTCTTCACTCAGCCAGGCACATGGTGGATTGATTCTGTATTACAACTCCGTGAACACTTTGCCTACGAGTGATAGAAAAGTGCAGATTTCATCCCTCCATCATCATCACCATGATCATAACTTGAATTCTTTGAAGAGAACCTTATGTATCTTTTCCATTTTATGGAAGTGACTGTTAGCCGATAGGACTTTATGCAACAGTTAATCTATGATAATGGCCAGGAGTGGTAGTTTTGCCTTTAATAAATGTCTCATAGGACTTTTGCCAGTGGCTGAATTTCAGTCTCCGAGAGGCAGATCAGGTCCATTCTGTATTTGCCAAGTGGCAGCACTGCTTTACTTCTCTCCTTATCTTCGAGCTTTAAAAAGCTGATGGGTTAGAATAAGCAACAAGAATTTAGATTAACCCTTCAAATAGTGGTTACGTGGGAGTGCCATTGACATCTCTTGTTTTACAGGTATATCACTAATGAGAATTCAAGTGGCCCTAGATGTTTGCAGTGACAGACAAGGTTAAAGGATTAATAAGTTCTAGATTTCTAGAGGTTATCTGGGACAAGTTCATGCAATCCCACAAACTAACTTTTCTATAGCCATTTTTACCCAATGGAGATGGCAAAACAATTAAGATTATAAAAATAAAAAGATAAATGAAAGTAATTTTAAAATGCCATGTGGTAATTTATCTGAAGAGTCTCATCATTCCAGGTTAATTTCCTATGCACTGTAATAGTACTGGTCCTTCTAACTATCTTTGGTATTCAGATGGATAGTACAGATTAAATCTGTAAGTACTGGGCTAAATTTTAACATAAGTTATTGGAAACTATAAATAAGATCTCACTCTGATTATTAATCCTTCAATAATATATAAAATAAAGATAATCTGAAAAAATCACATCTTAATTATAATATCAAAGAAGATTATTTTTTAACAACAGTGATACTTACACTGTTTTGTTTTAGTATCAGACAAAATGTCTATGCTTAATGAAAAGATGACGGCCAGGTGGTTTTTTATACATACCAATGTAACTTAGCTGTTATTCCTTTTTTATTCTGCTACAGGTGAGAGTAGAACCTGATCCTATATTCTGAAAGGCTTACTGTACATTGTATTATAATATCTCATATTTTAGTGAAAAAATACAACATTTGAAAACCTTCACTTTGAAGAGTTTGAAAGATTCTTTTTGTTTCTTACACATCTCCACAAATACAATTTTTCAAATTTTTAACCAGAATGCTGATGCAGACATTATCCTTACTTTGTTTCCTTAATGTCTGTATAATAAGTACTCTTGTAGAGACAGAAATTATTTGGTTTTTAACAAAAAATGTTTAAAAAAAAAAATTTAAATGACAATAACATGTTTTGTGTTAAATTTTGTCAATACTGAAAGATGCTGAAGGTTTCATTTGAACAGTTTGGTGCAAGGTTCCCTCTTTCAACAAGTCTGTGTCTCAAACCCTGTTGTGTAATAACTCCAGCTGCCAATTTTTTTGAAAAATAAACTGCCTAAGTTGGATTCCTGTTAAGCAATCAGCTTTAATCCTCTGGAGAAAGGGTGAGCAGCTTTGTTCCTCTCTTGAAGTCTGGGTTAACTTCCTTCATTTTTTTTCTCTATAATTATTTTGGTTTATGGAGAAAGCCTTCCTTCTGCTGAAAGCTCTGCTCTGCTTGGACACAAGGTGCTCCCAGCTCCTACTGCGGTTGCTCTGTGTGTTTCTGTACCTCTTTAACCAGGCAACTCTGGTCTTTATGAAGGATTTGAAATACCACAGAAAAGTAGTTCTACTTGGAGAGTGGTTTCACAGTTACCTTGGACTGACCTAAATCAGCACAATGCCAAGAGGGCTGGTCTTGCCCTCCTATCTCTGTCTGGAGATAGGGCTTTGGAAAAGTAAGGGTCACTTGAGGCACAGTTTCGCAACAGCCTAAGCTGGTCTATGCTGGGACTGGCACAGCTTCTAGTTGTGCATTCACTCCATGCTCACTCTTACTTCAGAGTTCAACTTAGCAGAAACTAATGACTCCTTTCTTTCTGTAGTGTTAGTTTTCTGCCACCCTAGTGAGCTGAGCTGGGTCATGCAGGAGGGAGCCCAAAGAGCACCTTTTCCTGTGCCAAGAAAGAAATGGAATATGCGCAAGACTTCAATATCGACTAGGATAGACTTTGATAAAGAGGGCATGAGACCGTGAGCACGAGAAACACAGCTGTCAGTCACCCTAGGACTTTCCTGTTTTGGTTACCCAGTACATTTGCAAGCACACTTGTATTTGCCTTTTTTGTTTAAACACCTCTCTTTCTCATCTGGGACACTTCTGCTCCCTGGTCTGACAGCTGACAATGCATTTCCTTCTGCTGAGAGTCATCACAGCCTCCCCAGGGTTGCTAGTACACAGAGAAGAGGGTTGCTAGAGGCATTTTCACACCTACTAATGGAAGAATCGTCAAAACTGGTCACTGGGGTAAATTATTTTCTCTTGGAAGTGAAGAGTTAAATCGTGGTGGGTGATTCCTGGCATGAAATGCAGCCGATGGGAAGAGACTGCTGCAGGAGAGGGAGTGTCTTTTTAGGAGTACACCCACCTTCTAAGCACTGACTGTATCTCTGCTTGCTTCTGTCTTACAAGAGTATGCAAAAGACGACAAATTATCTTTTGCAAGAGCTGCAGCTGCTTACTACGGGATGTGTAGGGGAAAGTAATACGGCCTCCCTGTTCCCACTCCAAAACCAGGACTGTGACACTATCGCTGCAGCAAAAGAGTAAGGCCCTTGCTGAAAGAGAAAAACTCACGGGGTGCGTGAGAGTTACAGACAGGACCTGGTTAAAGGGCTAATGCCCATCAACACGTTTTTGATGTCACTGCGCTGTTCCCCTCTATTTGAGCTGACAGCTGATGCCAGGACTTGGCTGCATCTCCCCTGCACTGAGAGGACTCTGGATGTCAGATGCAGGGAGATGGAGCAAGCTTGGGCAGCCAGCCGTGAGCAGAGCGAAACAGTGAGGAATGACTCTTTGCTCCAGGGCGTGAGGTGCCATTGCTAGTCTGACCTTTTGAATGCAAAGCATTTGTCAGAAATCCAGAGAAAAGCGAGCCTAACCAGTTAGGGTGGCTCTGCCTGTCTTGTAAAGAGAAGCTCCTGTATTCAGGCAGGCACACCTACCCCCAGGCCTGACTGAGACATTGTAGGCAAGTATCTCTGATGAAACTGGGAGCCCTGTTCCTTCCCGTTAGCAGGAGAAACGAACCACGCACCCTTGTGGGGGCGCTTTGCTCATTCCAGCTGGGAGCCCAGTAACTCCCAGTCCAGTCAGGGGAAGCTGTAAAAGGTTAACGAGATTGATGTTAAAGGCACCATGAGATGGGTGCAGGCAGCTCTAGTTAGAGGTGTGTGAATCTTTGTTGTGGTTCATTCTTTAGATATCCTGTTCTGCACCTCGGAGCTCCAGTGCCCATCGTCTGACACACAGCCAGCCTGTCTTCACAGTGTGTCTCTTAACACCCCTCGGACCGCTCCTGTGCAGATCTCCCAAAGTCTCATGCCTTGAGCTCTGGACTCCCAGGACTGAATCCCCTGTCACGCTCTCCCACACGCAGGCCAGTGCACCACTGTCTCGTTGTCATGTAGGTTCTCAGCCTCACAGCTTGGTGGTCACGGCAAGAAGCTGAGGATGTGAATGGCAGCTCAGGGTCAGGAGAGGGGAGGCGAAGTTTAAGTACCCTAAAATCCCTATCAGGGGTACTTTTCTGCACCACAGCTGAGAACTCTGTCCACTCTCCATCTGGAGATCTGATACACGACGTGTATCTTCCCACGTGTGGCAAGTCACGGGCCGCTCTTAATGGCAGTGAGTAGGATGAACCACTTTTCTGCTCCACCGTGCCAAGTAGGCTTTTCCCAGGAGCTTTTCCTCCCTTCTCCTTTAGATCTGCTTTAAGCTGCTGCAGAGCTGCACCCTCAGTAACCTCCCAGGACCCTTGGAAACACTTGCAGGTTGCACAGCACGGAGTAAATACATCAGCACATTCCAGTCTCTTTTTTACTCTGCTTTCCTCCACTAAGCCACTCAAACACACAAATCTCCTCTGGAGCTTAAGGAAGGCAGGACACCAACCGGGAAGGGCCCTCTCCTGTTTCCAGCAGCATGAAGAACAACTCGCCTTCCAGGCGGACCCTCCAGGCCACACAGAGCTGCCTGTAAGTGGTGTGGGTGAAAAAGACTAGCACATGGTTTACCAGACCAGCTGAACACGGAGCCCAGCCTTGTCTGGTGGCTCCATGCTCGGCCCTGACATCTAGTGGAACATTTGCACTAAAGCATTTAAGAAGCTGAACAGAAAAGATGAGAGCTTGCTTCACTGCAAGGCTGGATGGAGCAAGCTTTTCCTCTGTATGCTGGTTTCTTTTATTGCACTTAATACTACCAAAGGATTTGCTGTGTGAGAAAGGAGGAGGCTCCATCATGAACAAAGGGCAAACCCTTTGGATAGTCGTTTTTTCCCTTTTCCTCCAAATATGAACTTCTTTTTTTTTGCTGCCAGGTGAATGGTCTTCTAGCTGCAGCAATGACAAACATCAGTTTCACAGTTACTTCTTGATTAACACTATTAAATGAAAACCAACTGTGACCTGATCCCAAGAGACCATGGGGTAAAACTGTCAGAGAGCTCATAATAAAGCCTGTGAAAAATGCAAAATTGCTATGGGCAAAATTTTCCACCCGGCTTCTCAGAAGACAGCTGTGCCGCTTGTAAGTACAACTATTTGCACATGCAACCCGTGTTTTCACAGGTGAGAAAGGAGCTCTCGGTGCGCGGAAACACTTTGTGTATATAAAGCAGGTTTTTCAGCTGCTCAGCTGGAAGTGATGCAAGTAATTGTCTTTTACAAGGCAATGCATAAATACCTCATCTCAGCTAAGGGGACAAACACGTGGGTTTCTGCTCTTGGAAGGCTGTTGGATGTCTGCTGATGCCCTTTGTGTAGGAGCCGAAAGGGTGATGGTGGTGACAAAGATGGCCGGCTGCTGTTGAGGTACAACAGGAATCTTTATTTGTAATATTTAGAAACTCCATTTGCGGTGCTTGATCGCCAGCACAGACAAATTGAGTTTCCCGTGGCCAGACAGAGCTGCGAGGGGTTGGGTCTGAGGGATTCATGCCTGCTCAGGCGCAGGCTGGCAGTGGCCGTCCCACGTGCAAGTGAGAGCCTTACAAGGGTCAAAACTCGTGCTTTTAGTTCCTACTTGTGGGCAGGGGCTTCCAAAAAGGGCACAGAGCAGGGGGCAGGAAAGCCTTAAATGGACTCAGGAGCTTCCAGGGCTGGACTGCTCCTCAGGGACACGCTTCAAAGCGCTTGGTCAAGCGACTGACAAACTGTAGGAAGAAGTTGCAGCTTATTGGCCAACTCTGCTTGTGAGGCACATCTTCTTACTTCATCAGTGACGCCAGCAGAGCCGATTTCTGTGGCTGTGCTGATCACTGGCAACGTAATAAACACTTTTCGGCTGTGTGTCTGGACTGTGCAAGTCTGAGCTGAGACAGCTGAAGTAAAATTGGAGCCAAAGCTTTTGTGCTCTTTGAGGCTGCTGCTTGATTGTCCATCAACTGGGGCAGTGCCATTCAGTGCCAGGGGACATGCCGAGCGCTCATTGTGTAGGGGGAGAGGCAGTGTCAGAGAGCTCCCGCACAACGGTGGCATCTCTGCCGCTAATGGGTTGGGCAGTGCTGCTGTCTCAGGGCCGTGGCTTCTCCTGGTGGCTTTATTTAGGATTTGCACAGTTTGATCACCGCACAAGGCTTAAACAAGGAATTAATTGAGACTTTAATAAATGGTCACTGCATGCTAATTGAATACCCACTTGATTATTTAAAAATATTATGTGAAGTTTGTGTAATTGGTTACATTGGTACTAAATTAGCATATAAAATCTCCTGCAACTCTCATATGATTTAATGAGGCTGTTATCGTGCGTGAATAAAATGGTGATTGATGAGTGAAAACCTCTTTTCTGAGCATGGAGATTCTTTAATAAGGTCAGGGATATTTCTGACACGTACTGAGTTTCTCATGTTATACAGGTCACTTTTTGACGACAGTGACCCATGTGTATAATGAGGACTTTGGGATTGAAATGGATTCCTAACTAACCCAGCATGTGACTGGATTTGGGCCTGCAGTCACACAACAGCTCATGAAAAAACAGAGGTCGCTACTCTGTCCTGGTTGAACTTCTCTCTTTTTAATTGTCAAGCACTGAAATGGGCTGAGCTGTAATTCAGGGCGCAAAAGAATAGAAAATATAAAGGGAAATCAAGAGGATTTGAAGCTCCTCCTCACATTAATCCTGATGCCACTTCCATCTGGCAGGTCAGAGTTGCCTTGTGTGTGGTCTGTCTTTGGTGTGCTGAAAACCCAACATCAGCCCAGGGAGAGCCCGGCCAAACCTCCTTTCCTCCAGCTATAACTCCCATCTCCTACTGTTCTGGCAGGAGAAAGGTGGAGTGTCCTAAGCCACTCTTTGATGGCCGTTACTGGAATTGGCCTTGTGGTGTGTTGAACCGCTGGGGGGCCAGAGCGTGCGGATGAAATGGAGCAAGTAGATGCAGTAGACCACAGCCACTCCAGCAGTGTCTCGGGGAGAAGAGACACTCCCCTGCAATGAACCCCCTTGCTGGAATGTATTTGGGCTCACTGGCGGTTGGTGGGAGGAAGAACATGGGCAGGAACTGACAGATATTCGCAGGAGGTGCGAAGTCACTTTTACTCCGGTCTTCCTAAGCTGTGCTGATGGCGGTGTAGTCAGCCGCGTAAGATTAAAATATGGATGCTAGGATTTGATGTAACTGAGCTCTGCTCTCCCCGTGTGGAAAGCAGATGTTCTCAAGCTTCCAGGTGCTGAGAAATGATGTGTCAAGCTCCTGGCAGAGGTTGCCAGGTAGTTTGAAGATAGCCAGTTTTCTCATCTCCTGGGCATGCTCCCAAGCCAGTGTTTAATGCCTGATACAAGGCAGACAAATATCTGTCAAGATTGATGTAGGCAGAGTTGCTCCTGCCTTGGGGCAGGCAGATAATCTAGGTGATCGCTTGAGGTCCTTTTGAGCTCTCATCTGAGACTGATTTCCTGGGGAAATGGTGCTTGTGCAGCCATTCTGCTTGCCTGTCCTTCCCTCTCCAACAGTTTTGGAGCCAGAGAGACAATTTTAAGCACGTTTGAACTCGGAGATACTAATTACGTAGAGTGTCACGAAAATCAGCAGCTGGGTAGAGAAGAAGGACCCAAACTAGTGCCCCCACCGGGAAACGCAGTTGTAGCTCATCTTAGTCATCCGGAGAGGCAGCAGCCAGCTGGCCAGTCCTCGTGTGTAATGGCCAACCTCTGGGCACAAAGGGAGCCATGAAACACCCACTGCTCGTGCTGCCTTGTGCTCAGCTAACAGGGGATGGAGGAGGCAACTGGAAGTTACTGTATGGGACAGGAAGATGAGGGTCATATCAAGGGCTTAGGGGATGTGGAACACAAAGCTGGAGGGAGCTGAGCTTTGTTAGCTGCTTTGCACCTCTAACAAGTTGTTAGAGATCGTCTTGCCCACTCTCTACACTGTCTGTTAATGATCATGTTCTTTAGTTGCTTGGCAGAAGATCTAACTTAAGAGAGATCAAGCAGCAACAGCACATTGTCCAAAGTTGTCCAACTTCCTCCCATCTGGTGATTTCTGGTCTAATCCTCTGCTCCCTGTGAATTAGGGAATGCTGTGAAGCTGTACAGAGGCGTACGAGCACGTAGCAGGGATAAGCACTGTCTGGGAGGGCAAGAGTTGAGGAGAGTATACACCTGAAGTTGTGTGACTGTGCAATGTACGTGATTTCTGAGAATCATCCTTCCTGTGCTCAGTGTGGGAAGGAAGCAGAAAACGTACCTAGGTTGATATTTTTAATTGCCTCTGCTCTGGGCTCTGCAGCAGGATGAGAAGTGCAAGTTCCTGGTGCCTGTCTGTGAGCAGACCGCCCAGGCCTTCCACTGGTCTATAGACGCAGGGACAAATTTTGAAAACACAGATTCATTGCATTCCTTCTAGAGCTCTGATTCCTTATCTCTTCCCCTCCTGCCCACTGGCTTGATTTTGCACGCTTATCTGTTATAGCCTTTTCCTGCCCAATAAAACCCCATTTTTGGAGCCGGATGTGCATATGCGCCTGACTGCTGACCTCTACACAGCTTTTCCAGTACCCCTGGCTGTAAGCACACATTTCACTGACTGTTGTTTGAGTTCATATTCTTATTTATTTGCACTTAGGACAGTACCCTGCCGCTAATGAAGTTGACTATCACAAGTAACAAGATGACTAATTTGCTTCTGATTGTGAAGTGAGTGTAGGGTGCAGCCAGATCATACTTCTGTGCACCCCAGGGCCTTCGGGCAGGTTCTTGCCTGTGACTTGTACCCATGTCTGCTCAAGCATGTAGGGATCAAACCACGAGTGGTGCAGGCCTCATTCCAGGGAGAAGCAAACTCATTTGTGTGTTGATTCTTCTACAAAACTTCTCCCTCAGTTTGCCATCACAGCTCTCCTGCCAGCATCAGAGAAGTAATCCCAAAGTGTCTCAGCCCAGAGCACCAGAGGGAGTACCAGGCACCAGCGTGAGGAGGGCCGGGTTTCCCTGGGTGCACGCACAGAGCCTGCAGATAGGGCCGTACGTGTCCCTGCAGTCAAACAGCACCCCATCTACCTGAGCACCTCCGGAATCATAGAATCATCAGGGTTGGAAGGGNTGGACAAGCAAGCTGGAAACCACCTCCTGCCAGGCAAAGCTGAAGGTGAAGCTAAGCTGAGCACTAAGATCAAGGTCTAACTACACAGTGAAAACTCGCTCCAGGCTGGGGGTGGTTCTTGCTGCAAAGAGAGAAAACGAAGAAGGGAAGAAATAAGGTAAAAAGCCTTAAAGTGATGAAGTGACTTGCTTGGGATCACGAAACAGGATAGTGACAGAAGTTGAACGGAGCTTTCTTGATGCCAGCTTTGGTGTTATTTCAGCTCAGCTGCCTGGCTTCCAGGATGTTGTGACTGCAGAGCCTACAGTCACTTACGCCTATTATTATTTGTACTTCTGTTGAAGTAGGTTTCTGGATTTCACCCATGCTGGTCTATCCTCCTGGGAAGTCAAATGGAAATGCGAGTCTATAACGATCTCATTCCCCTGGCAATGCACTGGAATCACAAGCGTTTACGTTCGCTAAATATAGCAAAGAGGGACCTGTGGTTGATCAGTATTTCTCCCATTAGTGCTGTAGGTGGAACTGCACTTAATAGGAATTACACTAAATGGATATAGGAGACATGGGGATAATTGACCAAACTTGTCTTAAATGTGTTTGTGGAGAGAAAGAAGCCGCAAAATGACAGGCATTTTCCCCATTAGCCTCTCTAGAGAAGTTAGCAGGCACTGTAGGCCAGATTCTCAGCTAGAGGGATGTGCCGTTGCCTTTTTGTCTTCACCGGAATCAAGCTGATTTACCCCAGATGCAAACAGCCTGTTGGTGTCGCCTGAAATATGAAATGGCTTAGGCTCGTGGAAAAGTGAGGAAAAGACATAACTACTACAACCACAGGTTTATTGTCATGAGTTTGAGCTTTTTTAAATAACTGAGCCTGCTGAATAGTAGAATTAAGGCCAATATGCCCACTGGTGTAAACGAGCGTGCAGCTGTATGGCCAGTAATAGAATTCCACAGATTATGCCAGGAAGTAATTTAACACTGAATATATTATTTCCTTAATATACAATGTATGCAAGCTGACAGGCTCATTTCCCAGAAGGTATTTTTTAGTACCAGTATACCTGAAACTGCAAAATAGATGTGTCTTTTCAGTCTTTCCTCTTTACAAACACAAAGCTGTTCATTTAAATGAGAGGGAACTTAATGCACCATTTATAGCCGTGCATTTTAC
Source organism: Baryphthengus martii (assembly GCA_013396935.1). Classification (NCBI taxonomy): domain Eukaryota; kingdom Metazoa; phylum Chordata; class Aves; order Coraciiformes; family Momotidae; genus Baryphthengus; species Baryphthengus martii. Next base: position 125,975 of record VWZK01004130.1, read on the forward strand.
ACTGGTATTTGCATTCAACATTGATTCCCTTTTATTTCAAAGGAGGTAGTGACAGGATTTGTAAATTATTCCCAGCCACTATCCACGTAAGTCTAAACATGAGAGGTTGTGGGTTTTTTCACTATCACCACTGGGAATTGTGCTAAACAGTAACCTCCATGTAATGGGTCTGGTCTCTGACCCCGCCTCCAGTGAAGTCTTCTACAAACATCTCTTTATACCACCACATTCATCTTCTGATGACATGTGTGTTTCTCAGGTCTCAGAAAGATCTTCCTTTGAGGAGATGATACTGCAATGCATTGACATAGGGCTTCATATCTCTAATTCAGGGGAAAAAACAATTAAAATTGAAATTGAGTGTGCTGGCGAGATTGGAGGAAGGAGATTTATTTTTAAGAAACTTTCTAGCCACCGTAGCAATAGGGAAAAATAACAGCTAGGTAGGCTTTTTTCCCCCAGTGTCATGCTGGGCTAATGATACTAGGACCTGAGTCATGATTTTGGAATGCCCCATTGACTCAATTGGAAATTAAGCACTTCAGGTTGAAGTGCTTGTATAAGTCTTGTCTTGAATAAGATTAGATTTATACTTGTGCTTAAGTGCTTTGCTGAACAAGGGCCCAATTAAGTTAAATATGATTATTTTGTTTCCAGAGACAATCCCCTTTCACAAGTCTGCAGCAACCAGCTCCTGTGAATGCATTCATCCTTAGGAATGAATACAAATGCCTTTACCAAGACTCAAATAAAAATAGAGCAGTTTATTTTAAAGAAAAGCTGGATTTTCATCTTTTCTAATAGAAAAGGAAACCTGATTAAACTCTTTACACTTATAAGTGCCCTACTTTCAAATCAGACCTGACACTAAGTAGGTTAGTGGGAGGGGAGCTTTAACAAATTTCCTTTAACACAACTTGATGTGATCCTCTGACCTGAATTTTCAGGCTTAATCTGCTTTAAAGCACATGCTTGAACCTAAACTGACAGTAAAATTTACAAAAGAGCTAAGCTGTTTATTTAAAACAACAACACCACAACAATAAACCCCCTCACATCCCAGACGAACACAAACTCCTAACTTAGGACCAGGCACAATCAACCTGTTCCGGTATTACGTGTGCTTCTGCGTGTCTGAGCGTGCTTGTGTGTGTCTGAGTGTGCTTCTGCGTGCACTTTTTTTTTTTTCCTTCATTTTTTTTTTTTTTAAAGGAAGAAAAGTTGCTATTGAAAGTGTTAAAGAAGCAAACCTGGGACTAAGCCCAATGCTACTGAAAGGGGCTTTTGATGATCCATCCCCTGAAAAACTACAGTCCTCCCATAAGTCATCAGATATGGTATTGCAAAGGCATTTAAATGTGAGGTCCTGTCAAGTTATGCGAAAGCCCCGTGATATACGGCCCAGAGGAGTTTATCTTGCTCTGGGAAAAAAAGACCTTGGAACTGACACTTTATATTCCGAAGCCAATAAAAACATCTTAAAATAACGCCCCCTCCCTTCCTCAAAGAGTAACTGACAGTGAGAGAGAGAGCAGGGGTGGGAGAGCAGTGATCAGCAATGATTCAGTTTCTGGGTCTGAGAACTTTGTTGTGGGCAGTGCAACTCCAGTGATTTATAATTAACTCCAACATGAAGAAGAAAATGCCAGGCTTTCATAACAGCACTACAAAAATAACCACATTCTCAGTGTTTGCAAAATTGGAAACAAATGTCCCAAGGAAAACAAGAGCTCTTTACAGCCCTATCCATGCTTTAGAGCAAGGAAAATACTGGAATTCAATCATGACCACAGATGATGAGCCAATATCATTTGTCATGGGAAATTCATCTGGGTAAAACAGGATTGCTCCATTACCCTTCCATCATTCTAACAAATAACTGGATTGAAATCTCTTAAATTAAAAGCAGTTAAGACCCTTTCTTCTTTTTTTTTCTTTTCTTTCTTTTTTTTTTTTTTTTTTTGGCAGAGAAATGTTATCATCTTCTGTATCCCAAGGATCTGAAAATGAAAAGCGATAGACCTAAATATATATATTTCGTGCATCCAGCTGGTGATACAAGATGCCTGGGTTCTGGCTGATCATATGAGTGATCTTAGATAGTGGTTATGTAAAGACACTTGATGGTTTTGGGGTCTGGGCCCAGTAGATTCTGTCGATGCGATTTTAAGTAGGGCATGTTATTTCAATTTGGAGATACTACTTTGAAACATGGGAGTAATCCCAGTACAACTAGTGGGGCTACGAGGCAGAGATATAAGGATCTTGCTGACTCAGGACCTGAATTAGACAAGTAGCAGTGGCGTAAAGGCCCCCAGAGAGTAGCAGTGAAAATCCTGAACTGGGTCATGAGGAAATAGTAAAGATGAAAAGTTTCTCTGAGGAGGTTTCACAAGGGGAGCCCCAAACAGATCATTGCTGGCTTCCATTATGTTAGTAGCAGTTTTGTGTTAATGGATTTTTTTGTCTTTCTTAAAAATTAATCTCTGGGGTCCTGGGATTTTAGAAACCTCTCTATTTCTGCATCTCTCTTCCCACCCCTCTCTCCTTCCCCTCTAATTCTTAGAGTTGAAGATTTAAGAAAAGCTGATGTAATCATCTAGGGTCTGACTCCTTGTTCCCAAATGCCAGTGCCTGCCTGTGCTGCACGGAGGAGCAGAGACATCCAAAAAGAACACACAGTAAAATGTTCTTTTTGAATTTCTCGACTAATCCTTATTTTGTGCATCCTGAGGTGAGACGTGTCAGGGACAGCTGTATCCCTGAGGGCTTCACCATTTTTATTGATACGTTTCATGCAAAGTACTGCAGGGAGTGTAGTCATGCCAAATAATGATGACAGCCCCTGACCAGAAGCATTTACAGTATAAAAACCCCAAATCAATAAAAGTCACAGCTACTACACAACAGAGCAAATGCAACACTAACCTGACAAAGGAAGACAAAAGTCAATGTATAATGAAAACATCCTCTCAATGTGTTTTTTATACTCCAGTGACCCTATAGCTAGCATTTGTAACTACAGCCACCTATACAGCTGTCATTCCATTTCTGATAAGATATATCGCTGTTTCAGGTGACAGTTTCTTTGGAGATACTTGAAAGGAAAGTGCTGTGATTCTCAGTCATTATTATTTTGGTCCAGACCTAACATTTTTCTTTTTTTTTTTTTTTTTTTCCCTTTTTCTTCTCTGCTCCAGTTGAACTCCTGTCAAATGCACCCATTGGAAACAATAAGATAAACCACCTCTGTCATTTACTTCCAATGCAGGAAGTCTTAACTGTGCTCTCTGTTCATTAGCACCCCTGGCTTTCGGAGCAGCCATCCGCAGAGCTGCTGCAGGTTTCAGTGACTACAAGCCTGTGAAACCTAATTTTGATTCATGAGCTGAAATCTCTCTAGCACAACCTTGGTGGAGCTTGAAATCTACCTTGGTTTTTACCTGGTCTTGTGCATGCAGAGCCAATATTTGGCCATATTTGGAAGATTTTGCAGAAGTGGTCTAGAAATCTCTTGTTAAAGGGTACCTTCTTTACAGTGGCTTTGCAGTAAGGGAGTTTGACAAGGTGAATTTGGCGTGGCTGTTTGGAGGTGGTTGTTAGACCTGCAAAAACTCGCTGCTTTTCTGATTTGCTGCCTAGTACAAATTTTGTTGTTTTGCTGAATATCATAGAATAGTTTGTGTTGGAAGGGACCTTAAAGATCATCCAATTCCAACCCCCCTGCGATGGGCAGGGACACCTTTCACTAGACCAGGTTGCTCAAAGCCCCACCCACCTTCTTATTTTCCATGTGTCTTAGCATAGTTTCCAGGAGGATCTGATCCATGGTCTTGCCAGGCACGGAGGTGAGACTGACTGGCCTGTAGTTCCCTGGGTCTTCCTTTTTCTCTTTTCAAAAATGAGGTTTATACATAGAATCAAACTGCTCTACAATTATCAGAGGCACTATGTAGTCTTTACTCTTATAAAAACAGAGCTTCAGTTTTATGTCCATTCTACCCTGCAAGATATTTCTTTGTGGAAAATGCGCTAGAATTAGTCCACTGGAAAAAATCGATTAAATAAAACTGAAATATTTTCACAAATGTAACAGCTTCATCAACATTTTCATGGAAGATGTTTCAAAATTCACTTAGATAAGACTGAAATGCTTCACTTTGGTAAGAAAAGGACCTTTAATTCCAAGAGGGTCAAAATATTTCATTTCAATTTCAATATAATTTCTTATAACATATGAACAAAATTAGAAGGACGTACAGTGTGAAAACATTTTGACCTTTCTGATGGCAAACAATTTTATGCAGCATAAATGAAGAATATTTCAACAGAAAGTCATAAGATGTCTGTGAGGCAGGTAAGTATTATTCTATTCATTTAATGGCTAGATAATCTGTTGTACAAAAAGGCTGGGTGTCAATCCAGGATCTGTGCCAGTATTACAAGTCCTGACTGGGTGAAATTGGAGTTGATACATCACAATGAAGGATCCAATGATGGACTCTATCTAGCCAGCCAGCCTTTCCTTCAGTATTTCCTTGGAATTTAGACATCAGCACTTGGCAAATTCTTGTCTCTTTCCCAATTTTTTTCTCAAGTACAATGTTGTGCAACATTTGTTGTCCTTCTGTAACAACACATCACTGGGAGAGTTCTTCCCTGGGAGGAATTTGCTAGGTGGAAGGAAATGTTAAGGAAACTGTATCTCCTCTTCCTTTAGGATCTCCTAGTAGGTGTATTTCTTCCTTTAGGATCTCCTAGGTGTATTTCTGGCTGTGGGATGGAGGATAGTCCATATAGCTGCAAGGTCCTCTCATGCACGTGACTTCCAGACTGGCTCCCTGTGGTGTCAGGAATTTATCTCTGTGTTCTTCTAAGCTGGTTAGAGCAGGACCCTCCTGCTGCTCATCGCTCTGATAAGGATGCCAGTCCCAAAGTGGGACTTGCTGATGGAGAAGCATGCCTCCTGGCACTTGTGGGGCTTAATTAGCTATAAGCAAGCCCTGGATGACTAGATGGATTTGGTGAAGTAGTGTTAATGTGAACTGTGCTATCAACAGATATAACCTCCCGTATGTATTTTCTATGAATTTTTACCTGGTTTTCCTAGATGAGAATTGGCCCATATTTTATTTCCCTATGCAAAATGAGTTCTTCTATTTTAGACCGTAGCGTTGCTTGTATTGAAGCAACTAAGGAGGAGCTTGGCAGTGAAAGACTATCCTAAATATGCCAAATAAAACTGGCCTTTGTTTTGTGCCATTTCCGGACTCAGCAACATTATAATAACAAATCCTGAAACCATATGACAGTAATACAGAGCATCTTTTTATGATAAACATAAGTAATGATCCTTGTCAGAGAGACACAGGAATGAGTAATACATAGCAATCTACATTCACAAGAAAAGAAAGAACAACTGTTGGGAAAAAAAAAAAGAAAAAGTGACATTTTCCTAAATCTCTGCGTATCAGTGGCCATAAAGCAATAAAATTCCAGGACACTGTGAGCTTAGGCATACAGAGAAGTAAATGGGAAAAAATGTTTGGGAAGACAATGTAACATTGTTTCATAATTTACAAACCCCTAATGATTTCCAAAGCTGGTATGCAAGATTTACCCTCCTTTTTTGGCATTCAAATTGACGCAGGGGCTTTTTCTTGCCAACTAGAACATTCTTTAGGTGGTGGTGTTTTTTTTTTCTTTGCATGAAGTTCGTCGTAATCCCATGCTTGCTATTATTCATAAATTAATTTCTGGCATCGCAATAAGTTCTAGGAAAACCAATAAACCACAAACGTACAGCTAATTCTTTGTCATTTTTCTTTCTTTCCTGTTGTTTTTTTTTTTTTAAAAAAACATTCTGTGGGAAAGGAAAAAAAAAAAGCAGCACTAAATGTTTGCTGAGGTGCTGGATCCACAGCATGAATTTATGTTTCCAATTGTTCTTCCGAGCTTGTCAAAGAAGTTCTGTTGCAGTCAGCAATCTTTATCGAGTCTATTGGGCAGGGCCAGCTTCAGAAGGTATCACTGAGCGAGCCTGTGTAAGGCAAGGAAACACATTTCCAACAACTGGTGAAACTGAGGCCGATCCCCAAACTTGCTCCGTTTCTACTTGGTCCTTACTATGAAAGCAACAGTTTTTCTGTGTGAAAAAACTCACCTCTGAGAAACTCACGGGGTCCTTAACTACTGCATGAAGTAAATGTTCCTGCCTGCGTTTAATTGCCGTTTCAGCCCAGCAGCCATCTGCATTTCGGAAGCAGAAGGGGCTGGTCACAGAGGTGTGCGTTTGCTCCGTGCCTATTGCCCGCCGCAGGCACCAACCTGAGCAGCAGCCGCTTTGGGAGGTAAAGTGGTGGTTCTTCTTACAGCACCTGCACCTTGCAGGCTCTCGTGGGCCAGGCAGCAGAAGAAAGCGTCATTAACAGCCAGGGGAGAGCCTGTCACTTACAGCTCATTCCCCAAGACAAAGGAAAATGTGTGTCTAGTCCATTAGGCAACTGAGATGTGAAAATAGCTCCATTTTTCTTGGTGCGATAATACAGATTTAGAGCCTCATTTCCATTAAAATTACTGGGTTGAAATGTCCACACCAGATCCTTATTATGATTAATCTATATACAGGCAGGTATGTACATATAGTAGCTCGAGCTCATCTGTCTGTCCCTTTTGGCAGAGCTGGGTTCAGATTCAAATTTGCTTTTGGAAACAACAGGCAGGGATTGTGAAATCCTTCTCTGCTTGGAGATTCTGCTCCAGAACTCAGTGGTATTTAGGCACCAAATTCCGACTGAAATATTAGATCAAGAATATCTAAGTGTGCTTGAGGAGCTGGGCATTTCAGCTTCAGTTCTAGTGAAGCTTCAAGTAGTTTAACTACTTAAAGAGTGCTACTTGACTAGAGATCAGAGGAGTTTTCCCAGCCATCTGGAAGCTGAGCTTATTCTTCTGCAAGGTTTTTTTCACTTTGAGGCTTTCATGCTACAACTTGGGAAAGGTTGCATGGGCTGCCATATCCTGCCCTTGAAAACAGGCTTGATGGGCATCGTTGGCAGAAAGAACAGATTTACTGACAGAAGGGATGAATGAACTTTTAGTATCCTTCTTAATGAGGAATAGCCCTGCCTGAACTTTTCTTATGTGAGCTGACTAGTTTCAGTTCAAGCATTAACAGCAATTAGGAAAATCCTGCTTTTTGCCAAAAGGCAAGGTTTAATAGAAAGTTTTCCTTTTTTTTTCTTAATGCTCTTCTTTCTGAGTGAGTCCTGTCAAGACTTAGTCAGGCAATGGCACTTGGAATTACCAACATGCCAGGCAGTAACTCTAATCCAGAGGTAAAACTCCTGCAGAGTGAAATTCCTCACCGTGCTCACAAGAGTCAAGTGCCTACAGGCTTCGTGGGTTATCCCCAGGCAGGGCATTTGTACAGGTCTGTGGATTCCTTTCAGCTGATAACAAGGATAGTAAATAAGTACTGTATGTACATATGTGTCACCCACAGTCCTCTGGGGTGAATTGGGGAAGGGTACTGCCGGGGAGAACTACAACACAGACCAAGTAGTAACTGCAGGGGTTTTGCCAGCCTTCTAGCCCTGTGTTGCTTGTGGGAGTGCTTGGGCATTGCTCTGATTTGATTAGCCTTGTGATAGCTACCACCTTGGCTTGCAGAATCCGTGGATTCAGTGATGTACCAGAATTATGGCTACTTAAGAAAATGTAACCCATCAGCTGAGCTCTAGAAACACCCACCCATGCACTCCTAGCACGCTCCAGCAGCAAAGTAGTGCAGTTTAGTGTCGGTGCCTTTCCCTAAGGTCAAGTGGGATCAGTTACGTCACGGATGATGTTGGCTGTGAGCTTGTGCATGCTGAGCTTGTAGTTCAGCAGAATGCAGTCATCTGTGGCATGAATGTGTATTTGAGCCTCTTGTCTGTCTTGTGTTTTGGGGATAACTGTGAAAGGGTTCAGAAGACCCCACCTATGAATGGCTCTTAGGACAGTGTGGAAGAAATGGATGCGAATGCGACATCAGGAAGACCATGATAAAACCCCCACGACTGTGGATGGTGGAGACTGGGCAGTCATATATCTCGTCCCCAGGATGAAGGACATACACACCTTTCTCTGGAAAAAAACTCCTTCTTTTCCACCACTTCCTCCAGTCCATTTCTTGTACTCCTCAGGCTAAACGGAACAAAACGTGATGGTATCTAGTTCACTGCAGGACTGATATCACTGGACAGTCAGCTCTGGGTTAGCAAGAAATGATTAATTTTTCCAGAACACTGCACCGCTCTTTTATAAAACATATTAGTGTTGTTATAAATCAATGAACATGGTTTATAATAGCAATGATGCCCTTGAAATCTGTTAATACTGCAGTCAGTGGTGGTTGGCCAGAGCATTTAGTGCCCTTGGTTTCACCTTGGGCTATTAACTAACAAATCGGTTATTAGCCAGTGGTAATGACCAATTTTCTAGGGATGATTGCTTAAATATTGCCCACCTTGAAAAGAGAATTATTGCTCAACTGAAAACGGAACCCTTATTTTCAACTCGACAGAGCTAATGATCTTATCTGATTTCTTTATCTTCCTCCACCTACTCAAAGGTGGTCGGAGCTCGTGTTACTAGAGAACGGCTTCGCCTTCTACCTTCTGTGACTTGAATCCAGGAAAAGTTCCATATTTAATACTTATTCCCTAAGCATCGGTGGATGAAGACAGATGGTAATGAAACCAGCGTTGCTGAAAGTGACCACAATGATAATAGATTCTTTATGATGTCCAGGAATTCTGGACTCTCAGTCTCGGCTTAAATGTAGCATGGCGCCAAGCCCGTCACCTTAAGCTTAGTATTCCTGTCATCTCCCTGACCCATCTTTAGACCCGATGAGTGCAGGCTGCACTAAAGGCATCAATCTGTCTTTCTCCCCCTATAAATGTTTTAAATACTCAAAGCTGGTCACAAATGACATATTCTTAAAAAAAAAAAATCGTCATGGAGTGGGGGCTGGATGGCAAAATATCTAGGGTAAAAAAACCAAAAGAGTATTTACTCTGGAGCTGATTGGATATATATATTTGTTAACATGTTATAGGTTGGAGGTATAGGCCTATGGTTTGTGCTTTCTGCTTCTTAATGCGTTCTCCCAAAAGGAGCAAGTTTTAATGGGTTTTGGAATTATGAACCTCTCATTTTTTTCAGAAGTGCAAACAACTACATTTTGCATTTAGTATGTGGATAGTGGGAATTTTGGTTCATAACTTCTGAGGATTCCTTAGGACCCACCCAGGTCTGAGGACTACAGGGTGAATGAAAGGGCTTTGACTAGAAGCTGAATTTCCCTCTCTTTTCACACTAACTCTGCTGCTAAATAAAAACTCTGCATTTCAGAAATGAAAATCCAAAGTGTGGTTGTAACCAGCAGTAGTCTGGACCTTCTGTAGATGGGGGGAGCTTGGAACAAGAAATCACAGGAAGAATTTGGGCAGCACATTTGGGTCCTTGTGCTGCTGCGGCCAGCATTACTCTCTTGCAACTCATAGAGGTGCTGACGTGCAGGGTGCAGCTTCTGCACTCTGGCTTCTGCCCAGCTGCAGGGCCAGGCCCACCCGCAGTAAGGTTAAAAGAGACGTCCATGATATTCACAGGCATGGAGGGCATTTCATGCTTACCTCTCTCTTCCTTCATCAAGAATGTGTAAGTGGGAGTTTAAACCTGTGGTGCGACATCAAATGGGCTCAGCTTCTCCCTCCCCAGAAGTCTCTGGCCTTCAGAGACAGCAACAGCTTAGGGAAAAAACCCAACCCATAAAACAGTGTTCTATGGACAAGCAACTTATGTTTGGTTTTTTTTTATACCACCTTCTACTTTTGTTTAATTTCATTTGTCTTTCCTTTGAAGGCTCTGCAGTTTGTGCTGCAGTAATAGAAGCTGTGTATGCAACTGAAGTCAGTAACATCGATGGCAACAGTCCCTGTGAGTCCTTGCAGGTTGAGATGTATGTGGCAAATATTTGAGGACAGGTGGAGATCATTTCTTAGCTAGAAGTGGAAAAGCCCATGCAGGAATTTGATGTCTTTGTTTTGTGTGAATATTACACCTTTTAATTTTTTACTGTTGGACTTGATGCTCTTAAAGGTCTTTTCCAACCTAAATTATTCCTTGATTCTATTTTATAAAATAACAGCATTTAAATTACTACAGAAGGAGTGCAACATGGGTGTGAGAAACTGTATCTTACAGGGCAGAAATGGAAAATCAGGCCCACTGAGTAGGGAAAGGATCTTCTAAGATGCTGCTGGATAAATAAATAAACAGATTTTCTTTTTTCTTACTTTCCAAACAAGAGCAACATGCAGTGCTCTTCATCTGGCTGAGACAGCAGGAACAGTCTGCTAGGGACATTGGGGAGCATCTTTCTTGCCTCCACTCTCTACGCTGCCATTGTCAGGTCACTGGTGCCGGGTCTTATTGAGATTCTCAGTCCAACAGGAGTAAATAATGGATGTTGCACCAGCTGGCTGGTTGGCCTGTAAAATTCTATTTCTAAACACAGGATAAAAGGAGAGAAAAAAACACCATGAAAAGGCTCAGTGATTCTCCCTACTACTTCACTCTAAATTATAAATATAGAACTTTTCCCTAACGATGTTTTATGAAGACTTTCTTAGTGCATTAGGCCAAAGCATGAACATTCTGTATGGTAGGGCCAGGCAGTTATCTGCTTTCTGTAGTTAAATTGGGTACACCACTGTTTTATGCAAGCTAAACCACTTGCAACCTGGTAACCACCAGTAGTGCTCTAAAAATCCAGTACTCACAAACCAGAGGACTTTGTTGGGCTGGGTGCAGCCAGAATATGAAGGGGAAAGGGGTTGTACAATTGTGTTGATACTACTTTATCACGAGAGCGAAGGTCTATGTTCAGTGCTTGCTCCTTTTCAAAATCAAACTGCTTTTATTCTGCCCTCACTGAAAGCTGAGAATGATTCCCACAGGGAGCAGCTTTATGCCAACACCAAATGAATTGGAACCACCCTTTCTCAAACTATATATCTTGAGGACAGACACTTAGGGAGAGACATCCAAAGTGACTTTCTTGTCCAGCTGGAAATACTTGAAAAATGCCTGCATTTCAGAAAGTGGATGCTGGACTCCGCCTGAAAACTCACTAAATGGTTTGTGCCTTCAGAAGTCCACCTAATTGCCAGGCAGTTTGGAAAGCCTGGTGATTGTTACCCTGTCAAACTTCTGAGTAACTATATGGAGCAGGTAAAGCTCAACGATAATTATGTCCTTGCTCTCAAGGCGGCGCATGAAGTCTCAGGAGAGGCACTAAAATTTGGCATGATGAAGTGCAAACCAAATTCAATCATAGTCATGCAGTTGAAGTTCCCCCCTTTCGGTAATCCACAGTACACACAAATGCACCTTAACTTGCAAAATTTATTGCCACCAGCAGCATGGTCTCAAGAAACTGTGATTTTCTTCCCGCTCTCAGCTGACTTCTTTTAAGTCTTTATGGCACTTTCTATGTGCTCCAAACCCGAAAGAATAAATTAGCCCAAGAGATCAGCAGAGAAAATGTTTACACTGTTCCTTCGGGTAGACAAGCTGCTCCCAGCTGAACGGAGGGATGGGGCAGCTCTAGGGCACTATCTGCCCCGTGCAGATGAGATGTTTTGTGAGAGAAAGCTTTAATAAAAAAAAGGGAAGAGATCGGAGGCTTTGTCAAAACTCTTTTACCGTGATAAGGGTTTTCTTTCCCTTTCTACTTTTACTTGCTTTTTTTTAGGATGTTTCTAAGATACTTTTAGCAGGTAGAGTCATTCCCTTTTAGAAGCACTAGGGCTGTGATTAGGATACTGTGTACTTCTGTTCTTCTGAGGGACCTCTGCGGAGCACAGAAAGGGAATTTATCCTAATTCTTTTTGATCTGAGGATTGGCTGCATTTGTCTAGGGTGTCTTGGTAGGTGGGAGTTCTCATCCAAAGGCAGGTTGACATCTTAAGAGACGTGGGCTGCGGTAACTTCTGCACGAGAGCAGCAGGCGTGAAGCTTTCTGAAAGTTTCTGACTTGTGTGTGGAGTGTAAACAGCACACGGGCAGTGAGATTGTCCAAGAAATCCTGGGCATATGGTTTGCTGCATGTTCTCCATTACTGGAAACTTTTCTATTGCAATTGGATGTCTTTCTAAAAGATACTTGAATTCAGCTGCAGCTATTGGACTTGATGTGGAATTTAATTTAGAGAAACCCTATGGCCTGTGCTGTGCAGGAGCCTAGATGGAGTGCTCAGCAGTGCCTTCTGGCCTAAAATCACAACTGCCTGAATCTATAACTTATCTAGTTAAAAGCTGGTTTTGGCTTCGATGATGGCCAGGTTGCCCCCAGCAGTGTGATTTTTCTAAACTTTACCCTGGAAAAGACTGCCAAAAACTTCTGCTACAAGGAGCACAAGCAAACACGCAGTGTGCTATACGTCTGCTCTGTATATTTGTGGTGAGCAAAATATAAATCTTTCCAGTAAAAGAACTCAGAAGAAGAATGTTTGCCAAGTTACTTTCCTCCTTGGCTGGGAGCTTAAGGGAACTTTTTTTTTTTTTAATGTCATTTAAGTGAGAAAACAATTGAATAGATTCTCTAGTTCTGACCCCTGTTCTCCAAGGCACATACTCCCACCACCCTGAGTTTTGCAGAGTTTCACAGGGAAAATCGAGAGCAAACTGTTCACGTCTTAGGGCTTATCTGAGCAGGAAGTTAGTACAGAATAAGTTTTGGGTACTGTAACTGTTCTGTGTTAACTCCCAGAGCAGATGTTCCTCTGTACTAAAGTGCCTTTGTGCAGCTTGGGTTGATCCACTTTACAAGTGGATTAATTTAAACTACAAAAAAAGGTACTGGTGGTTCAGGAGTTTGTGAAATGGCTGCTGCGTTTGAAATTTTCATCCTCCTTTATTTTGTGCTCCTTTGCTACATAGTCAAGCCCTTACTTGAGCAGCATTACTGTTTGCTTAGAGTAGCAGCGGAGAATTCTGTTGCATTTTTTCCTATTTTAAAAGGCCAGAATAAAGTCGATACATTATTCTCTTAGTAAAGCAGACAATGAGATATTTCAGAGTTTCGAAGGCAGTCTCCTGTGGTTCAACAACTTCTGTGTCATAGGCAGTGGCTACTGCAAACCTGTTGCCAAAGTAGCTTGGCAATATTTTGACAAGAGGAAGGGTGAAGGAACCAAATGGCTACTGAGCAAAGCAAACCTGTTAAGATCTTGCTGGGACCATGCACCTGAATGACACTTGCAGGAAATTTTCATAAGCCTGAGGAAACAAATCTGTAATCATTCTCTTTTTAAACCCAGTAAATATTAATTATAGTCATGTCAGGGCTGTGATCTCTCTTGGAGAAGATCTGGCTTAAGCAGTGCAAGTGCAAACTCAGGGAGGATCCCCACAACACCACGATGTGGAATAACTTTGCTGATTACAGCATGACAGTTGTAGGTGCCAGTGGCCTATTGGATGAAATTTTCTCCAGCAAATTGATAAAGTTGTTCCTTCTGGTATCTCATGTATTGATTTATCTGTATTTATTGGAAAACTATTCTAAGCAATGGTCACTTGTGTGAACACCAGTAATGAAGGCTCAGTTACCCCTCCCTGCAGCACGCTTTTATCTAGATAAGATTCTCGTGCTTTCTGCTGTGTATTGTGAGGTTTCGATGCGCGTGCAGTGCCACGGCAGAGACGTGGGAGATCAGAACTGAAAGAGCAGATCCAGAATGACACAAAGGCCAGCATGACACAAACATCTGGAAACTCCATTAGGAGGGTGGATTCCCAGATGGTGTTGAGAGAAGGGGGGAAAATTGGGCTGCAGACACCAGACGGTCTCACCTTGCCTTGGCGGCTTGGAGAGAAAGGAGGTGGAGAGGTCAATAGCAACAGAAAAACAATGAGGAAGGAACATCTACTGAAGCTTGTCTCCATTCTCTCATATCTTTCCACTGCCTTCCGCTGCCTTGGCCAGGTTGCCTGATGAATTTTCCTACTCTCTCAGTCCTTGGCTTTTTTTCTTTGACGCCGTGCTGTGCTCTGCTCCCAGATGGTTTCTCCTGTGCCCCTGTGCTTCCCCTCTGTCAAGCACATCATTAAAACTCATTCCTTCCAAAAAGTAATTTATGTACTCATAACACTCCACATTAAATATCTGGGGATTTTCAAAGGGAAACAGTAGAAACCATTTCCAAACATGCTAACTTTGCTATCATTTCTAGTTCTACCATTCTCCCTCCCCTTCTCCCATGTTTCTATTGGTTTTACTCAGATTCGAGGATACCAGCCCCAAGGTGACACTTATTTCTTCAGAGCCTGGGAGACTGAAAAATATTATCTTCAAGTAAATATGAGACATTGTTCATTTACCACAGCTAATGAACAGATGAAACTGCCAGGTAGAGTTTTGTCTTAACAACCTGACGAGAACAGATTTTGATCTCCTACTCCAATGCTAAAGGCTATTTTTTTTCTCTTCATAACCAAGCTGGTACATTCTGCAAAAGGCAGCACATCCTATCCTTTGTGTTAATGGGGAACCCACTGCTTCTGTAAAGAACTTCCTGAAGAGGTAAACAGTGAATTCGGCTTCCTCTGGTATTATTTTCTTCTCCACATGTCTTTATGGAATCTAACAAGCCACTTGTATTATGTAGGTCATGAATAATGAAGTAGTTTGGCTGGAACTAAACAAAGGCAACAGGTAGGGTGGGTAGTTTCATCCCTTTGCAGGCTAAATATTTGCATCTCGTTTTCACAGAATAGATGACCAGCAAACCCATCAAAACTCTTGCGTGGCTTGTGGTGTGCCAGATATCTTACAGGCTGTTTGCTTTGTGATTGTGCTGTTAGGATAAAATTTTCAGGGGTGTCAGGTGAAAAAAAACCCTTCGCACTGATGCACGATGGTGGTAGTTGCTATTTTTGGTAGTAAAATTGATGCTGAGCTGCACCTCTGCTTGTTGCTTAAACTAACAGTAGGCCTTCTCCTTCCCACAGCCTAGAAAACTTCTACTAGTTTGCTTATTACTTTTCCCTCTAGTGTCCTTTTGTGGTGGTCTCTGCAAAACCTTGATGGTGAAGGTGAAATACATAAAATACTCTCACGGCAGTGCTGATTCAACCAGGGACAGAACAGAAATGAAAATAGCATGAAAACACCCGATTATGTTTCTAGCTCTGTTTGGCAGGTCAAAAGACTTCAGAGGAAACGCGAAGAGACAGCAAAGACTGTAGTGAAGTTTGAGCTAAATAATAATGGAGTATTCATTAGTCATTAAAAGTAATGAATACTTTTAATAATAGCTTGAAATGACAAATAGTTCCAAAATGGGCAGATGTGGACCAGTTGCTCTGCTTGCCTTAAAAACAGAAGACGAACCAACAAATACAATGTGTAACCAAGCAATAATATTCTATTTTATAGTCTCTGGCAATAAGTTAATAACGGCTCTGTGGTGTTAAGGGCTCAGGACAATTTTAAAGGAATTTGACATTTTGGTCATCCAGGGAACCATTTTTAAAGCGAGGCTGGTCTTATTCACATGCTGGAGCCCTGAAATCATAGAAGCTGACCTGCAACAAAAGCAAACAAAAAGAAGGCTTTTTGATTCTGTCGTAAACATTTGGCTGTAAATCACCACCAGCCTCAGAACCCACTTAAAACATATGACGTTATTTGACATTTTCATAGCAGTCAACTAGAAAGCTCCAGCTCCCAGATCATACAAATTTAGTTTAATGTAAAAGTACAGTAAGTTACCCAGTGCCTTTCATGATTATATCAACAGCACTTTCTGTTGGCTGACACATCAGGCTTGTTTAAAATCACTAGACCAAAGCAGACATGCTTTCCTTCACCTTTTTTTTCTTTTCTCGTAATTTCTGAATTGATCAATTCTAGATTTTGAGAAAGTAGTAATAAAAAATAAAACAAACCACAAAAACAAACAGAAGATGAACCGTTTAAGTGCCAACTGTTAAATCATCATTATTGACATCAAAATGGTGGTTTATGACTCTGGAAATAAACAGATTTACTAATCTGAAAACTGTCTCTCTTGCTCCTTGCTCTTTTCTTCACAACTGCAATTTATAAGAAGCATCAGTCCGGCTGCATTTCAGGGATACAAGACAAAGCAGCCTCTGTCTGAGAATTAGAAATAGATTTCAATTTTCTTGCTGCTGCTGTAACTAAACAGCCTGTTAACCTATTTAAATAGGAGAACGTACTTTGTACTCCTGGGCTAGAATACATCAAAAGTAATGTGATTATGTCTGTTTTGATACAACCCTATCTCACTGCTACCTAGATGCTCTTACATGAATGATACATGGAATTAGTTCCACGTTTCTTCTCTTACAATTAGCATATTAATGTACCAGACAGATAATGCTAAAAGCCTGGATGCTTGAGCACACACAGAGCCTTCTTCATTGAGCTCCAACACTCAGCCCCCGTGAGTCCTCAGGAATGTATCTGTACATGCTCCCGGCCTCCTGCTCGTCCTGAGAGCAGCCCTGACCTCAGCACCACAGCTGAGATACTTTAGGCACTTATTTACTTTGTCGGCCTCAGAAATTCCATTAAAAAAAAAAAAAAAAAAAAGGCTCAGTGTCAGGCTGCCCACAATGGGGCCTTTGCTTTTCCTCCGTACGCGTGTTGGGGGGTGGGTGGGTGTGTGTGCACGGCACCGCTGCCTTCCTCCAGACATGCGGAGACAGGCAGCTCTCCCACACACATTTTGGATAGATGCTTGTATGGATGTATGTTTAGACCCATACAGGCTGTGTGTTTTTGTGTTTGTACGTGTAATGTGGAGGTTTAGACAGTCTCCCATGACTTTATATGTCAGGGATCCAGCATGGCTGGTGAAAGTTTCTAATCTTTAGTCTATCTTGGTGAAACACTAATGAACTTGTAAAAACAGGAAGCAGTGGAAAACAAATGAATTTCAGCTGGTGTTTGAAGAGCTGTCAAATCCCCTCACTGAAATGTTTCAGAGGAACATCTTTCTGATAAAACCTCTGAGAAAAGTGGAGGAGTTTCAGAAGAGTGATTGGAAAAACAGGATGCCGACTGGCAGGCTTTGCTAATGCGTTGCATCTGTAAAGACTCCAGCCACCGAACACAGCATTAGCTATGTGAGAGCCACGGAACTAGGGAAAGTTATTACATCTGAGCGTGATGGGAAGAAGGGGGAAGGGGAAAAGCAGGCTGCTCCTTTTATGCATCTTGAAACTTACAGCTTTTTGAGCCTTTGACATTTTTCATTCCATCCACTTTGCTGTCAGCATGCAGACTTAATTCTAACGCTAATGAACAATGCTACTTTGCTCTCCAATATCATCTTTCGTCCCAGGCTACCCAAACATTTCACAAACGTTAAGGAAGCTTTACAATACCAGTGTGAAACAAAGCTAGGACTTGCTGGCTTCGCGCAGGATGCTGTAGTGTCTGCACCTCGGCGGCAGATGTTATCCCCATTTTACAGTGGTTTAAATCATGGAATTGCAGGATCCTCAAGTTTCCACTAATTTCCCCTTTTCTTCATTTCAGAGTTTCTACGACTGTTAAACTGACCTCTTGGTGCTGGCTGCTGCTTTTAAGGGGCTGTTTCTTCCCATGTCTAGGTCACAAGTCTGTTGCTTTGCGTTTAACTCCTGCTTGACCCATGCTCTTAAAAATCAGGGTATCAGAGTGAGCCTGAAGCAGGGCTCACATGGCTAAAGGAGATCAAGGATAGTCTTGGTTCCCCAAGTCTAGACACAGTCGTGCTTCAGAAAGCCAGGAATTGGGTCCTTAAAAGCAGAGGGGTGTTAAAAATGTAGAGTGTAGTGACTTGGCAGCGAGCGTCAAGCAAATTGTAGCCGAACTATTGATTACATAAACCCAGTCCTGGTTCTGTGGCTTTCCACGCGTCCTTTCAGTTCCACTTTTGCTGGAGTCGTCCCCCTGAGCTGAGCCACCACGCACGGGGCGTGCGTGAGCGCAGGAGCCTGTCCGTAGGGCCTCAGTCACGTGAGACTAATAAAACATGTCAGCCTTACAACACACGACTTTTTGTATTTTCCCCTCCCGCAGCCAGTTGCTTCTCGTTTCTTTGTGTTCGATCAATGTGCAATTCAGCAAAACGCTTACGCGTGAGCTTTCCTCACTCGGCAAAGCACTGAAACTTCCCTCTGCAAAGAATCTGACATCCCTGACTCTGTGGATAGGCACGTGGCCCGTTTGAAGTCGGTGCGCCCAGTGCGTCACGGTGGAGCTGAGAACCGCCTTTGGATGTCTTTCTCGGGCTGTCCCAACCCTCTTTGAGGGAGTGTCTCCGAAGGTTGTAGGCTTTGTTTATACCTAAGTGGTTTCTAACATCCGAGTCACAGCAGCAAAAGGGCAATCCCAAACATCCTGGTCTCCGCAAGAGGATCTAACAGCGGGCCCAGGAAAGCCAAGGACGAAGCAGCAACGGAAACAATGTAAACAGGAATACATCTTTAAAACAACAAGATGCAGAAAAATATCTAACAAAGCTGGTCTTCGTTAAAGCATTTCTCAGCTGTCTTTCAGCCGTTCCCACTGCTGCTTCAGTGCATCCTAGCTCCTTCTGCTCCAACAGCCCTTCCCTGGAAGGCAGATGCTTTTGCGGGTAAAGCACCAGGCTGGGAGTTGGAAGACTTAGTTTTGCTACTGAGTTGGGCTAAAGCAGTGTCACGTTTTCCTTTTCAGCGCCTGGCCTGTGATTCTTACCACCCCCAACTCCCAAAGGCCTGTGTTCATGCTTAGCTTTGCGTACATGAGTGACAACAGCCATAGTTGGTGGATTTACATGTGTGTGGAAGGTGTTAGAGGGTGGTGCGGGCAGGAGGAGAGCGGCTCTTCCAGGCAGAAGCTCCCTCTGAGGAGACTATCCAGGGCACAGCTCAAAAAGTCTCTGCTCTCACTTCTGAATGTCAGGCAGTGTTTACAATAGATATAAAAATATTTTGCAACCACTTAAAAATACCTACTTCTTAATTTCTGTATGATGTGCTCCTTCCATATCTAATTAATCATCATGATGCCCTATGAAAAATGTAATTATCTCAGTTGTCGTTGTCCCATTCCAGAGGCAAGGAAAACTCCGGGGACACTTTGCTGTATTGCACCAGCATTTTGTTGCTCTCAGTACGTAAGCATGTGTACCTCTTAAGCATGAGACAAAATTTACAAGTCCTTCCTTGGCTCTGGAAGAAAATACTTGATGAAATACACGATGTGCTTTTATTTACAGAGAAAAAGAATGATTTTGATATTTCTAATGTAACACAACTTGTCTGGTGCTTTGGTTTGATCTGCTTCATCTTTTTGAGGCAACTGGCTTTCTAGGGCAAGGGCTACTTTCTGTTAGCCAACTATATACCATGTTCTACCACCCACTCTAACCCTGGCAAACCCCTGCAAATGTTTTACAGTCTTTATCCATTATTTTTGACTGGATAAATGGGTTTGTTTATTTTTTTGTTTGTTGCATTTGTGTGATCACTGGGCCATTTGAAAGAGCTATAAAAATATTGAGTTGCATTTTTTTATTTAGATAGATGATGTTTTGGTAGTAAAGAGTCCATTTCTATCAGAAATCTGCCAAAAATAAGGTAGAGTCGTAGAAAGGCGATAGAGTTGTCCAGTCACATCTGTAGATAACGTGTGTGCTGGAACACCGGTCAGTGCAAAAATGGACATTTGGAACAATGTAAAAACTGACGTTTCTTGGTCTAAGACTCTAGATATCTGAGTTTAGAAAGAATTTTAATTTTGGAACCCTGTTATTCAGTATCTGTCACAGACATCCAGCTTCACACTATCATATTTGTTAGTGGTATCTGATGCTTGCTTTGCGTGGAGATCAGATAGTGGATGAGAAGGACTTTGTTCTCGGGTGGTTGTAGGGTTGTGTCCCGCGATGTTGGCTTCAACCCCATCTGAACTGCTGGACTCCACTGGACTCAGACTCTTAGAAATGGCCATGGGATGTGTGACGTTAATGCTGCAAATCCGTTCTGCTGTGAAATCCTCTATTATTCTAGGTTTGAGGCCTTGAGAATTCTCTCCATCAGAAAAAATAATTTGCCTTAATAAGCCCCGTGCATTGACAGTTCTATATAAACTGGATTTTTTTTAAGCAGAGGATGTCTATTTTTGGCAGCTTCTGTCATTTAATGATTTTCCTCCTCCAGCTACCCTCCTGAAAACTGATAAGTGTATCCTCTTCCCATCTTTTGTCTCAGTACTGGGTCCAATCTATGTATTTGGCCAGGGTTGAAGCACTGTCAGAACACAGCAGATCTGGGAGAGTTCCCATCCACGTGCAAAACCACGCAGGTTACAGAATCTTTGGGGCTGCTATTTTTCTTTTCTTCGCTATGGATTTAAAGGTTCAGCCCAGCTTCATATTACTGTAAAAAGCATGTATGTGTGTACATAACGGGAAAGAGAAATAGCATGACTTGAAAGTCCTCCAGTTCTAATAAGGGAAACAGCTTTCTCATAGGTTCCCACATCATCAGTCAGCTCATCACATGCACACTGCTGCAAGACATTTTTCTTGTAATGAATTGAATAGTCACATCTGTTTCTCAAGCTTGAGAAAAGTTTAAAAAGTCATTAACATTCTCCTGTTTCCATCATTGGCAGAATCTCCTTTTTCTTTTTTTTTCTTTTTTTTCTTTCTTTTTTTTTTTAAATCAGCTGTGTGTGTGCTTAGACACGTGAAAAGCTCTGTGTGTGTGTAGGTGTGTGTAGGTGTGTGCAGACGTGTGCAGGTGTGTGCAGATGTGCGCAGCTGTGTGTGGGTATGTGCAGATGTGTGCAGGTGTACGCAGGTGTGTACAGGTGCACGTAGGTATGTGCAGATGTGTGCAGATGTGTGCAGATGTGTGCAGATGTGTGCCTGCAGCTGCCGCGTGTGCCAACCCAGGCAGGCAGGGTCGGGCTGCCCACCCTGCGCCCGCACTCAGCCCCTGCGGGGACGGCAGAGCCCGCACCCTCCTGCTCTTCTCCAAGGATTCCAACTCTTTCTCTCCACCCCAGCCGCACCGGGAATCTTCTGGTTGTCTGTCCATCTGCTCCCAAGCACATGCGGGCAGAAGACAGGAGAGGGCAGGCTTTCCTTCTCCTGCTCCCGCTGCCGGCGAGCCGGGCTATTGTTATGTTTATGCAAACAGCCTTTGACATAATAGCTTTGAAACAGTTGAAAATTGGATTGTGCCTTTAGGCCAAACATTCAGACCACCACCTTGGCTGTATTCATCTGCCACAGTAAATTGGGTTCAGCCTTGGCTCCACACGCTGTATTTCAGGGAAAGATTACAGCTTGGCAATAACTTTTGTACAGGAAAGACAAATGCAAACTCCTGGCAGAAACATTGGAGCCGTTTAGTTGTGCAACCCCCTATCTGGAGGAATACAGATTGTGCCGAGAATTTCTTTGGACGTCCGAGGAGCAAATAAAACAAATTCCCAGGCTGGAATCTCCATTCCTTTCTTTTTCGGCTTCTGAATGCAATCTAATTATGGTTTAACCTCTTGAAATAAATACCTAATAAAGGATGAACCTATTAGGAGAGTAAATTTACTGCCCACTAGTTAGCAGAAATTCTTGCCATGCTCCCTTTAAGCAATAATGTTATTGGGATTGAACACTGTTTGACTGGCTAATGGTCCCTCTACTGCAAGACAGATTATATGGAAAATAAAGGTCCAAGCAAAGCCAGTCACAGTATTAAAGCCCATGATCAAAACCACTTTTAACACAAAAGGATGTGTTGAAAAGAAGTGAGCAGGTAAAACCCTCTCCAAGAGGGGTTCAGCAGGAATCTAAGCCATGGTCTGAAAGGGAGACAACGTTCCCTGGATTCACCATAGTCAGTGTCATAATTAATTTTTTACAGGCTGTGTTACAATTTTATTGCACTTTTAGGAAAATGAAGGTTTATTTGGGCCTGATCCCAGAGGCAATGTGCTAGTTTCAACCTTTTCCAATCCACCCTAGCAAATGTGATATGTCCATGGAATTTGGGACTATATTCTTCCAAGAAGAGTGGAGGTCCAGGTGGAAAGGAGGAGTTGGTGGCAAGAGCTCTGAGGGCCGGTGGGAGGAATCCGAAGGTGAGGTTAGGGTGGGAGCAAGGTGAAGGCTGGGGAGAGAATAAAAGCAGCAATTCCTTTGGCACTCTTCCCTGCTGCATCTCTAGTTTCCATCGTGGTGCTGGCCCATCAGCGGATTAATGAGGCCATTGACTTTGCCAGGGGTAGAGAATATAAATAAAAGCAATTTCCTGGCCTAGCTCCCACTGAAATCTAATCCAGTGGGAAGAGAAAGGCTCTCGCCTTAAGACGAAGGCGTTTTTAACTCAGGTGGTAGCTGAGCTGCTGCTAACTTTATTGTGAAAGCAAGGTTATTTTTGTTTTGCAAAAAAATATATTGGGCTTTCTAAATTCATGCAGGCTTGCACACCAGGTTCTTCTGGTGTACAAATGAGGTGACATATGTATTGTTACCAGGAATGAATAAAAACGGGTGCGGTAGAAACACATTTCTTGCATGAGTACCTAAATGTTTCCTGTGCTGGAATTTGCCCAGATCTCATTACTCTGTACCCACGGAGGTCTCCCACTCAGACAATCTTAACTCTGCTTTATTCATTGTATATACCAATATCTCATCCCCTGCTTTTAAGGCTACAGAATACAGCAAGAATTTTACCTGCCTAACACATTGTTCATGCTTCTGAATGAAGCAGTCCTTTTATGTCCGCATTGGAAGCAGTAGTTACACTTAAACAAGAAGCAGAGCGAGCATGAGGAACTCTGCTCTGCTGCATCCTCCATCAGCTGCGATGGGCCAAATTCTGAAGAAAAAACCCCCCATGTTCACGTTTTCAACACAAACTCTGACCACCTGCCCTGTGATAAGTGGCCTGCGGTACCTTTTATAGTCAAGAGGCAGCAGCTTACCTGGAGTGGAACAGCAGGGACATTGCACATACTCGGTTTCAAGAAAGAAAAGTCAGAATTAGCCCACTTGACTTTTTTTATTTTTTGTTGTTGTTTTGTTTTGGTTTTTCTAGTCTTCTCAGTCACACTTTGTTGTCCTAAGCAACTTGGTTTTGCCTGTGGGTAAAATATTTAGTACTAGATTCTGCCAGAAAACAGAAGTTACTAGTTGAAAATGGATAGGAAGTCACACATAATAGGAGAATCATATATTTCCGTAGTACTATGAGGAAGTTTTCCTACTTGAGAAAAATGCTTGTTTGACAAAAAAACAATTAATCTTTTTTTCTGTCTCCAGCTGTTTCCCCTAGAAAGAAAGAGAAAAATCTTGCTAGATGTCTTCAGTATGGTCCCCCCCCATATATCAGGCCTCTCACACTGAATAGAGCAATATTTTTATGGACAAAACTGAGTGAGCTGGCTGAGTTTTGCTGTCACAGACTCTGATGTGGGAAGGCTCTTTGTCATATATCACAGTCAGAAGTCATTTATTATCCTGCTTTCCTTTGGGAAGAGACTGGGGCAAAAGATCCAAATTCTACCTTTCCTTTTCCTCAAGTGTGTGTTTTATAATCATCACTTATTAGCAGGATTATGGTAGCATCTAGGTAATCTTGCCAGGATCGGGGCATTATTATGATGAACAATGACAGAAGTCTATTCATTAGAGTCCAGAGAAATTGTTTTGCTTGGCTGTAAAAGCACTTGGGCCAAGGAGGTCAGACAGCTTTATTCAAAGTCTTCTGCCGTGTTACCAACTCTCGTGATATTATCAAAGTCTCCCACCATTCTGGGCTTTTCAGTGAGCAGCACCTCCTGCTGTCATGTGAGTCCACAAGAAGCTCAGCCTTCATTAAATGAGAGAGATGATTCAAGCCCTGTTGATTTCAAGTGAAAAGACTGAAAAATATGGGAAGCCGAAGGCAAAGAATTACCCTCTTGAGATATATATAAAAAATACACATAGAGATTAATTTAAAAAAAAGTTTTTTGATGTTTAACTTTGTACTTCTTGGAGCGTTCCTCATTGGAGACAGGACAGG
This sequence comes from Baryphthengus martii, assembly GCA_013396935.1. NCBI lineage: Eukaryota > Metazoa > Chordata > Aves > Coraciiformes > Momotidae > Baryphthengus > Baryphthengus martii. The sequence continues at coordinate 150,109 of VWZK01004130.1, forward strand.
AAGGGACCTTGGAAGTCCTTAGCCCCACGTTTTTTAACCTGCAAGCCTGTGCTCCCTGGTGCTGGGGCAGCGCAGGAAGGCAGGTGTGAAACACCCCGTTGTGTGACTGGGGGCCCTGCCAACGCATGAAGGATTCCTCATCATTTGAAGGAGGCAGAAAGAGTGTGGGCTAAATACTCCACAGATACTTACTCCATGACGTAGACTCTATTTCAGTCTAGCCTACCCATCCCAACAGGATGGCTATTCCTTTTTCATTTAGAGGATGAAAAGCTGGGAGCCAAGAATAAGTAGAGGGAGAGGGGCTATGATAAAAATACTTCTTTCCTCTTTCTCTAGATCGTCTTTACCACAGCCAAACACACATGAATGCCACTAACTGTATCTCATTTATCCTTGGTTTCTCCTTTCTCCTGTCTAGCCCTTTTGTCTCCTGTCTCCATGGCTTGTCAGATATATTTACCCATCCAGGCTCCCAGGCTTTTGCCCAACTCTAGCAATGCTTCAAATGCTGGTTTTCAGGAAAGCACTACTTACAGCAGACAGAAGAAGGATCAAAATTAGAATTAACCCAAAGAAAACAATTTCATTTACTGGCGATTTTTTGATTGCCCCGTTTCAGTTTTATTCCACTTTGGGAAGCTCCAGATAGAATCTTTTTTGCCAATGTGATCCCCAAAATCGAGGAAACCCCCAATTCTCTCTTTTAGTCCCTTAGAGCCACAAATGCTGGGAGCCCTGAGGCCCTAACTGATGGGCAAAGCTTGCTGACACACAGATTGCCCCACTCATGGGAAACCAGAACTGTTGGAACAAATGCGGTAATAAACCTCAGTCTTTCCATGGATTGGAAATGCCAATTCTCTGTTTGTTTTGTTCTCAGAAGACTTTGAAGCATTTGGATTGATGTTTTTGGTTTCAGAAACAAAACAGCTGCCTGGTCTCCTGAGGCTGTGCCAGGAGCCCCCTACTCCCAGGAACCCTTTCGTGCTGTCTTGACATTATTTTCCAACAGAAACCTATTTCACAGGAGATTGGCCATCCAGTTCCACTGGGAACCTCTTCTCAGTCCTAACAAACCTGGTACTATCAGGGGTATCCCAGATCCCATTTTGAGCTGTGCTTATTCCTTCTTGCACGGACCTTTGCTTTGCCATCCCAAACTCCATGCACAGAAAAGCCTCACTGTCCAAGTAAAGCTTCCAGGTTCAGGATCTTCCTTCCTATTCTGAGAGCCTATGAAGAGAACTTTCGGTCCTGTCTTTTCAGGCAAAGATTATTTTTTTTTCTTCTTTCTTTCGCTTCCCTTTACAATTAATTAGCTAATAATTTTGCTACTGATCCATTCTTCATTAAAAAGCTGAATCCCTTTTGTTAGATCTGGTCGGAACAAAGGTAGGAGAATTTATGTCTTAATTTTAGTTCATTATGGCAGAGAGCATCCCACCCCATCACTCTCCCTCTCCTCCTCCCCTTCCAAGCCCTCCCTCTTCCTTTGGAGGATCAGTTATCACTTTGCCCCTAAACTCCTCACACTCTGCAGAGGCATTGGAGGAGCCTTCACTGCCCTTTATCTTCTGCTGCCTCATTAAGAGAAATGAACCTGAGTCTGAGAGAAATGACACGAGGGAAATAAAAATGTAATCCCTTGGTGCCACCTATAATGAATTGTTATGAAAACCATGAAAATATCTGTCTGCAGATATTGTTCTTTGATTTGAAGTCAGTGTTGTAAGCGGTAATTTTTGTCATTAAAGCTGTTAATCTGCGCAGCGTTCCTCATAAGTTTTTATGAAGAAAAACAGCACTGCTGCCTACATGCTCATGCAGGGAGCTTCTGAGCAGCGCTACATGAACAGGGTGCCTTTGAATAATTAGCTTTAATTATAGCCAAGGTAGTTGTCTGTCTCAGAAACGGGACTGTTTCGTGGCAGCCTGCTGCCCACTGTCGTGATGGGATGGAAGGAACTGGTTCATCTGTACCTCACTGACATGTTGTTCCCCCACCTGGCTACTGATGGCGTGTGGGCATGTCCCAAAGCACTGAGCCGTGTGTGTGTGTGTGTGTGTGTGTGTGTGTGTGCACAATTAGCCACATACGCTTTTGCATTTGGGCTGGGACTGTAAGGGATCATTGCATCGAAAGCATGGATGAGAGGTAGTGAGCAGAGAAGGAGTGCTAGGAGTATTCTTCTTTATCCTTCTCCAGCTAACTCAGAGCTGACCTCCCTCCTGCAATGTGTCTTCAGCTTTTCTTGAGTGGGGGCCCTCTGAATCCTTCCCTGAGATGCCAGTTAGCTGCTTTTCATGCTGTGCATATCAAGACAGGGCTGTAGTCAAGACATGGCAGGAAGGTTCCCACAGCCCCCATCATCGATGCAATGGGATTATTGTACACATTTCCAGTGCACTCACTGTCTGCACTCCATTACCCCAGGGAGTGAGCACTCTGGAAAGAAAACACTGGTGTTGTGCAGGGGAGAAAGCACGGGAGTTTTCTAGTGTTTAGATTTCTCTGACTGAAAGGAATTACGGGCATAAATGTTTTCCTGAGTAATTCCCAGCTCTTACAGAAGTTGTATTTTGTGTCTCCAGAGCAATTAGCTGCAGCAAAAAAGGTGGAAGTAAGTGTAGCTCAGCAGGGGAAATGGGTAGAGATGGGGACACACAAAGCTCTGCAAACCAGGAATCTGCACAGCCTCCCTCCTGTGGTCACAGCCCACTGCGGGCTCTGGCCTTCGTGAGCAGGGCAGTCACTTCTACGTGGCACAACACAGAGATGCTCTTCAGAGAGAACAGGCTGTAGGAGAGCGTGTAAAGAAAGCTCAAACTTGGATTAGCTGGAGGGAGCACTAAATCCAGGGCTGGCACCTGAGGCTGTTGCGTGCTGTGAATTGGGAGAAAAGGGGGCACACGCTGACAGGAAAGAGGCCCCTCTGCCCATGGGCTGGCCTCACTTTGCCCCCAGTCTAAGGACAATACCTGTGTGAGCAGTGCCCTCGTGTGCACCTCCTCGCCTGCTGTACTGGGAAGCCAGCTTTGCTGGAGGCCTTGCTCTGTTGCAGTTAAAGAGAGGAAATCCCAGTCAGATCATGAAGGTGTTAAGCCTCAAACTGTAGAATTCAAAGCAGTTTCTGGCCATTAAAGATTTCGGAGGAGAGCTGGTGTAAGAGGAAAATCAGACTTTGGAAGGTTTTGTGCACCTCCCTCGAAGAATTAGCTCTCTGCTGCAAATGGACTATATGAACCTGCAGACTCACCTTGTAAGGATTTCCTTAATCCCACCAGAAATTAGGTAAAGTCTCAGTGCTGATTTACACTAGGCAAAGATTTGGCTCAATGGCTCGACTTCCTAGATCTTAGCACAACCACAGTCACTCTGCAAACATTTAGATTTCCATTTGCGGAAAAGATGAAGGCTGAGACTGATCTCCACTGGCTTTGCAGAAAGGCAATTGTGAAGTGCATGAGAATGGAGGCAACATTGGAGACTTAAAAATAGAAATAAAAGACCAATTAAGAGAATGAGTTAATAAATCTTTCAAGACATCAAGCTGGTGGAATAATGAAAACAGCTCGCAGGGCTCACCGTGGCCCCTGCCCCTCGAAGGAAGCTTCTTCCCCATTTGGTCTCTGCTTTAAAAACAGAAGAGATGTAACTAGCTTATGATTCAAGGCGTAATACATTCATTGTCTTTTCTATTGTTATGCAACTGTCCCCTCTGAAGTCCTGATATTTTCCCCTTAAGCATCTGGCACAAGTCAGGGTCCAGTATAGACGACTCCTGTGCAAAATAGGTCAGGCAAGATCCCAGTACATAATGCCCATAATCTCTGCAGAGAAAGTTCAGTCGTGTTTCCTGAAATTCTCAAGAGCATCACTAGCACTGGGTCTTTTATATAGGCAGCTTGGGCCTTTGAGAGTTCCTGAGGAGAAGTTATTTATCTGCTCTGCTTCAAGGCAGAGGACTCCAAAATTTGGCAAATTACCCTTTATACTCCAGACAAAGTAGCAGTACGGGACAGGCAATTATTCCCTTGCTTCTGATATCCTGCAGCTCTAGCAAGTAGTTTCCAGCATTTTTTGGGATGTAAGAACAAGATGATCAGAGAAGAGGGCTCTGCAGACACCATTACATGGTAGGCTGAATCTGCTGACAATAAGTCAATGATTCTTTCTGACATGACTCTAAGAGAGGCAGAAGGACGTCTGTAGGATGACTCATGTTAATGGAAGAACGGTATGTATGACTTGAGATTTAGGACAGATGTCAGGTTCAGAGAAGTGTAGTGTAAGGAAGATCATTTTTATTGGCATAGTAGCAGGAGACAACTTGTCAGAGTGATGTTGACTCCTTTTTTTGTATTGTTTTGGAAAGTCCCTTGGGAAGATGGCAAATGGAAAGGGCAGATGAAGACCTGGCAACATCCCCAGCCAAATGGAAAAGGTTGCTTTTCTGTAGACAAATAGACCAGGTGGTAGTGGTGATTCCATTACCTTCAGTTTGCAAAGGAGTAGCCTTGGAAGAGCTGGGAAGAAGGTCTTTATTACCATGACCAGTGTAGTCATGGTGATTCCTGCCTATGTGTTGAGTTTGCACCATTCTCATGTGTTGAATTAAATGAGACCTATTTTAAAACACGGCAAACCCCAATGCAGACATCGCTTCAAGGGTTAAGCAATTCTCTTTCTGCCTTGCACGAGCATGGTCACCAACAGAAGTTAAATATTTATAAATCTAGATTTAAAACATCAGAGAACAACCCACCAAGTTAAATCAGGCTTTTAATGAGATCAGAAGTTACACATCTTCTGCTGGCACTGATTTGAAGCTCCTGGGCTTACTTTTCCTCCTTTTGAAGAATGCTAAGTATTTCAGGACAGCTTCATGGTCCAAGAGAGGCTCAGTGAATACATTAAGCAAAACTGTGATACTTCCTTTGCTTTGTTCAAGAAGTGTATGTGGGTTGCATTCTTAACTTCATTCTGGTGACTGTAACAGTAAGATCTACAGTAATGATTAAAAAAAGCCTTTGAATGAATTCCAGTCTCCCACCTCCTAAAAGCTGTGGTGAAGTTCTATCCAGCTGTCACTGGGAACAAGAAACACTGAGACACCTTTGGCAGTATTAGTTTTATTTACGTAAAGTCAATTCTTAATTGCTATTGAAGTACAATCTATAAGGCAAGGATCAGGGCTGTCTACTTCCAGTTCCAGGTGTGACCTGCACCCCGTCGCGGACCTTATTCTTTACTGGTTGCCTCTTTGGGCACATGACATTTATCTATGGCGATCTCTGCCGGGTTTTGTCCCTCCCGCTCACAGAAATGATTGCAGCTGGAATTTGAGTGGAATTTCCTGCTCTCCCTGGTTTCCGTGTTCCCTCTTGCCATGGGGTCGGGACAGGAAGTGGGATTTTGCAGAATATTTTGAATACAGTGTGGGAGACTTGAGAAAAAAGTGAGGTTAAAATGATATCCACTGCTGCATCTGCAGATGTGCCGGTGCTTGTTCCATTGTACTGCTGTTTATAGGGTCTTACATTTTCTGTACACAATGGGATCCCAATTCATGATAAGGCCTCCAGACAGTTCTGCCTTATAGAGATAACATTAGGAATTCCAGGAATAATTTGCACGTTATTAGCCAAGTAATAAATTTCACAAAGCTCCACTGAACAGGCAGAATTGTAATTTGCAAGTAGATAAGGGAAGACCTAAAATTGAGCGTGAGTTGCTGGCTTAGAAAGAGAGGGACAACCCAGGGCAAGGAACACATACCCTGAACTCTTGGCTGGTGGGCATCCAAGCATCTCTGTGCCTAAAAAGACATGTTTCTTCCGTAAGGTTATAACTGATTCCAGAGCCAGTGTGAGCTGAACAAATAGGTAAGACAGTATATTGTGTATTACCTCTGGTTGCCATAGCAGAAGGACTCCTATGGACAAAGCCTGCTGAACAGAAGCCTTTGAGTTGCATTGTCTTTTTTTTTGTGGATGGAAGAGGAGGAGCAAGATAATGTACAGAAGAGGGAGCTGGATGCAGTCTAAGACTTGAAAGCCACAGGGTTATATTCCTTTTCTGCCTTCTCCCTTGTGACCTCGTGTTCGTTCCCCATCAGGACAGTGAGGCTTCTCCTCTCCTCACGAAGGCATTACAGGGATGAATGTGTTACAGGTTGTCAGGTGGCCAACGTGCCAGGGGATTGGAGACCTTACAGTACCAGCCATTATGGAGGGCTGTTCTGCATCACATCTCTGTCCTCTTGACGTCCACTCCAACCCTTGCAGCTGAGACACGCGGGGTCTGTAAGCTGGAAGGATGAACCAGCTTCCTGGACTTTCACAGCAAGAGTCAGGCTCTGAGCCGTGGCCAGCAGGATCTGGCTGAGAAGCGTGGGAAACTTAACAGTAAGAGAGAAAATCTGCTCTATCAAGGGCTGCTTTCCTGGGGCTGCAGTTTCTGATGCATCCAGCACATTTATTTATTTATTTATTTATTTGGATAGTCTGTACTCCTGAAGCAACACTTGAAAGAGTGGAAAGAAAAGTATTTTACCTTCAAAAAAACAATTCATCCAACAAATCGAGTGGATCATGTCCGTCACTAGCAAAGTGAAGGGAGTTCCTCAGGACTCAGGCTGCTACCTTTTGCTGAACCCGTTAACCATTTCCTCAATTGCAGAAAAGTGAAGTGGATTTTCCTCTTTGTTACTTCTAGAGTAAGATACAGGTTTTTGAAGTGGGTCCTTTCAGAAGGAAGGAATAAATTAATACTTTGGAGCTTTTTTTCCAGGATAATCTTTGTCAGTGCAGGAGATTTGCTTCACCTTATTTTCTCTTCAACTCTCTATTTATTTAAAGATTGAAGTAGATAGTGGTTTTCCTTCAATATCTCATTGTAACCACCTCCTTTATTAGGACAGTTAAGGGATATTGACGTGATTGCTGTAGACGTGCTTTGCTCAGCTGTTTCTCCACTGTGAGTTGTTGCGGTTGTCCAACATTCATAATTTTGGAATGTTTTAGACTACAAGTCAGGCAGGACAATTTATGGGAGAAGCAGCAGTTTAGGGTAGGTGCTTGCATGAGACCTAGGAACAGCATTTAAGAAGCAAATGGCTCTGACTCAGTAGAAGCACTTGGGACCCGCTTCTTGCAATCACTTATTCAAAAATTATGATATTTACTTATTTAGCCAATCAACACACCTTCAGTCCTACATTAAAAGTTGGCACTCACTGGAAATTTGCCCTAAGGAACACATGAACTTACTGGCTATTCTTGTCAGTCAGGTTCATGGGAACTCTACCAAACTTCTGCTCCTTCTGTTTTACCTCTTGGTTTGCACATGTCAAAGTGTGCTGGCTGATAGCAGACATCTCATAAAGGCACGTCCAGAAGCAGCTCACAAGCCTGTTTCTAAAAGAGCCCTGCTTTGTAGGCCAGAAGCACCACGTGAATGATTTTGACAAAGTCTGTGGATGAGGAATAGGACCAAAGTGCACAAGGCTGGTCTAAGAGGACCTCAAAGTTCGCTACAACCAATGGTGCAGACAAAACCTGAAAGGCAGAAGAGCAGTGTATTTGTCATGAGTGAACATGAATGTTCAGTTTTCCCATCTTGGGTGCAGACTGTGTAGACGGAGACTGTCCAAACAAGCAAAACTATTCCTTGTCTCTTTGTTCAGTAGTGGTTCCCGCTGCATAAAACCAACGACATTACCTTCCTAATGGGCTAATGAGGCAAGATGTCATTTCCACTAAAACATATATACAAACATTGACCATTTTTCTTTAGCAGTTGGATTTTTTTTCAGTGGGATTGTGGACAATATTTGAGTGGGTTGACATATGGATCATAATCTATGTAAAGTTTTTTTAAATAAAATTTCCAAGAAGAAATGTTGAAGTATTTAATTTCTAACCAGCTGTGGATTCTGCTTGGGGTAAATAGCATCCTTTGCTCTTTTATTTGCTATAGCCGCAGCTGGTACAATGTCATGGGAAAACTGAATTCTGCCAACCGTACGACACTCCTTAGCAGCTGGGCTGCAACTGTTACCTGTGAATTACCTGCTGTAGGCATACCTGGTATTTCTGCTTCCATCTCTCCTGGTCCTGAGTTAGGACTTCCTCCATCACTTCTGCAATAGAAACACTCTCTAGCTCTTTTCCCACATTAGTATATGTGTTCGTAATTACTTTTAAATTCCTCTTTTCACCCCATTCCAGTGAGATAAACTCTAGTATTCTTACTTGAGACAGGTCACGAAACTAGTAAGGGCTACACTCACAAAGACATCCAGATACCTAGTTTCTATTTGGTTCCTAAAGAGAATTTACATCTTGATAGCTCTTTTTGGCCTGGGGTCTGAAAATCTATTTGCAGGCCCTAATTTTCAGGTGGAGATGAGTATTGCGTTACAAAACCACCTAAGACATTTATGTCCTGTATGAGTTTTCCAAAATCCTTCATGAAACCTGCAACTAAGTGAGGCTCCAGCTTCACATCTCCTGATGCTGAGCCGCACTACCTAACTGATGCATTTCATACTTGTAGGAATGTAGCCAATTTTTAATCTTTGATCTTGGTGTGAACGTACTTGATGCTATAAGTGTTGAATTTTTAGTGCATTTTTTGCACTGTTACAATTACAAAATTGACTTCTCGTATTTATCTTCCTTCAGGAAACTGAGTAACATGATTATTGGAATCAGTTCTTTGAAGCCTGCGATTCCACAGTATTTTTTTTTTTCTTTAGGCTGTCTCCAAGCAGTGACACCATGTCTAGGTCTCATCATAACAGCCCTAATGAAAAAGCAAACCGAACAACCCATCATTAGGTTCATATGTCCTTTAGGATTCACTAATATCGCAGTGAGTCAAGCTGCAGCGCTATCGTTTTGGCTGCAGTGTTTTATGGGCTCCCTGACCGAGTGAAGTCACACGGTCATCTGCGGGGAGGTGTGGGGTGAGCAGCATGCGGTCTCCTTGGAAACGGCAAAGTTGTGCGGGAGGCAGGAGTGCATGTCCCAGAAACGACAGAGAAAAGAGCTGGATTGGAGATCTCCAGCTGGAATTTCAGTGGAGGAAAGCGTGCCTGCTAACTTGGTCTGCATGCTTTTCATCTGACCTGCTGCTGTCCCCGACTCTCACCCCTCTGACCTCCCGTTAAAAATACCAGCGTGTTTCCTCGCCAGCCGGACATCCTGCCAGTGAGCTTTGGTATCGCGCAGAGCCGAAACACACGGATCCCTGTCGCTCTAGCGTGCGCCGTGGGCTGTCACTCTGAAGCAGCACAAATGGACAAGCAGCAGTTCAGGCACCCACTTCAGCACCTCCTTTCCCAGGGTTTGTCTTCCCCATATTCTATATGATTAAAGCTCCTGTGCTCACGGCGAAGGGGCTCCCGGGTATAGCAGTGTGTCCAAAGCGGTGCTTGCCAACAATGAACTGCCAATGCCAAAGATTTTCCCATCCGTTGTGATAACAGCTTAATATTCTGTAGAAAGGCACTGCCAGCTTTGAAAATCAGAATAGGAGTTGTCTCTGGTTCCTCTGCTAAAGCTCCCCATTGTCACAGATTCCCCCTATTTAGCTCACTTTTTTATTGGTATTCCAAAGAGCAGTCGGGAATCCCAGTTACCTGCAGGCCTGTGGGGACAGGAGCTCCCTGACCAGGTGCCGTAGAAGGCAGGTCCAGCCCCAGAGAAGTCCCAGGCCATGCGCAGTGATGGATAAATTGGACAAACTGGGCAGATGAGGGTTGGAAAACACTTTCTGCAATGGGATACAGAGAGTTTAGCAGAAAGGTCAGCTGGCTGCTTGACTAGTGCAAAGCAATGGGAACAATCTGTAAGCGCTAAGCATAAGTAAATGAAATGATAAGATACAGTTTACCAGAGGATAGGTAATTGGACAGGTTTTTGGCACAAGTGGGTGGAACAGTGTGGGAGAGCACATGGCAGTGCTTAAGGGAGAAGCTGGCTTGCAGCTTCTCAGACTTGTCTGGGATGCAGTAAGCCTAGGATGTTCCTAGATCTTTTCCTGCTGAGAAGAAAAAAAAAAAAAAATCTTTTTTAAAAATACACTGAGATTTAGTTCTACCAACTCCTTTTCATTGGTGCTCAGACAAGTTTCCTAACTTTGTTTTTGTTTGTGTTACATTTCCTATGAAATTTACGGTGATCAAAATTTGAAAAAATATATTTTGGTGCAAGCTTTCAGACTTCTTACAAAGCCGTATTTTGAGAACCAAGCATTGCATTTTTTAAGGGAAAACATTTCATCAAGAAACTCCTTGTTCATTTTCTTTGTCAGGTTTTCACAGGGAAAAATCTGCAAAAAGTGCTACCCATGTTGATTGCTTTGCCCAGCAAGAATTTCCACGTCTATTGAAAAGGTGTTTTTCCTGAGAAACATTCTGATGAAAACACTTCAACCAACTCCTGAAATTAGAAAGAAATAATACTAAAAGAAATTGGGTAGTTTCCCAAAGGGAAACAAGTGACAGTGTTAAATAATTTAAAGCCAGGGCCTCAGCCTTTTCTCAAACAACTGAACAGAGCTTCCTTGAACTCATCTTGACTTTTCAATGCTGTGTCAGTGTATGGAGATTAGTGTTGGAAAACATTCTGGAGACAAGAGTGAATGCTGCACTGTTTTAAAAATGAGAAAGAATTGCAGACCAAGCCTTCTTTTTTCCCTCTCAGCTCCAGCTCTTGCTCTGGGAGGCAGGATGTGTCTCGGTTACAGGAGAGCTGCTTAGTGGCCGAAGTGCTGGACGGAGGTTCTCTGTGTTAACAGGAGGCAGTCACTGCTCTGAAGAGCTTGCAGACAACAAACAAAACGAAAAGGATGGAAAGAATGAAGCAGTTCAAGGACAGCTTCTGCTCATAGTGATAGGAAGTCTGGGTAGAAACTCAGGCCAGAATGTATAGCTGAGATTTTACAGAAAAGGTTTGTCTATTTGTCTATTCCTGGAGCATCCAGCTCCAGGAAAGGAGCAGTGTGCTGGATGGAAAGAGGAGCTGCACTGGCAGAAGTGTATAAAAAAAAAAATTATGCTCTTTGTTCAGAGGAAAATTTTGGATCGGAATGCAGTTCAGTGCCTTAACTATTCAGGAAAGTAGCACAGAAAAAGAGTGCTTCTGGGAGATTTCTGTTAGAAATTGCAAAATCTTTTTCCCCCCTTTCTCTGCCCAGTGCAATTAAACAGTAATAGGAGTGCGTTGCACAGTTTATGAAGCAATAATCCAGTTCCCAAATGGCTAAACCGGGAGACTGATGGCCAAGTCATTTATCCCAATGAGGAAAATAGATTATTGCTCAGGAAAGCAGCAGGATGGCATTGTTACAATTATTCTGCTGTCTGAGTTTATCAGTTCAAAAATCTAGATGCGAATTCTTTCTCTGGGATCAGTCTCTGCTTCCCTTGCTTGCGTTGCCAGTCCTGTGCGAGGAGTCCTGCTGGCTCGGCCACGATTACCTGTGGAGCAAAGTATCGCTCTCAGTGAATAAGAGTGACAGGATGAGGGTTTCAAGGCTGCAACAAAACATGGTAGCTAGTGAAGGCAGTGCAATTTTGGCCGGGATATGTGGAGACATAACATTATGAAGTAGGAATGTAACAGCTCTCATGTGACTGCACTGGGGATATTGTGCTTAGTTCTAAGCACCTCGTTAACAGAAACGTATTAACAAACTGGAGGGGATCCAGAGAAGAGAAAGTCAGTTGGGTATGTTGATTTACGAATTAAGATGAGCCTGAGTGGCTGATGTCCAATCTGAATCCATACTGGAATGCCTCCAGATCTTGCAGATGTTTGTGGGTTCAGGACTTTATGATCCTGAGTCCGCTGGAGTCAGTAGAAAGATTCCCATTGGCTCCACTGATGGATAGATTTGGATCTGCTTGGAGAAACCTTGGCTGAACAGTGATTAAGGCTAAGGATATATATATAACTTGGAAAAAGAGTAAATAAAGGGGAATGTGATGTAAGCTTGGAACTATTAGAAGAGTGCAAATGTGAGGACCACCGTCTTGGCTGACATACTGGGAAAATGAACTGGGGACCTTCAGAGTTGGAAGCAAGAGCTTTTCAACATCATGAGCCAAGGTGGCCAGACTGCAGCATGTCCCTCTTCTCTAGGTCTGGGAAGAGAATGGAGCGCAGGGTGCCCTCGTGGATGGTATTACCCCAGTCTGACAGGCATAGGGAACTCCATAGTATTAATCGACAGAGCCATCATTTTAGCAGCAGGGTGATAAATTTAAGAAAAAGAAATTTGTTTTGCAGCCGTTAGCTGACCTACCAGAATTACAATACCCCAATGTATTTTTTAGCATAAGCTCTCCGAACAGGTTGGACAGCTACTCAGAGAGCAGATTGTTCTTGCTGGTCACTTAGTTTTTGTTATTGTAGGACTATGATATAAATCCTCCTCTCTTCCTCATTGTACAAAATCATCCCTTTTTTTGATCCTGAGATTGTGCATTAGGGTATGGTCACAATCACCATTTCACCTGCTACACAGGTACTAGTCACTGGCCCAAAGCCATCTCCCTTAAATCTGCTGGTTTAGCTGTGCATTTCCTCCCTAACCCAGTTCTGGTGAAATGATCCTGACTACTCCTTCTCCACACTGCTGTGAAAAGCTGTAGCACATCTATATCATTTTGACAGAGCTGGGTTGGAGAGTGCCGACTCGTGCAGCCAGATCTGAAGCACAATTACCTCTTTGGGGAGGCTGCAGTAGCAGCCAGACCATTTGCTTAGCTGGGAGATATGTGCAATGGTGGCCACGCAGGTTCTGGCTGATATGGCACTGGAGAACTCGAGCACTCCAGATCCTGAACGCAGAGAAGACAAGGAACACAGACCATGTGGAAAACCATAAAAAAAAAATTTTAAAAATTAACCCCCCAACTTAGTCTGTGATGAGTAGCACCGAGAAAGCGTGTTGTCATGTTATCTCATGGATTTTGTGCCATGGCTGGATTCTTTGTCCAAGAGAGGCTTTCCCTGTGATTGGAGTGTTCTGGCTATTTCTTTCCAATATGAAGCTGCTTTCTCTAATACGGACATGGGGCTCACACCACACATTTTTTCTTTCTGGAAGCACTAATAGTGGCTCTTTTCTCTACCCAATTCTTTCCAGGGATTTCATACTGTGGAGATTCCCACTATATTTTCAGTTTGGCAGAAGTTGGCCAGCAAGTACAGGAGTTGTTAGATGGGAAGAATGACAGAGATACGATGATCTCACAAGCTTTTTTTCCTTAGGAAAAGAGTCCAGAAAGATGTATATTTACATATTCCTAATGGCATACAAATCTGACTTAGGTGGAGAGCTCACTTTTTCACAGAGATCCAAGAAACTTTGGAGTAGTTTGGGTTAAAAGCTCTATTATTTCAAGATCTGCATGTTTGCTGCCTGCTTTGTTCCCTTAACTCGACTGTAAAGCGAGGGTCTAACCCAGTGCTGCTGCTCTGAGCCTTGCTTTCAGATCCTCACTAACATCTGCCTGGGTTATATCCCAAATGCTGCTTGCAATATAAAATCATATCCCAAACAAAAGATCTATCTCTACAAGTACGGAACCAATTAATGTCACAAAGTCAGAAACAAGATATCAAAAATAATAAAACCAGGGAAAGCAAATGCCACTGAACTTTGAGCAACTGATAGTGCTGCTGGTGTCCATTGTAAGGCTGTTGGCTCCAGCCAGTGCATGTTGTGATGGAATTTATGGAGTTCTGTGTAAACGCTGGATCAGACAGGGCTTTTCCAATTATTTTTTTCAAAAGTACAAATGTGATGCTGAAAAGCCCCGACGGATGTTGTTTCATATCCGTGACATAAGATGGGGCTAAAATCTTTCCAAACTTAGTACTGTAGGTGCCTTAGCAGACTTAGTAATATCACAGCAGGGAACAGCAACGTCACATCTGGAACATTATAAACCTGGCAATGCTGAAAAGGCATTAGTAAACATTATTAAGAATTCCTTGCAGGCAATTAGACTGCAACAATATCTTTGGAGAAAGTTGGTTTTTTTTTTTTTCCTTTTGCATCTTTATTTCTATCTTGCTAATGAGAGACTAATGAGCCACAGACTTGTTACCTAGGAGGAATATCTCAACAAAGCTCTAGTGAACTTAAAACCAGTATTTACAGACTGATGACTGTTCACATTCATTATGTGTTTTAAATGAGGAGGGACTACAGTAAAAAAAAAAAAGAGGAAACAAGTTGTTCCCTGCTAAGAGAGTTCTGAAACTCTAAATGTCAAATGTTTCCTAATGTCGAGGTTAGAGCCTTCCACCTTTCCCACCATTTAAGGCTGAGCACAGCTATGTGTCATTTTGGTGCGTTTCTGCTTTGCTGTTACCAAAATATTCATCTTTTCTGACCGTTGCAAAACCTACTTGGTGGTTTCAGTGATTTTAAGAGATTTTTATATATTTTTGTTTTGGTTTTTTTTTGCTTCCTTGGAAAGCCAGGCTAGTAAGTAAAACCTTTAGAACCCACTGTCTGTGTGCATTGGCATATGCTCATTGCAGCCACCCCCAGTTCACAGGTTTTGGGATCACAGTGTCTTGTATCTTTTTTCTGGCTTCCTAATCTTAACTATCTGAAAGGCAACAGATAAGACACTGACGAATCTCAAGCAGAGCGAACTTCCAGTTCCAGGCATGAGGAAATCACTCAGAGCTTATCGGCAGCTCTGATACAAGTCTAGTGATTAGGACACATGGGTGGGACTTGGGAGCCATGGCTGAAATGAGTTCCTCTGCTGCAATGTTCCTATGTGTCCTTCAGCAAGCCATGCATGGAGAGCTTTTTTTAAAAAACCTCTCTTTTACAGGCTGGAGGCCTGAAGCCTTCCTGAGACATCAGGCTGGGTAAGCCATGGACTGAGATAAACATCTCTAGGATGTTCCCCTTTGGAGCACTGAACACAGAGACCTTTGCAACTGGATCCCATTCAGCACTTGAGCAAGCACATCATGTCAAGTGAGGGGTATTCAGTCCCCAAAGGGTACAGTCACCCAAAACAGAGTATGCGTGACCATGCTATAAATCTGCTTGCACCTTCCTCTCCTCTTCCCACTCCAGAAGATCTTTGTGCATTCAAGACATGGTGGCAAAAGTGGCTTCACAGGGTCTTTGCTGACAGAGACAGGGAGAGTGCAATCCCTTTTTCTTTTAGAAACAGCTGTTTTAACATCTTTCCCCTTGTGAAGATGAACAAAAGGTTTTGATTTTATTTTAGACAAAGTTAGGAAACCTTGAATGTTGCCACAGGGGGAGTTCTTGGGCCGCTCACTTTCTCTTGGATTTTCCAGGATTGTTTCTCTTGGGATGTCTGGTTAACTTGTTGATTCCTCTGGCATCTTGCACCTTTCACCTTGACCTGCTTATCCTTGGCTTCTCCCTTTTCCAGTCTGTATCCCACATGCTTATTTGTTTTATCTGGTCCGTTACAGAAGCCACTGTGTTCACTGGAAGCTGACATGTGGGACTTGGCACCCACTGCAGGGCTAACAAAAGGCTGTAATCCAGGCTTTTGAGCCGTTCATCCGCATGGCTTTACGTCAGCCGCACAGGAGTGTAAACCTGCGATTCCCAAGCGCAAGGTGGTCCCACCTGTTCCATCATTTCTCCACCTATGTCCACTCGCTCTGAGGACTGTAAGCAATTACTCTGCTAGGTACTAAATACAATATGCAGCACATGGTAGTGTAAAATTATGGAATTTGGGGGTTTTAATGAGCTCAGGTGCAATACAAAAGAACTTTTTTTTTTTTTTTTTCCTGTCCATAAAATTATATGGCTTGGAATCAGGGGTTTATACAGCCCTGGACAAAGCTATTTTATTTAAAGGGTGGGTATGGGGGGAGTAGGGGGGCGAGATAGAACAACAACAACACCCTAGCCCAGCACGATTATATGCAGATTTGTTCATAAATCTGGGCTGGAGCAGATGTGCTGCACATGTTGAAAATCCCGAGCATGTTGCTGGAACTTAAAACATAAACATGAACCTGTTTCGAAAGAGGAAAATCTGCTCACAGCAAGGAGCTGACCCCGTGCCTTAAACAAAGATCAAGTCCGTTCTGCCTATTGTGCCTTTGCCATGTGTTTACTTTCCTTGCTTGGTGCCTGGGGTAGCTTAAGGAGTAGTCAGAAGAAGAGAAGCGATTTACCTAGGTCAGAAGAGAGCCAGTGTCACTCTGAGCATAAGGAAACAAGAGGTAGGATGTGACCCAACACATCCGGCTATCAAGGGTCCTATTAGTCTGGGTCAGCAGTATCGTGCCAGACCTCTCATCTGTATTTTTAGATGCTTGAAGTCTTTTGCCCTGTAGCTAAATCTTGTAGAAAAACATAACTGCACTTCACAGTGGGTAAGGCTGTAAGAAATAGTCTGCTTTAAACACAAACCTGCACTCTGTAGGTAGTTGGAAGTGAAGTTCCTGTAGCTGGCCGCCTGATTAAATTCCTTTGGAGGGAAGCAGGGCATGCTCTTGAAGATCCTGCATCCTGACTGAGTGCCACCATACTTGCTCTTCTTAACAGTGACAAGCTGAAATGCTGGCAGCCCCTCCTATGTAAGCTTCCAGATTTAAGCACAGTCTGATGCATGACTGATAGTGTGGTACCACGTGACGTGTTTTTCTCTTTTCTTGGCTTTTTATTTCATCAGAAAAGGGGCGTGGGTTGCTCAAGGGACACTGAGAATGCAAAACGCTTTCTTCTCGATCCATGAAAAAGATTAGCCCTCTATTTAAGGGGCAAAGGTGACCTTCTGGTTAATATGAGGCTGCTTACATCCCGTCTGCTCCCACTGCGTGTTTAGATGAAGAAAGGAGTTCATTCTCCATCACCTGGCATGATGATGCCATGACCTACACGAATACAGAGGTTTCAGCTCTCTTCTTCTGGAGGAAAGGCAGTGGTGGATATGGCCACCGGTGTGCATGTGTTCTCTTAACTCTCCATGGAAGATGCTGAATTAAGGCATCACATTGAAATCCATGCTTATCCACTTACCCCACTGCCTACAGGCTGGGCTGCTGCTGATGTAAAGAACTTTGGTCCCTAGGACTCATGTACCCATTTGTGCTACTACTAGCACTGGCAGTCAGCTGCAATATCCTACTTACGGGAGGAGATTTGTCTGGAGGTTTTGGAGCTTGAGAAACCTGCAGCTCTCTGGCAAACTGCTCACGTTTTATTTTGCTTTAAATCAAAGATCCATGAAGGGGAATGACTGTTAAAAATGGTCAGGTTGATGTAGATGTGGATTATGTCAGAAAGGGAATGAGCAGTTTATGCTGAGAACAGTCACAAACAAAATGTTTCTCTTCGGTTAGTTGAAGGTAAGAGAGACACAGATCTGGATCTACCCCCTACTTATTGCCACCGTTCCTGCCCAACGTCTTTCTTTGCCACCCATAGAGCCAAGGATTGGGTTGCCCTGCTAGAGTTGTTCGAACATTAAACCTGTGAGGTACCTGCACGCTTTGTTGCACAGGGTTAAACAGGTATTGTGATGACTAATTGAAAATGGGGGTTCATTTGAGAAACACTCCCACGTACAAACTCCATTAGCTAATCAGCTTTCCAAGGGTTTTTACAGTTTTGAAGCCCAGGGGCTCCTGCCGCTGTCAGTACACAGCCCGGGCACCACACCACGCAGACGGAGCTAAAAGGGCTGTCAGTGTTGACAAGTTCACCTTAAACTGGAAAATTTTAAATGTTCCCAGTGGCCCAACTATTTGTCCTTCCACCTGACTACTGTTCAATCCATTGCCCGCAAATATGCTAAGAGGAAGAAAAGATGCGTTATTATTAATAAATGAATGGAGCTATTTGCTATTTATTATTTAAGCCCTCAATACTGGCAGACTTTAGTGATACATGAAATATAGGCAAGTAATTTATTTATTAGGGAAAATAATGATTTTTCCCCTCCCCGTTCTGGAGCCCTTTCTGACCCAAAACAGCGGGGGGTTTATCAAATACAAATACGATGACTTGTGATTTTAGAGTCTTTCAGAGCACTGTAACTGACAACCTTTTTAACATAAGTACATTGAACAAATAATTTATAGAAGTATTCTGGGAATATTTTAGGGTGTTTTATTACTACTTCTGAAAGCTATGGCATGTTATTGATTTTGGTGTATTAATATAACCTAAAAGTGAGGGCACATGCTTGCCTCCTAATCCAAATCAGCTTTGATGGCAGCCCATATATTTTACTGAAAGGAGCCTTGAACTAACGGCAGAGGTTAACAATTACACATCATAGCCAAAAGTTTAAGATAATGAATTTTACTCATTACACACTGTCCAGCTCCAGCCACTGGAAGTTCCCCTCTATGCCCTTCTTGATGTTTCATCCAAATCTCTCCAGCAGCGATTTGTCAGAATTTTGAAGCCTTATCCTTGCATTTGTGTCATGCAATTTACCTTGTATTCATGAAGGCTTCCACTGAGGAAGTGTAATCATCATTACTGTTTTCTGTATGCCATAAAAATAGCGTATTTCTCTTAAAATGAGATTGTTTGTGTGCTTTATATTTTCTCATGTATATATGTGTGTGTGAGTATAGACAGGCGTAGGTATATATAACAATAGCTGTGATACATACATTACTGGATGTGGGTGTTTCTCTAGTTCGTACTTTACTGTTCCTGGAGTAGTGTTTGTGGGCACTACAGAGATGCTCAGTTCCTCTGTCTGCTTCTCTCCATCTGTCCAATGAGTCCAGAGCAGCTTCAGTGCAGTGTGTCAGGAAGATTGGTGCCTCCAGTCCTTGCTTTCCAGTGACCTGAGTACCTGTCTGTTTAATGCTTCAGTGAAACTGGACCGATTCACCTGGCTGCTGAAAACCATCCAACGGTGCCAATAGCTGATCATTGCCATCGTGCTGCCTACGTCAGCCAGGTGACTCACGAGAGGACTCTCTGAACTGCACCACCAAATGCGTGCTCCATTTTTTTTCCTCTTCTTGAGTTTTCTCAGTAATCTTCTCTGCTGACATTTAGTTTCACCATAGTTATCTCAGATCTAGAGGACTTTTTATCCCACATTTAGTTCTTGTCTTTAAAAAGGAATAGTGGACAGTCTTCAAGTGCCGTGACTTAGCAACCATGTGAACCGGGGTTCTTCTCTAGCTGAACTTTAAGTGCCGTTATCTTCCTTCTCTTTCAACAAACAATGCTTCCTTTATCTCATCTTTATGTTTCCTGATGACTCAGTGGAGCCAGCAGCGATGGCTTGGCCATGGGAACTCCTTCCCTTGTTGGGTGGGCAGAATCTTTTGGGCCAGCTCTGCAGTGTTGGGGGGTCATTAATGAGGAACAGAGGCAGCTTCAACATCAGCATGTGGGAGAAAAGTGAGGGGAGCTGGTAGAAAAAAGTCCCTTCAGATTTGTACCCTTCTTCAGATTTTCTGGGAACTCCATGGCTGGGGCATTCAGACACTTGTGCTGCATTTCACCAGCTCTAGCGCCTTGTTGCCTTCCTTTGCTGCTGTCATTGTGGTTATAACGACATCATGATACTGTCACTGCTGCTGCTTAGATTAAGAAAGAAAGGCATGGGGTGCTCACTGGAAAAGACTCTTAAGTCTTGAAGTGCTCTTGTCTTCAGAGCCAGAAAGACCCTTGCTTACCTTTACACCAGGATTTCTGTTTAAAAACTCTATGCATGGGCAAGTGTGTGAGGTGGACTGAGAAGTATACATTAAAATAGCATAAAACATGGACTTTTTCTTTTTTAAATTTGGGGTGAGGAATTCCATCAAAATAACTCTGGAGGGGGAAAAAAAGCATATAGATCTTGAAGAGCAGGGAATAGGCCATCTGGCTGAACATGCCACCCGTTAAAATGTACCTTAATCCCCTCTTCCTGCTTTTTTTTGCCATATGCTTTGCTGTGTGAAAAGTCAGGTACAAAGCGGTGCCCTTAAAAGAGAAGTTTAATTCCTGGTCACCTAAAAAGGTGACTCCTAATTAAATCCAAAAGAGGCATTTTATATTCATCATAGTAGATTTACTTGCATCTTTATTTTCTAATAAAATGTGCTTGCTCCTCCTGTCCTTGTGGCATGACTGATGTCACTTCCCACCCAAGAAGTTTCTGGGGGAAGGACTTTTTCTCCCCCCTTTTTTTTACACAATTTAAAATTGCTTTACTGTTTTCGGTGGTAAAACTCCAGCACCATTTATGTCCCGGTGTAGTTAATGTCCCCATTCTCAAAGGAGAAACACCAAGGGCCTTGAGTTGAAGCAGAAGTTACACCCTGTACGCCTGCTTCCTTTGCAGTCAACATTTAATGATTTGTAAATAGTAATAATATACTGGCAAAGGAGAGAAGGTGCTTAAATGCAGTACTAAGCAATTGCAAATGTAAATTTGTTCTGGGACCTGTTGCAGGCAGGAATTTATGGGTAAGGGTTCTGGAACGTACTGGGCAGGGCTTGATACTGGGGAGCATTTTTTAAACTTCGTGATTTTCAAGCTTCATGAACTTTTCAAGCTTTCAAAGCAAATCTTCAAGCACTGGCTAATTCACTTGTCCTTCTGCAAGATGGTCCAAACTTTTAAGATAACCTTGATGCTGGAACTTGTTTCTAGTGTTGCCACAGAAGTAGATAGAGAGAGGGGCCCTTTGGAAAGGGCCCTGTAAAAGTTAATGGGACCCAAGGAACTTGAAAATCTGTGAATAAGCTGAACCATTCATACAGTGTGTCCCTTGCATAGGATAGTCCAGAACAGTGGTGGGACAGGCAGGCAGTTTCCCCACTTCCCTTGTTTAGTGGGACACCGACAGGCCCCAGTACAGTATTTCCTAGTGTGCGATAGACCGCAGGAGCTGCAACTCTCCTTTGCTCCAGGTGCACATGGTACAGAGAGCTTCTGTTGTTTATTTTTAGGTTTGGTAGATTTTATTGGGTTATTTTCCTACCCTGTGAACACAAGCACCAGGTAGTCAGTAACAATTGCTCCATTAAAAAGGAAAAATAAAATCTTCAGCGTTAGCTGCACACACTAGAAATAAAAAAAAAAAAAAAAAAAAGGAAAGGGGAAAGATGAGAGGAAAACCAGATGTCAAACATTGTTTTACATGT
Organism: Baryphthengus martii; assembly: GCA_013396935.1. Taxonomy (NCBI): domain Eukaryota; kingdom Metazoa; phylum Chordata; class Aves; order Coraciiformes; family Momotidae; genus Baryphthengus; species Baryphthengus martii. Next base: position 171,266 of record VWZK01004130.1, read on the forward strand.
CACGGAGGCTGCTGTTCTATAGATTCATGTCTTTGAATGAGTGCAAAGTAAAATGGTACAGAAAGGTGCATTGTACCGCATTCTTCTTTTGTTCTTTCATATTATCAACTCTGAAAATCAAAATGCTGCATTATCTTAAATTAACTTTTGGCTTCCAATTTGAGAACGTTTTGGCCCAGACAGGACTCTTCCTCATGTTACCAACAAATCAATAGGAGGGCCAGGAATAGAAGACAAATAGGCCTTCTACGCTCCTTTTAGCTACCACACCTCCTTCAGCCCAAAATCACATTGCTCCTGAACCCTTAGCCAAGTGAACGCTGGGGTTTTAGTTCCAGAAAGGATGAGCTCTAAATCCTCCTCTCCCGTTGCCTGGAAGTGCTTGTTCGGTGTTCCCCATCTCCCTGGGCTATACCCTCCCTTAACGCTGCTGCTTCCACTGTCTCCACAAAAGGAAAAAAAAAAAAACCAACATGTCTTCTGCTCCTAAGCGTTCGGCTCCGAGCACCAGTCACAACTGGTTTGTGTTCCCTGCTTGCTCCTGCCATCGAAGCTTTATTTAGGCTTGATAGTGAGTGAAACAGTCAGGTGTAAGATTTTAGGTCTCCGCTCAGACGAATCACGTACGGTACATGCCGAGCAGCCCGAGTGTTTACAACAGCCTGTGACAGAACGTGTTACTCTTTGCGACTTGAGGCACTGCCATAGAAATACGGCACATGGCACAGAAATTGCTTTTGCAGCAAGCTGAACGGCCTCTTAGGAGGGGCTGCTATTGGATTAAGCCACCAACATGCAATCCAACCCAATACCAGCGGCGAGGATTTATTACCGGCCGTGACTTTCAGTCACATCAGAGCTCACGATGAAATCATGGGGCGGGGGGGGGTGTGATTTTGTGCACGTGCGTCTATGCGTGTGCGCGCACGATTGCTGCGAGGGACGGCACCGCATCCAGAGCCCTTGGCAGCGTCTCGTGCCCTGTGCTTGGGGTTAAAATCTCCTCCTGTGGTGCTTTAGGCTGCAAACTATTTGTGTCACTGGAAAACACTTGGGGATGAAGGAGGGGTGCAATTTGTGTCTCAGTTACACAGAGAGAGCCCGTTGAGGTTACGGAGTAACCGGGGATAGCGGAAGGTCCCAAAGCCTTTGCCATTTAGTTCACCAGCCCTATGGATGTTCAGATTACACCCTCTCCACTGATGCTGCCACCCAGAGCAGTGGTTTGTTCCAAAGCTGTTAGTGTTTTGGGGGAGATGAAAACCTGTCCGGTTTGAAAACTGTTCTGTTTGCGTACAGCGCGGCAAACTGCCAACAGAGGACACCGATTTGCAGCCGACTGTTACCGATTTCTTACCTGTAACCAAAAAGCTCCATCTCCCACTGTCAGCTAGGATTGGCTGTAATTTACCTCTTTTAGCCAGGCAAATAGTTTAGAAAAAAACAAAATATTTCTACTTTTCCGTGCCGTTGTTTGACCAATGTCCTGTCCCTTCTTCACTTCAATCTTGTGAAACACAAATAGCCATTTTGTCAAGAAACGTCTGGTTTTGTCAATTGCCCGCCTGTGGGTAACCAGATCGTTGTTGTACCTGGCAATAATGAGCAAGTTTTAATGTCAAAAAAAAAAAAGAGCCAACTAATAAGGTAATCAACCCGTTATTATATGATAATGACTATGCACTTGCATGCTTGATGGCTTCAGCGTAATAAAATACTTTTAATATGTGCCTGTTTGTGACCTGTAAAACAGTTAAGAGGTTCTGAGGTTTCGGGCTTTTCTCTCTTTGTTTTTCATGCATATAGTTTTTCTGTCTTTCAGCCCTCTGATCTGAAAGCAGTAAAATTACATATGAGACTCAGGAATAAATTTGACTCTGTGCAAATTCTTTGGAGGAGATAGAGGCCTGCAGCCTACAGACCAGTGACCATCGCAACCTGAGTTCTCCTCAATAAGGCAAAAAATATTTGTTTTGGATTAAATCACAGAGAGTTAAGAGACACTGCGATTTTAACCTTTGATTCAGCAGAAGAATTAGGCTGCTGCCAGAACAGTTCTTCAATATTCTAATTTAAAATGGAGCATGAATGTTCTTGGAGTAAGTGGAACTGCTCATGAGTTCAAGTTAAGCATATGCTTAAAATATTGCTGAATCAGGTTGGAGCATCTAAAAGGCTGCTCGTTTTTAAACTCGAAATTCACAAAAGGAATCGTCTGCATTTGAGTAACATGAACCTCGTTGAGATTCTATCCTGAGTGCCTCTATCTAACAGCACCGAAGGATCAATAACTTCCTATTTCTTCAGAATATTTGTTTCCTGTATTTCAGACTGTGCTTGTTGCTACAAGAGTCTTTTTCCTCCTCCTTTTTTAGATGTCCCACTCCAACTGGTAATTTATTATTATTTTAAATCCGTACACACATAAACATTGCTGTTTTAATTAGGGAGAAGCAAACAGAAGTCACAGGCTATAAGGCACTGTGAGTATGCTTGCTACTCTCACATTTTAATTATTTATTGGAGTAAATAAAATTAAATATTTTCATAGCATTCCAGAACAGGATTTGAAGTAATTACTCTGTCAAATTCATCAAAAATTCTCTCATCAAAATAAAAACCTTGATGTCATTGAATAATTTATAGTACAAATACACAGAAATTGTAAAGTATTATAAATAGAAAACTGGAGGGTAAGTGAACATGAATTAGTTAAGGGTTATGTTTCTGAAAGAGCCTGTCATAAGCTGTATAAATTTTTAATAAGTGTTTTTGAGGCCTAATTTTCAGTGTATAGCATATACCAACAACTACAGGAAATAACCCGAAAATGGTGATTTAGAAACACAGCTGTTTGTGATAGAGGCCAGATTGTGACTCCTCTTCCTGGGCCTTTCTCTCATACAATTTGAACTAATGATGTTTGCCACTGAATGCCGATGGCTTAACATGAATCATCTGCCTAAATAGCAAATACATTAAGTAAACCTAATCTCTATTATTATCTATGAATACCAAATGCTGGGACAATATCTAGCCTATTAAAACCCCAACTGTTCGGTGAGGATCCGTACGCCGATGGCTGAACACCAGCTCGCCTGCGCTCAGTTTTTGATGGGGTTTCTGCTGTGACTGAGGATCTCTCCTCCTTGTGCCAGAGCTGGAATGGGCTATCGGTCTTCCCTGGCGTGCACAGCGCCTGATCCTGCAAGCTGCCATCTCCCTCCCCCAGTGTAAAAGGAGCTGGAAGCGCTCCGCCCCTTGCAGGTTACTGGTAACTTTTGTATTCGATCTTGTCATGCTGAAGGTGACTCCATGTTACTGGGGACCTGCTCTCAAGTCCCCTGACTTCACTTGTTCATCTCTTTCGAATTCTATTGAATTAGGGATCAAAATTCTCTGCTAAAAGGTCTCCCATAAAACAAATCAGCAACAGATCTGGACCTTCCCCCAGTAAAGCCATTGTATTCAGTGAGTCTAAGATGGGACACAAATATCAACAGCCTTTTTAAAAACTACCACAGACAACTTATGGTAGACTTGAAAAATGAAACTTCCTCCTTCCCAGTCAAATGAAACCTGAGATTTATGGTGGGATCTGGATCTAAGGCAGCAAAGGAAACCTTTTGCAGCTCCGCTGATGCCGAGGGAGTTCTGGACGCGGTGGTGTAAGGCTGAGGTAATGCCACTGGAGTCAGTGGATTTGTTCTGACTTAATTCCATCGTAATGAAGCCTGGAAGTCTTTTTTCACTTCCTTGTCATAAAGGTCATTAGGCAAATTCTACTTCTATTCCTAAAAGTAGTTCTAGGAGTTAAAGAAAATAGATTTGGTGCCACTTGCTGTTTATTCTGTTTTAAAAGGGATCATCGAAGAGAGGGTTTTTTCCTTGGCTTTCTTGTAGCGTATCACCATTTTGGTAGACATGTCAGTTCAGATCATATCTGGCTAAAACTTTGGTTTTTGAAAGCCAGTAAGAAGCATGCACTTTTTTGATCAATATACGTTTACAGAAATAGACACAAGTAATGATTTTCAGACAGCTAAGGCAAGGGAGCTTTATCAGATGTAGAATATGCTATCTCATTTCATGCATGCATCTACCTCTGGCAAGATTCTTTCTATTTCTGGGACCTAAAGGGCCTCAGCAAGGTAGTTCTGCTTGTAAATCTCTGCTACATCAGAAAGGTCAATATACAAGATGCAGAGCAGGCACAGAATGACAGGAAGTGGGAGCAGGACTGAAACACGTTAAAAATTGCAATCCTTCTCTGCTAGAAAATGAAAAGCCACGTACGGAACTCATGGGAACAGTTAGGAAGTACTCAGGAAGCTTTGGGAAGCTTTGACTTAAACGTAGCCTAAATTTTGCATTGATTCTCTGAGCAAGGTGAAAAAGACCCAGCTTGAATATAGTACAAGACAAATCTATTGACTGCAGAGTAGACAGAGGAATTTATTGCTGTACTGTTTCCCTTTCCATTTATCAGCCAAGATTTTCCTAACTGGCTACATTAGCAGTGCCACCAAGCATTTTGTGGAGGTTTTCAGTGATTCAGGGATTTAGTTCTCAGTGTAATTACCACCTAACTGTGTTCTCTCTTCTAGATGACGTAGGTAACATTCGCCTAGTACCCCAAAGATTCTATTACTTTACATCAGATTGACACCAAACAAGTTTTTAATGACTATTTATTTAAAGGGAAACCATTTGATCATTTTACACTTAATTTTATCTATAATAAAATTTTCTGTTCTTATAAATCTAGGCTACCAAAGTCTGCATGGAGCATAGAGATGGAGGCTTCCATGTATTAGTTATTCCCTCGGTCCTTCCCTTCTCTCTGTTTAATAATTGATAGGCACAATCGTCCCTCCTACTTCCTCACTGTAGTCAATACCATGTCATCCTCTGCTGTCATCTCAGGTCACCTTCTTGAACTGCTTAGGTTTAGGAGTCAGGTTTGGTATAGACAAGTTAAAACTTTTGACAGTAGAAAGAGATATTCATTTAATATGTTGGTTGCTAATCATTATCAAACCATTTTAAAATGAGAAAGTAGCTCGTATAGGGAATCGCTTAATTTCCCTAAGCACATTTGGGTCTCACTTGCTTTAAAGATGTGCTCTTAGCTTGATTTTTCTCTTTGGGTTTGGGGTCTTTAACATTTCCTCTTCTGTTGCTTGTGGTTTCATTGTAACATTATTCTCACCGCTTTTCCTCTTCCATCTATTTCGCTTTCTACTCCACAAGGATATTGTAGTTTTTTTGGACGTCAAATGGAATGACAAAGGCAAAAAATCCCCGCAATCCTTTTTTCAAACTATGAATAGTTTTCCTTTAAAAAAAAAAAAAAAAAAAAAAAGAAAAAGTTCTGGTTCATCTGCAGCCAAGTTTATTGGAAATGACAGCTCAAAAGTTCAGTGAGTGAGTGAAGTTCCTAGAGATCAGAAGCCCTCTGCTGTTTCTACTGTTTCCAGGCCTCAATACAAGGGCACCTTTTGGAAGTTTCAAGGTCAGCTGTAGGTCTATTATTATGTTGAATGGAAAGGAAATAATTTTGCACTTGTATCCTACTTCTTGTCATCTTTCTCCTTACCCTACTTGGCTTCTTTGTAGTACTTGAAGGCCTCAGCTCCATCTCTTTTGGCCATTGTAAATGGTTTGATTGGTGGTGGCCATGTTATCCCTTCTTTCCTCTTTACAAAAAGCAAATGATCATGTTGCATTGAAGAAACCATTATTGCCATCAAAAAAAATCTACCTTAATTTTCAACTTCTCTGAAAGTTTCAACTCCTCATCAACATTTCAGAAGGAAGTAACTGTGTTGGTTTTCAGTAACTCTGAGGAATCCTACCACTTCTGATCCACACTTTGGATAAGTCATAGCACAGAGACCACTTTGGACAAAGGATGCACTGGTCTTTTCCTTTTATTTTGTCCTCTTTGCTGCTTTTGGCTTTTTGTGAAGCATTTGTTCAAGCCCCCTGAAGCGAAAGCAGAGACATGATTCTGCACAAAGTTCCATTAACCAACCGTGTCTCCTAACTGGCAAGACGGAGCACTCTAGGATCAAAATTGTGCATGTAATGCCTAGAATCGTAGCTTTGTCTTCCTATGAAGGACTCAGGCTGGTGTGTTGAAATCAAGCATTTGCAGGAAGCCCACCCACAGATATTTTTTCTTAAAACATCTCTTGGCGGCTTTTCCTTCTTCCGTGCCCAGGAGAATATTGCTATAGTTGGTCCATTAGTCTGGCTCAGCCCTGTCTGAGTGTCTGAAACATAACACCCATTCAGCGGCGTGCTCCTTGCCCTACCTCCCTTCTTCTGATTCACTGCAAAGATAAACGGGACACCTCTGAGTTACTATGCCTGCCAGTGACTGATTTTAAACCAGGACTCAGGATTTTAAAAGTAAGTGCTGTTAGGCCCTCAAGCACCTCCTGGGCTTTACTTGGCACCTAGAGTTAGGAGCAGTTTCTTAACCACTTGGTTTTGCATATGGTCACCGGGCCCGAATATGGGACCACAGCGCACCTTCAGCTCCTGGATCTAGTGATTTCCTTGGCTTTAATTAAATTACTCCTAACTGACACCGGTGTAACACGGATAAGGACCGGAGCCTTGTCTCATCCCCAAACCACTGGAATGATTCTCTCATCAGAGCTTACACAGTGCTTTCCATGTGTTATACCTAAAGATCAGTATATCTTTGTCTGAAAACTGAAGGCTAAAGGCACTTTTCAAGGCTGAGGGGTTTAATTACAAGTCAAAGAGAACAACAGAGAAAAGAATATATATATAGAGAGAGAAGGAGCTGTGTGAGGGACTTGCCTGGCAATAGCAATCTTCTTAAGCAAAATGTGCCTGAAGTACCTTCAGGCAGCTTTAGTTGTACATGTTTATGACTATCTAGCACTTTTATGCTGCAAGAAGCCGTGGCAGCACCTGATCTCAGGGACCGCAGAGTCATAGGGAGGTTACTATTCAGAAAGACATGAGAAGGCTCTCTAATTTTCCTGGGAGAAAAGAAATCCTAGCACAAGCTCAGATGGGTGGGCAAGCTCACTGCTTGCTTCTGACCTGCCCAGAGTGGTTTGGCAGGTGTGAGGAGGTCGCATTAGCTCCCAGCTACATATCAAGTGGATTTGCAAAGAGTTTTTGATGATTTACAACGCAGAACATGGTTTTGGGTTTGAGTATTTATCTGAGCAGCTGTCTCCCTCTGTATGTGCCTAAGCACTGTTTGACATCATCTAATGCAGTTTTATCGGCCATTCCAAAACAAACAAAACACAAATAGGCTTAACACCTTTGGAAGGCAACTGCTTAGTTATTGTGTAGAATTCATTTTGGGCTGGGGATCTGTAAAGCTGAGTCAATAGGCTGATTTGAATCTAAGCTGCAAGCTTACCTTCTAACCTGCGTTTGTTCCTTCTTCTAATCGAGCTTTTCTCCAAACCACATAATATTGCACCTTTATTGTCAACTGCCCAGCAAGCATTTGTATGAGAAATCCTATGGGCTCTTGCTTTGAGTTGACACTATCTAGGAAAGAGTTGGAAATAAAACCTACACTTCTGATCTCACTCTTGCTTTACAGAGGGATGCTCTTGGGCTTCTAACTTGAAGCTCTGGAGCTCTTTCACATCCTTAGCATCCACTGCCTTTGGTGGAAGGACTGACCATTGGGCAGATACATCATTTTCCCTTGAGGAATCTAGGAGGGTTATACTGAGCTGTTGCTGCTCTCCAGGTCCTCCTGGTCTCTTGTGCAGCTGCTGCTGAAGTGCTACCAGGTGCTTTACTGATGGCACCAGGGGCTCTGATGTCCTCAGCTTATCAATATCTTGCATTAAGCTGCCATTGCTTTTAGAACAAGCTGTGCAATGACTGAGAGGATTGCCTCAAGGAAGAAGGTTATCTGGCTGAAGGTCTGCTCAGGTTGGGCAATATTTACAAGAAGTAGGAAATGCCTGGTGAATTGAAAGCAAAGGGCAGCAAGGAGAACTGAATCCTTCCTTCCAATTTGCTAGGTTCATGATGTTAAATCTGGTGACATGAAGTATCTCAATTTCCTTTCCTAGGTAGCATTTCATATCTGGGCTTGCAGGCACAGTGCCAAGGCATTATTTTCTTATGAAGTATGGTCACTGCTTGTATTTTGGACTGGCTATGCACCTTGAAGCGTTTAAACTTAGCCTAAAAAATCCTAGACTTTCCAGACCTAAATGAAAGTAAGATTCATATTTAGAAGGTGCTTGTTTGTTTTACTGTTTTCATTTACTTGGTTTTCCTTGTGGTGTGCCTTCAGAGACTTCATGTTATCATGCTTTGAGGTGGCAGCTGGGCAGGAAGGAGGACATTGTGACAGTTCCTCAGTGTCTTCATCCTCTCCTATTTCCCTCCATTTCCCTCTTAAGAGTCAAAAGTGCCCTTGTATTTCTTTAGCACTCTGGGAAAATAAGAGCAATATGCTGGTATAATTTCCTCAGACAAGAAGGGAACTGCCTGGGCTCCTTGGGCCAAAATCAAAAAGAGAGTAAAGATTTTGGGTGTTTACCTTAAAATACCTTTAATAGCTGAAATACTGGGAGTTAAACCGGGACCAGAGCTGCGTGAATCTCTGCAAAAAGCAGTCATCTAAAGAACTAGGCTCTGGAAACCGAGTGCTCCATAAAAGGGAAACATTCCCAAACTTTGTTGAAGTCTCTGTGACTGTCACATTATAGAAACAAGGACCTGTAAGTTTGCCTGTTGGCAATGTAAGGTCCTTGTGTGACTTCCATTCCTGGGTCATCTCAGTACCTTAAGATCTTTCATACTTCGCATGTTCACAGGGCCAGATTTACGCAACAGAATATATCTGATACAAATCAAGAGAATGTAACCGATTCCCTGACTAAAATGATCATCACGCAATCTTCGCTTGCACTCCTCTAAAGCCACTTGTACTGGAATTTTGCAAAGTGCAACCAGAATCTCCCCAAAACAGGCCCAAACACATGCACCAGAATAGATACGTGACCTCTTCACCTTGTGTTCCCACCTGGCAGCACCGACAGTTGCCCCAGTGCCACTGCATTGGCTCTTAGAAATGATTCTGCCACCCCACACCGTGATTAAGTATTGCTGTTATAAACCAGGTACCTCTCATGTTAATAACAGCATCTGTTAACTAACAAATTGCTCATTAACCAAGAGTAGCAGTGGATTTCACCAGATTACAGCTCTGCAGGTCTTTTATGAAACAGCTATCAACAAAATGCTGTGCCTATTTTATTCTTTAAAGATTCAAAGTAATTTTCTTTTTAGGATTGAGTTTCTTAAAGCAGTGGTTATCCCATACACTTCAGGATTATGTAAAAGCATTGTAAGATGATATTTTAAAAGAACAGATACTTTCCCTTACTATTTTACAGAATAAAATGTCTTTTCTATATGCCATCTTTGAATGGATTCCTGAACAATGCCCCAAAACTTAGCTATAAACACGCTACTGTCATATAATAGACCCTATACTTTACAATACCTACAGGGAACCACTTTTTAAAGTCTATAACATACAGTAGTCTTTTTATATGAGTGACTGAATCATATAAAAATAAAAATTGATAAAAAATAGCAATAAATTTGGATTTTATATCATGTACTGAGCAAAGTCTAAATTAAACTACTGTATTAAGGCTTCTATGAAGTAGACCTAATTAATTAAAAACACCAGGGTTAAGCAATTTAGCCATCAATCTCTTAGCTTAAGTGGGGGAAGAAGTACATATGGTAGCTTACTGAGGAAGAAAAATGAAAGACCTGTTCTCTCCAGACTCACATTGATATGATCTAAGGGAGGCTAAATATGAGCTGCTATTCCCAGGGAGACTTCTCCTACAGTTCCTCCAGCAAGATGACTTTCCCAAAGCCCTCAGCAAGTTGGAGTGTGTCACTTATCTCCTGCTTCCAGAACAGTGAGTGGAACAAAGCAGGCTCCTGACGCCTTTCGGAAGGAGTCAGCTGTGGATTGAAATGGCAGCGGTGCCAGGGCACAGGGAGTTCTCTGTGAGTTCAGACCAGCGGGGCACATCGCTGATGCAATGGGAATTGCCAACACTCCCAGGAAGGAAAAGGAGATGCTGATGTTTTCTTTCTCTCTAGAGATAGGTCGTGGCCCTCGGTGCATCGCTCTTGCATGCTGGATGCTGGGCCTGAGAGTGATGCTAAAACTGAGAGAGGGGCAGAATTGAAGGGTGGGCAGCGGTACCCTTTCTGAGAAGGCAACTTCAGCGGAAAGGCAGCCCAGTGACTTGACTGATGGGTTCAGCTTCCAAATTGTCAATGTGTTTATAAGAACAGGGCAGCTAGGGAACTGCTCGTGGAAAATTTTCCATTCAACCCTCCCTCATCACTTTCTCTCCAGCTGTCGACTTTTTGGTCAAAGCAGAAAGTTTTGTGAAATAATTGAGATTATTTTTGTTGCAAGTTCTCTGCTTTTCATGGAATGACTGGATTCCCAAGAGATGAAACTTCTAGGAGCTAGTTCATTTCTAAATTCAGATTTGATGTGCCTTTTCACATGGCTCGCTCCAAAACAATGATGATGGAAGAAGTAAAATATGTTGTTGAACATCGATGAATGAAAAAACCCCAACACTGGTTAGACCTATTTTAGTCTTTGACTCTTCACCATCATAGATGCTACCAATGAGAGATTTCCTGTGCTCTTCCTCAACAAGGGTACAAACATTCAGCATGGCTGCTGCGGGTGGGTGAAGCTGTGGGTAGTGACTTGATTGGGCCTTGGAGAGCTGAGTTTAAGAACAGATCATGAACACTTAAACAGCGGAATGGAATAGAGTTAAGCGTCTATTGTGTAACACCTAATCAATTCCTGGTACCATTCTATTAATTGACTATTGCTTCATCCACTTGTATCTCCCATGAAACCCTCAATCAATGTGATGATTAATATTGCAGTGCACATGCAGGTCATCTCCCTTTTTCACCTCCCTGCTACCTTTTATTGCATGAGATCTGAAAACCAAAGGGTGAGGTTTCATGTCGCACTGAGCAGCTCTGATGAAGAGCTGCACCCAAAAAAACAGACTGACTCCTGCCGTATGCAAAAATTCCCCTTTCGATCAAAACTGGAAATCGTTTCCTTATGGGATGAGTTGATGCAAGTGGCTGATCCAGCAGAAAAAAAATATTAATTTATTTTGCAAGGCAACCAGATGTCTGAGCTGTCCAGTGACCATATGGTGAATATACCCATCACGGAAGGGAGAAGCAGAGGCTTGTGGCTGTAGAGAGAGGCTGAAGTGGGATCTCCCTTTTGGCAGGGGCTTTCTGTTTAACCAACTTGGTTCTAACATGAAGATGCACCCTTAGGAATGGCAAAGATACGTACATCAAGCCCAGGAGTTAACTTGTTTGCAGGCTCTTCAGGCAGCAGAGGTATTTGTGGTTGGAGATGCTCTTCAGAGTTCAAGTGGCATTGGGAACACTCTGCATAATGTGCAGCCCACTTGAGCTGAGCCATTGAATACAGGCAGCCGCTGGGAAACTCGTCGTGGCTTTTAGTAGAGGAAGACCCAAACCTTGAAGATCTTGCTCATTATTTCTTATTCATCCTGTATCCAAGCAAACCCTTCACAGAGGAGAGTGAAACTAAAGAAGGACCTTGAGACTTGGCCTCCTATAAAAAAGTTTACAGGCACTTGTCTCTCAGAGATCCTTTAAAAGAAATCATTCTGTGATGCTCTTGCAGACACAGCCTTTTACCTCAGGATTGTTACGGATCTGGCATTCTAAAATCAATACTTCATAAAGGGGACTCTAGGTACATCAGCAAGGTCCCTAAGATAAGATGGGATAAATTTCTCATCTCAATAAAGAGACGTAAGACCCTCTTGAGCTTCAGTCAATCCACCTAAAATCGTAATTGTCTCCCGGCGACGCGTCTCTCTTTGCCTGTACAGGAAGCCAAGAGTGACTGCTCCCAACTTCAGGGAACACTGCACACAGGGAAAACTGAAAGACCTGTGTGATAAGGACTCGAGTTGCCATTTTTGCAAATATCATAAACTTTTGAAGTGAATTCAGCACACACAAAACGCATTTATCTGGAAACAGTGCATGTAAGTCTCCTTTTAGTGTTACATAACTTCACTGCTGGCAAATCCTGGTGAATAAAAAATAAAAGCGTTACCAGTGCAGCACTGGTCTTTTGCATTTATAAACAATGAAGCCAGAACAGAGAGATCAACAGAGCAGCTAAAAATGTATCTTAATGTGCCTGTAGGGACTTTTACAAAAAGTCACTAAGATAAGGGAGTTTTGACATGACACAGTGAGCCATGAAGGAGCTACTTTCAAAAGAAACAATATGTTTGAATATTCAGACCAAGCACTGAGCAGTAAGTCAAAAAGAAACTACTAGACTCAAATCTTCCGCAGCTTAGAGCTAATTAGACCTATGCCTCAGAATGGTGCAAGCCTCACGCAATGTGGCAATGGTTATGATAATTATATTTTCATTCTGTGTTGGGCTGTGAGTTATATGCGTATTGCCTATAAATGCTAATGGCAGCTATGTATGTAAATCCCCTCCTCAATGAGGTGAGATTATGCCCCGATGTATCCTAAGTAGCTTGTAAATGTAGCAATTGGGGTGGCAGCTACTCAAGAGTGGGAAATGCAGGGCTTTGCAAACCTTTAAAAGGAAGCGATAGCTGCGTGGACAGGCTGTTAACTGAGGAAGGTGGAAAGGGGCGACCTGAATACCTGGAATTACCAGTGATCACGCTGATTTTCTTAGCATGTGTTTCCCAGCAAATATAACCAGTGCTAATGATACAAAGCCAGTATAAACTTCCTATTCAAAGTAAGAACTTTCTCTGCATAGGTACATACTATTCTATCTTCCCCTTTCCCAGTGTATCAGCAGCTCCCACGCTGCTCTGAACAGACACAGATCTGACCTGCAGCTGGGCAGGTCCAAACCCATACGAGCCAGAGCAGCTCAGCAGAAACCTGTCCCAAAGCGACCGATAAAATGCAGTTCCCTGGGGAGGCAGAGGAGAAATTCCCTTTGCTGGAGGAAGTCCCCACATCACAGACCTAAATCAAAGTCAACTTGTCACACCACCCTCTGCAGCTCTGGGGGATTCATAAAGTTTCCAAGCTGTTTCCTAGTATCTGGCCTTGAATGGCAGAGCCAGAGCAGGGAAGGGAAGGTTAGGGTCATGCTGTCTCTGTGATTGCTGCTGAGCTGATGGCAGGAGTCTCAGCCTCCTCTCCAGGTATCTCCTTTCCATAAGAAGGAATCCACCAACCTCAGCGAAGCTATAGTACAAGTTTGAGGGGTGCCAGGCTTAGAGCTTGTTCAACAACACATAGGAGCAAACCACAGATGGGAGGTTTCAGCGTGTACTCTGAGAGCCCCAACTCCATGAGGTCTGAACTGAAGCGAGACGGGAGGGGAGAGACTCGTTTGTCCTTTGGAAATTGTTCCGTCACACAAAGAAACGAGCGTCAGCTGAACGGCACAAATGAACTCCAAGGAGAGTGGTCCTGAGCAGCACTTGAATAGCAACGTCCCCCATTCTGCTCCTTTCTTTGTATTACTCTGTTCTTATTCTAAGTATTTATTTTCTGATTATGAGAAAAAACACACGACCTCACAGGACCCCCAGCAGGTGCTCACAGCCTCCACAGGCTCCTCAAACAACCGTGGTATTCTCTCCTTGCCTTATTAGGGTCCTTTCTCGAATGTGGGAATGTAGAGTTCAGACCTGCTGGAGTATTTGGGGGGATTGCAAGATATAAATAAGCCAGCTGGGGCTTCAACCCACCAGCTCAGCAACATTATACCGTGCTAGTCTTTGTTTTCACTGTATCACCTATTTTTCGGACCAGCGGTATAAGCAAGTTGTAAACTGCACACCTTACAAATCAGTCTATCCTGACATTGCTGGAGCGTTCATTACAAGCTGTAAAAAAACACTAGCAAGGAAGGTTTCAGTTCTGCAGCCCAATTTTCCATTGCAATAACCCAATTAACTGGTGTGTGTTTGTTTTACAAAGCTCTAAGCTACAATAAACCATGCCGATACACAGGCTGCAGAAAGCTTCGTAATTAGGACAAGGTGTACAAATTAAACCACTCTTTTTAAACTTCAAACCAGCTAACTTCTGACATACTGTACTGCTGGGGCTTCTGGGACTAAACCCAATTAACATCTTAGTATTTTATAAGCATCGTTTTAATTGCATTTGTATGCAATCTTCTCTCCAAGAGCCTTTCAAGGTGCTAGCCCTCGTTCAGATTTTATTACTTTAGTGATTTAAATCTCCTCTATCTGTGCTTCCCGTTAATAATGACTAGTGCTACTTCAAATGCCGGCCCAACATAAAACTGAGCTCTCCAAAGAATTATACTTTAAAACAGTTACATTTAACTTTATTATTACATTTTTAATTTTTTTCTCTCTCTGTTTGAACATTATGCCTTGAACCATTTTATCAAGCTGTCAGCTCAGTAAGTGCTGGAAGTGTGAATGTTTTACTTCTGGGTGCTTCGCTGTGGCACAGCCTCTTGGCCTACACATGACTCCTCTTGCGCCGCACAACATTGTCTCAGAAAAAGAGCTTTTCTAGGAGCAGATTAATGACTTGTGTGTCCATGGATTTTCAAGATGTGAGGAGGTGTGTGGGGGGGAAGGTTTAACTCTAGCAGAGATGGCAAAGCCAGTCTCTCAAGCTGAGCTGCTTTTGTCTTTTTTTTAGGACAAGACCTGCCCTCCTTCCTTGCCCATCAGAAGCGAGCTCAGTGAAGCTTTACTCGTGTGAGTAGTTTTACTGCATGTAATGGGTTTGCTTAAGTTTGGATGAACTGGGCCTCAATGGGAACAGTGGAACATTCCATGGAAAATCTGATGTGCTCTAAGGAATGTCAATTCCCATCACTATAATTTCTCTCTGTATAAAATTCTCTCAAGTGCTCTGTTTTTCTTTATGCATCTGCTTCTTTGGAAAATGACCTGCATTTCAAAGATCAGGTAGGATTTGAAGAGAGCTGTAGAGCCATTAAGTAGCATAATGGAACGCCCTCGGCCCAATTAATAAAATAATATATAAAGTGTGTTCTGAGATCCTTTTTCCAGAAGGTTATTATCCCGTTTCGCATTCTCCCAATGAAGGAAAAAAAAAAAGAAATAGGAATGTGTTGGATCTTATTGAAATGATGAAATGAGTAAAATGTTTATTTTAAAATGCTGGCAGCCAAGCTCAAAATATTTTCCTCTTTGCAAAATGCAACTTAGGGTGAAAGTAGACTAATGTTGCTCTCATTTAGGATTTCTGTTATGTGGATACAAATATTGGGTCTTAAAAATGCAGAAGGTTCCTCCTGAAATATTTTGAACCTTTTCACTTGATTGAGTGTCTTGTCAAACAAAACTGGCAGCAGATCTCTTGGAACTGCCTGAATCTATGCAGATACGATTTCTATCATGCCCTTATTATGTGTAGTCCATAATAAGGATGAGCATGTATAAATCATTTCTGGCTGGCACTTAGGATGCAATACTCAAAGGAGAAAGACATTTCTGTCTTCAAATGTCTAGCAATTTCTGATATTATGCAGTAAGTCTCTCCAGAACCATACAATCCTCAATTCCACGCAGCCCTCTTATGAAAGAATGAGACTTTCATATCTTCCTTGCAAGAGCCACCAGTGAGATAAGAATTGTGCAGTTCAGATGCGTGCTGTGCTTCAGCCAGGGTGGCTATATTGAACTTGCATTTGCAAAGCCTCCGCTAACAAAATTGCACAGAGACGAAGGGTTTTGCCTCTATCATTCCTATATACAATTATCTATGAGCAGGCATTACTTTATATATAGTAGATTATACAGTTATGTATTATAGAAACACATTTGCCAGGGAATGTTCTTCTATGTGCACACCTATAATGTGCACTAAAATAAACACATATATTGTAGGAATGTGTTTGTGTTTTCTCGGCAGCGATAATCTAGCTAAGCTTTGGTATTGTAAAATGTAATAGCATATGAAATGATAGATGATCCGAAAAGTTCTAACAAATCATGCCTTCCCCAGATACAGAAATGCAGCGAGCTGGTCAAAACTAAAGAAGCCATTTTAAGAAAACAGTATAAAAAGATGTACGTCATCTGTTTTCCAGGACTGGATTTATAGGTTTTTTTTACACTCAGGGTCTTTAAAAAATATTTTTCTGCAACGTATTCCAAAAAATCTCCAGTCCTTTATCAGAATCCTTTTGCAAGTTTCTCTTTCTTATTTTTTTATAGGACTTTTCAGGAGGAAAATATGAAAGTTAGAAAAAAAAAATAAAAATTTGAAATATCATTCTGATCAAATCTTTAATAATAATATCAGCAGAAACAGACACAGGGAATGCCAAGGAAAATGGATTAGGTTAATTAAGTTAATAATTTTAATGACAAATTTTGTTACAGGGACAAAAGGTGATTTTTTGGTTTTTATTAAGAACATTTTGTGCAAAATATTTCGACCACTCTATAAAAACAGAAAAGACTAGATATTTTCTACAAAACAGTTCTTCACTGTGTATTATATATGAGAAAAGGTTTATTTGTCAGGCTTTATACATGTCTGTATCTGATTCATTTATATACAAATACATGTGTTATTTAGATATTTTCCTTGATAGATGCTGATCGTTTCCTAATATGTAAACAACTAGAATTTCTCAATGAAGAGTCTAGTCGTTGGGAATGTGAAAGGCAGAGGGCATTTTAGACCAGGAGTTCAGGGTGCGGAGCTGTCAGCCTTGATATCCCTGAATTTTAGGTGAATTGGTCCCCACAGTTCCTATGGAGGTTGTTCTAAAGGGGACTAACGTCTTTTGGGAGCCGAGCTCTAGGGACTAAGGGGCAGAGAGCAGGAGAATATTTTATGCAAAAGAGCCGTCTGTCGACAATGGAATAGAAAATTACACTTCTTTAATGACAAGCTTTTTGTAAAATACGGGGAGCCATGGGGAAGTATACTATTCTGTTTTCTTTCTTTCCGTGCAGTGGAAAAGAAGAGGTGTCTCAGTGAGTTATCATGTGCAGTGACCACTCCTGCTCCTGTTTAGTGTACAATTGCCTGCCACATTACACACAATCACGTGTGTCATTATTATATTAACGGGGTTTATACACTGTTCACCTGACTTCACCTAACAGTGCTGCCATAATTATAGTAAAAGAAGCTCATTTGGCTAAGGGAGCTTGCTTATAATTGTGTTTTCTGCCTGTTTAAAATTATGGGACCACATGGGGGGAAAAAATCTTTATAAAACCGAACACTTTCTGAAAAACCTGTCAGAGGGCAGATCCAACACACGGGTGCTGGATTAGGCCCCCACCTCCTTTGCCTCCCTTGCAGGCTCAGCTGATAAGAGTGTTTCCTGAGCAAACCACACTAAAGCTGCAAGGTTCCCACAGCGAAGGCTGTCTTTGGTGGTGTATGGCGTAGCTCTGAGTGCAGTTTTGATACACAGTGATAAATAAATATGACCAAATTAATTTGCAGTAATTGACAGAACAATTAGCAAAGCTGCAGCTGCAGAGTCTGTATTCCCGGTGGCAACAGAAAGAACCCAAAGTTGCTTTTGTCTCTCAGGTTTAATTTGGACCTAAAAAGGCAAGTCTTTGTGTGCGACCTAAGACAATTTTCTGGGAAGTCACCAAGATAGAGGAAATGTGGAGCCAGTAATACCCTTTCTTGGGCTCCTTTTCAGAAGAAAACTGCACTTTCTCTGCAGTAAGAAATGCAGATAAGGGCATTCTGGGATTTGAGGCTTTGTGGGACAACGGGAAAAGCTAGAATGAGTCTGGTAATGCAATGTTTGCCGGGAATCAATATTCACCTCCTGGTGTGGATGCTGTGAGTGTGTGTGCTGATGGCAGCTTCCTCAACCTGGCCACCACTCCCCTGTGCTGTGGTGTGACCCACAAAGCACCACACCAACCCAGGAGAGCTGGAGAACTCCCAGCTGCCCCTCGTGAACAAACACTCGCTGTATGAAGTGCAAGGGAGTCTCTTCCCACTGAGCATACAGCTTTACCATACTTTTAATCACAAGCAACACAGCATGTGAAGTATCCTGGAAAATGCTGGGAAGCGAAAATCCAGAACAACTATGTTTTCACTCCTGCTTCCCCCAGAATTAAATGTGGATGGAAATTTCCACATTGCAAAAGAATCTGTCACGGCACATCCAGTTCTATGGTAATGGTGCTTCATCCACAGCCCAGCTAAGCTGAAGCTCAGCCTCATTTCTCCTGTGAGCAAGTACTACATGTGAGGACACTCAGTCTCCAAGATCTCTTGCTGCTCAGCAAATCTCAGATGCAGCTCTACCAGTGATGTTACTGGAGTGTTTCGGGCTTCTCTTGAGAAGGCGGATGAGGAGAGGGACAGGCAAAATGTGAGACAGGAATCAGATGTGCAGAGGAGGTTAAAAAGCCTGACTACAGTGACTTGGAAGGTGTCTGGGAGAAGCAGCAATGGCCTGCACCACTGATCTGTGGGTTCTATTGCCTAGCAAGAAGCCCTTATCTGCATTTGTCCCAAGTTTCCGTTGCCCAGTCATCTGGCTCCTGTTGTGGAGCTCTGGCTTAACAACAGCAGTGCAATGCCTCAGCCAAGTGCCCCGGCTCCCCGAGGTGTTGACTGGTTTGTGTTTCCAAGTGTTACTTTAAGAAACCCAGAAAAGTTGAAGTGTGAAAGTTTTATGTTACGTGAGAGAAGAGGTCAGCAGGCACCTTGCTTAGGAAAGAAAGTGAGCGTGTTTTATTTCCAAAGCCGATGGTGAATGCTTCAGAGCCACTCTTTCAGCAGAGGACTCTGTCCTGCAGACAGTGGCACTCTCCAAGAAGGGAAAGGGGGAGAGGGCAAACACAGATTTTCCATCTGTTTACAAAAGCTTTCGTTTCCAAGGATCAAGATGGACTTTGAAAAGGTCTTTTCATCCAGTGCTGTTTACTGTGTGCGCACAAGGCTTAGCATGGGCTTCAACTGTCTTCAGGGAAGTGTAAGAGATGGAGTGCCTCTCGTGCGTGACAAGCAATGAAATGTCCTGTTTGACTCTTCAGGCTGTGAAGTGTAGTCATTGGGTTACCCAGTTTGTAGCAGAGTCAGGCAGAGCAGATACTCAGTCGCGAGGTGTAACTCATCACTTTCACCTCAGTGTTGTGGTAACACGCTTGGAAATGGGTGCTGGCTGCATCAACTTTGCCCCAGAGTCCTTCGTTTGAGGTGAGGAACAGTTCAAGAAAGCATGTTAGATTCAACTGTCTTTGGTAGCTGATACTCAGCTTAGAAAAGGCACTCCTGATAAATGCTCCCTTGCAGCAGGGGAAGTCAGGCCAGTTAACTTGCTCTACTACTACGTTAAGACCTTATTGTGATGACACAAGCAAGGCACTGGGCAAATAGATACATCTGTCAAAGGCCCTTCCACAACCCTCTCACCACCAACACTTTGGTACCCCCTCTGAGGTATCACCTCCTACCTTGGCAGGAGTGGGAGAGAAGAGCCAGAGTGCGAAAGGGATGGCACTACCTGCACAATTGATTCATAGTTGTTTTTTCTTTTAAATGTAGCTCTAATTTGTGAGGCAAGTCTTTACAAAATAGCAGTTTAGCATTTGGAATACCAAACAGAGCTTTCATGGTTCTCCAAGTGCAGCAGGCTCTGCAGCCTGGGGAGGCCTGCGCTTGCTTTCTGTGAAATTCTCCCTCGCACATTGGACTCTTCAATATTTGTCTGCAAAACGATTACAAAATACTCAGCTGAATTCACACTGGGCCCAATCCGACACCCACTGACTCGAGGAACAACCACCTCGCTGTCCTCAGTGGGGGTGTCTCGGCTCTTGTTTGAAATGATTTGCAAGTCACTTCATCTCCTCATTCTCGTAGAGGGGACAGCTCGTCTGCTGGGCGATGATGAAATGTAGTGCAAAAGCAGGGGGCTTTTTTTCCTGTTCTGAGAAACTCCGGCTCTGACACATCTCGCCCTTCCCTCTTGTGCTGCGTGCACTGGGCATTTGTCACAAGAAGCTACTGAACCAGACGGCCCCACAGCTCCGATCCGTCTGGTGGCTCCCGCGTGCCTCGGGAAGGCACCAACACCACCAACGAAGAAAATAAAACAAACGCGNATCTGAAGTTATAGGGATTTGATATAAACCCACCGTGCAGTAATTACGAGTGTAAAATGCATTTGGGGGAAAACATTTTGCAGACTTGCCAAGACTAACAGCTTACAAATAAAGACCCATTCCTGCTCTGGCCTCGAGCTGCGCCCTGGAGAATTTGCACATGCATTTGAAATGAAACAATCCCCCTATCTCTGTGTTTACTGGGGTGTGTGGGGGTGGGGGTGTTGGAATCTAAACCCTTCCTTTCATAGGTCCTTCTATAAATGTGTTCCTGGTGCTGTGCAGTTTGCAGTCAGAGAGTGCAGGTCTTTAATGTGAAATAATGCAAGGTTTTTAAGCAAAAAGTTGGCTGCTAGAATTAGTTGGTGTCTTATTTTTCCGAATGAAGCTGCTGTTTTCAAGTGATGGCCACACGAGCAATCCTGCTGACTGCAACGCAAATTAGGATTTGAACGCAGCTCCCCACTTACTACACAGGCAGAGAGGAGAGAAGGCTGGAAAAAGAGAGGCAGGTGAGAGTCAGAAGAAAGAGAGGGAAAGAAACAGAGACAGGACTACCGAGAGGATTTATAGTGAAGACACCAAATGGAAGTGAGTAAAAGAAAAGGATAGAAGTGGGACAGAGGAGAGCTGAGATGGAGAGAACAGAGGAGGTGGGAGAAGGAAAGAGTGAGATAAATAGGCCCGAGAGAGGTGAAGCTGAGCTGGGATCAGAAGAAGGGCCAGGAAGGCTGGGCAAGAGCAGGCTGGAGAAACGTGGAGGAAGGAAGAGCAGAGGTGGCTGCGAGCAGAGAGGGAAGTGCAGCTGGAAGGAGACAGGCAAAGCAGCAGCAGGAATTGGGTAAGGAAAGACACAGATAGCAAGGAAACACAGATGAATTCTCAACTAATGAGCGTATGGTTTCTAGTCCTTGTTACCTCCTCACTGAGAAGGAAAACACACACTTTCAGGGGCTTCTCGACAGACTGTTGGGTGCTGCTGTGCCCTGTGTGCTGCTGAGGACTAGGCTGGCCTCTTCCAGGGAAATCCTTCTGGCTGGAAACTGCGGTTAGGCGTTGCAGTTAAGACCCCAACAGTCCCACCAGAGAGGATGCGAGTGTCTCTTTCAAAGGACAATGTTTATTAAAATATTTGGAGCTTCACAGGAGATGCTCAGTGATGCTCCATCCAGAGTGAACTGTGAGCAGGTTCCATCATATTGACAGTAATGTGTGCAGCTCGTTTTCCCCGCTTTATAGGCTATAAAGAGTAGTGATGCCCAAGGCAGAGGATGGATGCTGTATTGTGATGTTCAAATCATGGTCTGTTGACTTCCATGGTATTCATAGGAACTTTAAAAGGGATTTGCAAAACGAAGTCAAGAAAAAGAAATTTACAGCCAGTCAGCTCACGTGGAGCTATATTTTTAGGGATGTGCAATGAGAACAAGCATGAAAACCACAATGAGGAGGAACTGGAGTTTGGGAACAAGACTACTCTTTTACGCTCAAGTACNGCAGCCCTCTTCCAGACGAGCTGTCGGGCCACGCGTGGCCCTTTCCCTCGGCTTCAACCTGACGGAAAAGCCCCCGGCCGGGAGCTTTGCCGGCCGGGAGCGGAGGCGGGAAGGTCCGAGCGCGGCCCGCGGGCTGCTCCCGCGGGCTGGA
>VWZK01004130.1:193727-363710 GCA_013396935.1 Baryphthengus martii
GAGGTGGCTGCGAGCAGAGAGGGAAGTGCAGCTGGAAGGAGACAGGCAAAGCAGCAGCAGGAATTGGGTAAGGAAAGACACAGATAGCAAGGAAACACAGATGAATTCTCAACTAATGAGCGTATGGTTTCTAGTCCTTGTTACCTCCTCACTGAGAAGGAAAACACACACTTTCAGGGGCTTCTCGACAGACTGTTGGGTGCTGCTGTGCCCTGTGTGCTGCTGAGGACTAGGCTGGCCTCTTCCAGGGAAATCCTTCTGGCTGGAAACTGCGGTTAGGCGTTGCAGTTAAGACCCCAACAGTCCCACCAGAGAGGATGCGAGTGTCTCTTTCAAAGGACAATGTTTATTAAAATATTTGGAGCTTCACAGGAGATGCTCAGTGATGCTCCATCCAGAGTGAACTGTGAGCAGGTTCCATCATATTGACAGTAATGTGTGCAGCTCGTTTTCCCCGCTTTATAGGCTATAAAGAGTAGTGATGCCCAAGGCAGAGGATGGATGCTGTATTGTGATGTTCAAATCATGGTCTGTTGACTTCCATGGTATTCATAGGAACTTTAAAAGGGATTTGCAAAACGAAGTCAAGAAAAAGAAATTTACAGCCAGTCAGCTCACGTGGAGCTATATTTTTAGGGATGTGCAATGAGAACAAGCATGAAAACCACAATGAGGAGGAACTGGAGTTTGGGAACAAGACTACTCTTTTACGCTCAAGTACTTTGGGAGATCTCTCATTCCCTCACATGTACCTTTTTTGTCTTGTGTATAGTAACATCCCATCTATTAGTTTTCTCTCCTCAGGGCTTCCTTCTTCAAGCTTGCCAGTACGCATAGTTACGCAGAGCTCAGGATCTGGTTTAGGGATACTCATCCAGTGAACAGAAGGAGCATGAGGACATGGAGCAATCTGAAACCTGCCTCTGCCTGATTTTGATGGTTCAAGAAGGACTTCAGTGACACCCAGGCATGAATTCCCACGAGATGTCTCTTGATCCTAGTGCTGCATGTACTGCTGCTGGCTTGTGGCCATTTTAAGTAGAAATGTGGGCACGTGCATCAACACACTTCTTAAAAAAATGCATGTACCTTTAAGTGGAAAATTACCTGTGTGTTGCAGTGTTGTTCAATGGCCAATTTCTGCCATATTGATACCTTTTCCCCCCAATATATTAAACTCCCTTCCTTCCCAATAGGAAATGAAGGATTTCTACAAGGATGCCTAATCCTCCCAGTCACAGTTCCATTGCTTCCCCACAGTTTTGGCTGTTGGAGGAGGAGGGGAGAAAAAGAAAGAGAAAAAAAAAAAAGAAAGAGAGGAGAATCTAATGGACTAAGCATAGAACAGGAGCTGAGATTGTTTTTTCTGGCTGACACACTTCGTGTTGCTGGTGCATTTGCTGCTTCCTTGAAAGGCCAGTGGGGGAAAAAAAAAGAGATTAAGGTCATCAAGATAATACAAAGAGTATTCAAACTGGAAGCAGAGGGGAAATATAGAAGGTCTGTTTTTCCAATAGTAAGTAATCAGAGTACAGGAGGATGTAATTTGCAGATTAGGAAAATGAACAAAGACTATAAAATTAACTTTATGACAGAGAGGAGAACAGTCCATTTGAAGGGGGGAATAAACCAACCTCTATAAAGCTTTATGGCTGATACAATCAGTATGTTGGTTTAAACTAAGTAGGAAATATCAGCAAATAATCAACTATGGGGCAGTCTTCAAACTCTGGTTGTGTTGTCATCTGGACTGGATGTGACACACAACCCAAGCCTGGGATTTTGAGGCAGTGAAACCTCAGCCTCCATGGATTCCCAGTCCTGGCTGTGCAGGTGTTCTTGGGGGTGAGCAGGAGAGGAGTGCTAATCTGTGCCAAGCCTGTCGCTGACAGCTATCAGTCAGCCATCCTCTCTTCCTCTGGTGACTTATCTCCAAGCAAACAAAGCCCAACCCTGTACATCTGCTTCCTCCACAATGAAATCAAGTTGTCTCTCACACTCATGCCAGCCTGGGAGCAGCTCAGTGGGTGAATCGGAACCAAAGCTTTTAATTAGCAAGGGGACTGCAAGTTAGTTACAGAGCAGGTTGCTGTAACAGGAACTCCCCTATCTCAGAAAGATAGAAACTGTGCTCACCTCCATGCAGAAGAAACCAAAGACATCTCCAAGAAAAATGTCTCATTTTCCTCACAAGAGGAGGTGTCCTCTTCTCTTGAACTAGTAGGCACTGAGCTGCTGGTCTGGTTTGAACGTTGTCAAACTGGAGCAGAAAGATTTTTCTTACATGATTTTCTATTTCATCCTAATTTTTATTCCCTTTGCTGTTATTCTCATTTCTCCTTCAACTACTTTTTTAAGATGAAAAGAGGGGAAGGGAAGAGTAACTTGTGCTTGGTAGTTTCTGTTGTTTGTGCTATTAACGCCTGTAAATAACATTTCCAGTAGCCTGTGAGCCTATGACAAGTTTTATAGGACTCAAATGCAAGTCCTCTGAGGAGCTGTAACTCCAAAGCCATGTTCTCCGAAGGACAATTCTCTTATGTCTCTTTGCTATTCCATTTTCTAGCAGACAGGAAAAAATACAAGACAAATAAACAAATATACCCAAAAAAGGCAAGAGAGCGGCTGATTGTCCTCTTGTGAAATTCAAGGTAAATAATTTGGAATAGCTCCAAAGGTTTTAATGAAGTTGCCTGGATGTAAAACTGCTGTAAGCTCAGGAGTAAATCTCCCAGCCTTCTTAAAAAGGAGAAAACCCAAGTTTGCTCAGGAAGCAAATTTACTGAAGAATGCAACGCTCCTCATTCTTGTAACTCAGATCCCACAACAAGATGCTCAAATTTAAGCATTTTTTTCTTTTCGTTTTAAATAAAGTGCCTGACTGTGAGTCTCTGTGATATTGCCGTTCCTGGGGTCTGTATACTCTCTTCAGACATAGAGAGCAAAACTCTGTAGGCTTGGGAAAGGTCAAGTGGCCTCAATAAAGTACAAATAGACTCAAACAGTTGTTCAACAATACCAGACAAAAGTATAAAAATCCTGAAGAATTAAATAGTCCTTTTTTGTAAGAATGAGAAAGTTTTGCTACTAACAACATTTTTTCGATAAGCTTTACATTTTGTGATCCCCAGAGTTTTTCCTCGGGTGTTAAAAGCACAAGGGGTTAGAAGCTTTGTCTGAACTTCTCTTTTCATGGCATTTTGTGTTTGTTCTTTGCAAAGCACTTGTCTTCAACTCCGTGAGTTCGATCAGTTGAAATTCAGGAAAAATCTTTCCATAATAAGTTCTGAATTTCCTCATTAAAAAAAATAAAAATATTTCAAATAAATGTTCGGCAAGCTTTATGAAATCCTATTCAGTTATCAGGAAAAAAAAAAAAAGTACAAAAAATAATGTGCCTTTGAAAACATGCAACCTGCTTTCGTTGTGCAAAACTTTCAGCATTTGTGGGGCTATATTTAAGA
Organism: Baryphthengus martii; assembly: GCA_013396935.1. Lineage (NCBI taxonomy): Eukaryota > Metazoa > Chordata > Aves > Coraciiformes > Momotidae > Baryphthengus > Baryphthengus martii. Next base: position 197,192 of record VWZK01004130.1, read on the forward strand.
ATTAAGAATGCGATTGTGTCCCATTGAAGTCTCAGTAAAAGATTCAGAGCCACTTTTATGGTGGAGGTTTTGAAGCTTTGCGTGTTGTGTTTCATGAAACGACTGCGCTTGTCACATGGATGTACATCTTACTCCTTTAATGGCTCGTCCTGCCCCTTGTGATTAGCAGACGGAAGTGGTTTGATATATTTGTCAGAAAGATTGTCCTTTGTGAGACAAAACGAATTCTGTGATATGCAAGAAGTTAAATACTTTTAGACTGGCTTGGCTTGGGATCTGACATCTTGTACTAATGCTTATTTCTAGGTGGGATCGGTAGTCAGAGATCTTAAAGCAAGAGCAAGATTTCAAGCCACATTTATGCTCTTGAACAATTTTAAACGTGTGTGTATGTGTATACACATATATATGTGGGTATATACACATATATGTGTGTATATACCCACATATATCATTGCATTTATAGTACCACGCTGTAACTATCTGCCACACTCCAGCTGCAACACATCTGAATGCCACGTGGTCTTTAGTTCTTTTCACCTTCGTAGCTCCCCTGGGAGTTTAAAAAGTGCTATTTTTTTCCTGTTTTACAGGTGGGGAACTGAGAGGTTTGTGAGTAAGTAGGAACACTGTGACAGTGGGAGGCATTATGCCCAACTTTTCCATGACAAAAATTGTGGATGTTTCAGTCCAGTGATCCCAGCCATTGGGCTTCCTCAGTCTGAGGCAGGAAGGGTAATTTAAGAGACAAAGTCTCAGGAGATCTCGGAGTTTACCTACAAGGGGCAGACCCCTCAAAATTAATAACAGTGTCATGCCCCCTAAATCCAGCACTCCCCTACTATGAATGGTCCTCCTATGGCTTGCAGGGAGCAGTGGGGGTGTGAAGTCATAGAGGAGGGAAAGGAAGAGCTTCCCTGGTGTCCCAGAGAGCAGGAGCTTACCTTGTGACTTGCCATAGACTGGCAATTCTCTTGCTGACCTCAAGAAGTGGTGACGCTTCTGTGGAAGAACACATTTCCAAAAGTGATAATTACAAAAAAAAGAGAAGAAGAGAAAAAAAAATAACAAATTCTAATTCTTTTTGCAGGTGTGTGTAGCTCTCCATCTAGCCTACCTGGCATGCATTGGGCATTTCTAGGAGCCATTCCTTTGTCTACATTGTGGGCATTTCCCAACAAGAGCAGCTATTATTAATTGACCACACTGAAGGTGTGGATGTCTGTGGGAGCAAGTGCTCAAGCCTGGGATGTGAGGAGCCAGTGGGGTGTTTGCACAGTGCTGGGCAGAAGGATTTTGTACCATCTGCAGTGCAGCGGCACGAGCAGCATGGACGGTGCTCGATGCCTGTCCATGCAGGAAGGTGAGCAGTGGCTTAGGGCACTGTGGGGACACAGGACAAACTGGTGGCTCCCACACCAAGAGGCTGCAGGCGGAATTTCTTTTTTCTGGTTTTAAAGCTGTATATACATAGATAATTTTTCAGATCTTTCCCAGACTTACTTCCACTTCAAATGTAACACACCTGAATTGTTTGTGTGGAAATGTACAAACGCCCAGGGCTTCCACCTTGCTGAGATTTTAGGCTCATTTGACAGCACGATGATGTTCACCTACTTTGAATGAACCTTAACAAACTCCTCTTTGCTATTTGATTTAGCCTCTGCTCATACCGTGTGTAGAGCTTTGGCTTGACTGACTAAGACACTGACTTGCATGACGAGTTTTCCCATTGAAGAGCAATCTAAAAGCATGAAGAGGGTGGGTTAGCACCAATCCTCCCCGGTAATGTTGCTGTTGCCCTCCCCAGTGGCTTGGTCTTGCATACAGATGTTACACACATGATGGCGCCTGTCAGAGCTGACTCAGCACAACTGATTGCCTCCAGTCAATCTTCATTTTCTTTACCTGGAGTGGCATTTCAGCCTGTTGTAGCTGGTGGAGATGACACTAAGAGTATGGTCCTTTTGAGGACCAAGGTGAGACCCTCCCCATCTTGGGCTCCATGCTGACCTTGGCTGCATTATACTCACATTATTTCGGAACCTTCAAGGTGATGAGTTTGCAGAGAATCTGATGCTGGTGGTTCTGCTCTTATTTGCTACTTCTGGGGGCTGCAGGCAGTAAACTGAGGCTATAAAGGAGGAGAGGTGGGTTGTTGCCTGAATGCCAGGCAGGCAATGCTCCCTGCAGGATGCAATACGGCAACTCATAAAACGTGACATTCACGTTGGCGGGACGCTGCTGTGAGCCTGTTTTACTCTGGGATAAAGACTGCATCTGTCAGGGTTCATCTCCTCATCGCCAAGGCCATGGGGCAATCATGCAGGACAAACTTGTGTGCAGGGGGTGGAACTGGCTCCACAGCACGTGTACCCCAAACCTGTGTCACCGGGCTGTCTCCTGAGGCCGTTACTGCTACACAGCGCAGGTTACACAGAGACTTTTCCTGCAGGGTGCTGGGTGGGATATCATCATCTAAACCTCTTTGAGAACCAGTCAGCATTGCATTTTCTCCAGGCTTGAAAGGGAAAACCCATTGTGCATTTCAAAGCCAAGATTTTAGAAACAAAAATCAACCTTTTAATTGCATTTTTCACTTAGGACTGTGAAGGAATCACTGTTAACTTTGAAAGTTTGATATGTACCAGACCAGTAAATAGATTTGGCTTTCTTTTTTTTTTAATGTTTTGCGTACTTTGTTTTTCAAACTTTCACCAGCTCTGCTTTGTTTCAGTTAATGAAATTCTTCTATTGCAGCACTGGGACTTTTAAAGCATTTTCGTAACCTCCTGTCTTGGTCTCCAAGGTATAAACATTATTTTATAATTAGCCTTCACAACTATGTTATACATTTGAAAAGGAGGAAAAAAATGTTTTTCCCCCATTTTTATATAGGGGAATTACAGTTTCTGTCTGGGGACCGAAAGAATGTGTGTGTGTGCGCGCGCAGAGGAGAGAGAGATTCAATCTGTCGAAATTTCATCGCCTGCCAGTTACACATGAAATCATCGTTTAGGAAAGAGAGGGGGAAATTACTGAATGCATTAGAAAAATCCTCACTCTATCCTTGATGAAAATGCTCTAAAATATGATAAGAGAGATAAGACTTAGGGACATTTGTGTTCTATCAAAAAAAAACATGGAGAAAGAACACTGACTTTTCGCTCCCTGTTATGTAACTTGGCATCAGGCTCTCACTAGCTGATACTGATGGGAACTAATTTGTCTCTTGGCCTTATTCCTGCCAATCCCCTATGGTGTTTTCTTATGGCGACTTCATATCAGAATAAAGCTGTCACCAAGGTAACCACATGTGCATATGCACCATTATGTACATGCACTGTGTAATTAAGTCCAAGTGTAAATAATAATATTCACCATAGTGTACAGGACTTGAGCAGTGCTGCCTAAGGAGCCCTCACAATGTGTCTTCAGTAGAGGGTTGGCCTCACAGTTTTAGAAGATGGGGAAACTGAGTCACAGAGGAGAGTCAAGGGAGCCTCACAGGCGCAGGGAGAGGCAGTCCTTTGGTCAGGGCAGGGGAGCTGCACGTGTAGGGGGAGCACTCAGCTTTTTCCGTAGGCTCTGCTTATTAGTGCAGTCACTGATCTTTAAGCTCAGGTTCTTTGGAATGTTGCTGCCAGGTTTGCTCTCACTGGGCAGACACTTTGTGCATACAATTAGTTGTAGACAGGAAAGCTTCTCCTCTGCCCAGCCTGGGACAGATGCACACAAACTCATATAATGATCCTTGCCTTGACTTCAGTAAGGTTTGGATCCAGTCCCAACGATCGCTCCAGCCTTTGCAGCAGGGAACAGCCCCACACAAAAGGAAACTGCCTTGAACTGTTCTTGAAGTGGTAGCTTTCTGTGCTGTAATAAATTTTCAGGATGTTTTCAACAGAGAGAATAAATCCATAGGAGAGAGATGACTTAATGGATTTTGAATTTTTCTAATAAGGAATGTGCCAAGTCTTTCCCATTAGAAATGTCTCCTTGAATCTTTTATTCAGGTATATGACAAATGCTTGAGTTACAGTGCATTTCCAAAGGTTTATGTTTTCTTTTTCCTGTGGAGAAAGATGCTCAGCCAAAGCCTAACCTAGAGGGAAGGCTTTTACAGATAAAAGAGTGATCCAAGGAAGGGGAATATGTGGGAATCAAGTGATTAATTTATGTTTTCAGCAATCTCATCGAAAAAAATATGTGTGAGCATGGAAAAATATTTGTCTATCTCCTTTGAAAGCCTCCAAAAAGATTTGTCTGAAGCATGCATTTAAATGGAAAGGATACAGGTGTTTTCAGAGCTCCTCTAGCCTACAAGCAGGCCTGGGGCAAACCTGAGCGTACAGTATAATGCACCGAGAAACATTTCTCCCTGCTTCAGTAGGAAAATGCAAATAGGCTCATTTCCTTTTTTGAGGAGGACGTTAGATAAGGTGCTCCTGGAGCGAAGTAACAGGTTTAGTGTCTTTCCCGCCTCGAATATTATGGCAAGAGAGGAGTGAGCGGCACACAACAAATCACACAGCCCGATGATGGGCCGGCCTGTGAGGCCATCCCAAGGAGAGATGGTACAACCACCTCCTCTGCCCTCATCTGCAAGATTTGTCAGGTGCCAATTTTGCAGCTCTCCCTCTGCCCCTCTCCCTTTCTCTCTGCCAACACCCCCACAAGGGTGCATTGAGCTGCCGTCATTTGAGAGCTACTGAAACTTGAAAATAAGTTGCCTGAGTGAGAGACGCAGCAGAGACCTGCGCTCCCAGAGTCCTGCCTGTCGCGGAATAAAGCATCCGTGCTTTGCTGGAGCCCGTCTGCCTCCTGCTCCCCCTCCTCCTCCCGCCCCATCCCTTTCAAGGAAAAGGCTCTGAAATATGTTTTGATTTCATTTTGCAAGTAGTCTGCTAAAAACATTTCTTTCCAGCCTTTTCTCTAAGTTTGTTTTCTTTGCTAGTTCAGCCTTTAGAAGAAACAACAGCTTCCTTCTTTTTCTGTACCCATTAAGAATAATATTTTTTCAAAAGTTTAGGCAGAATCCAATAAAATATACTTCATTGCAAGAGCTGAAAGTGGAAGGGAACTCTTCTGAAAAATCTAGCCCCAGCTGTAACTGCTAAGCTATGCAGGTAACCACCAAATAATTAAGGCTAGCACAGAAATTCTGTATCAGTTGGGTGACAAAATTCCCTTTCCACCAAAGAAAATCCCAGGTGAAAAGACAACTATATTAATTACAGTGTTTTTTTCAGAAGATTCACAAAGTATTCTCCCTTCACTTCTCATTGAATAATTTTAATAACTCTTGGAAAATAGCAATTGCCATCAATTCTTGGCTTTTTTTTTTCCTCATTTGTTTGTTTGTTTCATTGTTATTAATTTTATATAAACCATGACTGTGGATGTCAAAACAGTTAATATGTTTCTTAAAGCTCCAGCTCCAGGCATCATGTAAATACCTGGTTTTGTGGCAATGCAGAAAATATGCTGGCAGGGGGACGAACTCTGGTTAATCCTTGTGCAGCCCTAAATAAAAGCAGAAAAGGATTCAAAATATTTTAATTATAGTTTTTTAAGCAAAGCTCATTAGATTTGAGGACCTGATTGATGGTGCTTGAAGATGTGAGCTTGACAATGCTACATTGATTGTGATACGATTTTTGTCTAGTAGAGCAGAAAAAGGACTAGACAAATTCAGTTTGCCTAACTACATGTTGGTGTCTTTCATCAACGAAAAACACTGACTTGCTATTTAGAGTTGCTCAGTTCAGTTTACAGAGCAGCCCTTCTATTTTTAAAAGTTAAAATACTTTTCATATTGCTTTAAAAATAAACTGACCTGTAACCAACCGACAAACCAGTTATATATCTAATTTATATAGCTATTTCAAAGAACTAAAAAGAAGATGGTAAGCTAAGTGTTCCCTTATATAAAAGAAATCTTTTCAGTAAAAGTTTCCAGCTGCTTCTGAAATATAGGAAAGAAAAAATTATCGCTGGCATTCAGAAGCCAATTATTGAACTAACCGGCACGATTCTGAATTTCCACTGATTTAATTAAGAGCAACATTTGGCCCTAGCTAGAAGCAATAATAAGTGCTTCTTCATTAGGTGTTTTCAGGATAATTTCTTAAGGGAAAAGATAGATGCTTCTAAATCTGTCATTTGGTGAACTGTTCCGTGTAATGTATTAGAGCCATTGATTAGTGTAATATGGGGAAAAGCAAAGCCTGATCGATCATCCATTGCAGTCAATGGGTGTCTTTGATTAAGTCCAAAAAGAGCAATATAAAATCACGGTAATTCCAGGCAATACAGAGATGCACTCTTGGCTTGCATCCCTAATTCCACTTCAGGGTCTGTCGGTACCTAATCTGAACTCCTGGGGAGCGGCAATTCCATCTCGCAGTGGCTTTCGATGTTGCAACATTCTCCTTTTGTTCTACAGAGGAATGAAAACCAGACCAGTTAAAGTCACATGCACATAACCCAGGCATGTTGAGGCATTTGTTGGCAGCTGCTAAAGGCCAGGAGCGGTTATTTCACAGCAACATGAAGAGCCCTCTCAGGTCCGTGAGTCAAATCTCTGCCTATTGTGGGCAACCAAGTCTTGAAGTCTTGGTCTTCACCACTCTGAAGGCAACTTGGAGCTCAGAAAACCCCAGAAATGTGTCTCCAAGAGACATTTTGTCTTCTGTGCCAGGGTCGACATCCATACACCTCATTTAGCATTGACAATGTCATGACCAGCTCTTCCTTGAACCCTCTCTCGTGCTGTGGGCTTCAGGAAGGCTGCATGTGGTCACAGCAGGCGTTAGCACATCCTTGCGCAGGACGGGATGTGACCGCTGCGAGCTATTGCCTGTCCTCTCAGAGCGGTGATGGGGTTTGTTGTCGTTATATAATAGTTTATTTAGCAAACCTTCAAAAATATGTAACCTGGCTGTTTGCTACCACATTTCCTGGGCTCAGATTGCTTTGTTTTATGTGAGCACTTGCATTAACATCGTTTTCCCTTCAACCAGTGGATAAGTCCTGCTTTTTCTTACATGCCAATGCACTTAGTTTTTCATAGAGACCGTAGACAGGTACCAATGAGCACTTATAAGCTATTTGCAAAAGAGTTAGGTGGACTAGATGCCTCTTACCCTTTGTTGTCCATTTAGGATTAAGCACTTACTTGCCAAGTTGTTTTTGTACTTCCTGCTGCATCCTTGACTACCTGAAGACCTTAATAAACTGGCTTCCTAAGCTTTTGATCTGGCCTCTGTGTTTTTCTCTAAAGTACAGAATGTTCCTTTCTACTAAAGCATTGGTATGTGCTATCTATCTGGATATTGTGTGATGAGGAGGGGAGGCAAATGGCCAGTGACAATGATTTCTCTTGCTGATTGTTTTTTTTTTTTTTCCCCACATAATTTAAATCAAAATCAAAATATCTGAACCTCAGACCTGAAACCAACTTCACAGTCTTACTTTGTATGTAAAAATATTCCATTTAAATCAGCAGTAAAGCTAACATGAAAGTGCCAATAAATAATATATGCAAAGAGTTTTTTTTATCAATATATAAAGAAATGTGGAGTTGTGAAGCTGCTGAAAACAAGCATTAGGAAATGTAATGAAGCAAGAATTAGAACAGCATAGTTCCTCTGGCCATTATAAATGAGAACGCCAGGTACCTGGAGAACAGGAAAACTGATGAGTACAGTCTGTTCAGGAGAGAAGGAGGAAAATTTCCCCCAGGAACACATTTCAAATTACTTATTTATGAACTGATGAACTGGGAGGCCACCTATAGAGAGACAGGAGCAAGCAGTCTGCTGCAGACAGCTACAGAACTCCAGCTAATTGTGCTGCTGTTTTCTGTTATAACTCCTGCTCTCCAGCTGGGCTTTGGAGGCAGGAAATCTAGGCATTGACTAGAAGTTGCACTTTCCCTCCTTCTTGTCGGCATAAATATATACATGTATATTTTAATCTGCTGGAATAATTCAGTAAAGGCCTGGGAAAACAGCTGCTGCCTTTGTCATGACAGTGTTAGGGAGTCTGTGGAGTAGGGCTTCCAAGGGAAAAGTTCCTAAGCGTGGGCTCATCCCTTGGCAAAGGTCACTCCAAAATCTGGAGATATTACGGTCTGGAATTGAAAATGTGGAGCGTGCCCTTTATTTTCTTCTTTGCACGTCACTGTCAGGGTATTAACTACCCGTAAACAGAAATAGAAACATGGGTGCATGTACAAGAACTAAATACAACATGCATTAACCATGTAAATGCATGGATGTGTGCATACAGATATGCTTCGTAGAATGTTCCTACATAAATCCCTGCTGGCAGATATTCTTTTCTCTGTCCATGCTCATATATACACAAGCATTAAAATGTTATTTCATTTTTGCTGATATGAGTGTAGAATGGCTCCAGTTTGCTGCATAGTACAGAAATAAGAATGTAGCCCAAGTTATAAGAATTGTTTAAGCATATCAGAAAAGGAAAAAAATAGCTTTAAGTACTTGTTAACATGATATAATAAAATAGAGAAGAGATAATTAATTTACTGTAAATATTCAGTGGTTGAAAATTAATTTCGGTAGACCTCATATCAGTTGAAGCACAGGAGCTCTGAACAGAGAATTCAGTTTATCAGCTTAGAAAACAGAATTTAGATGTCTGGCGTGTAGGAAGTAAATACAGACAGAGGAACCTTTATCAGAGGACTGTGAGGCTCCAAGATCATTTGTAAGGTTCTACAGACTGAGCCTGTGCTGTGATTTGTTATGTGATCTCTAAATGGTGGTAACTAGTGATTTGACTCATGGCCCACTAACACTCCCCCAACGGATGGCTCACAAGACCAGGCTACTTCTCAAGTCTGGCCAGCCTTGAGGTCAAATATAGAAGTGAAAACACCAGTGGACTGGGGAACAATGAGCACAAGACCATGTTTGTCTTCCAGGAGGAAAACAATCTTGATTGCCCTCAATGAAAATCAAACTGAACATCTTGCTGCTTTATCACTGAGGGTACCCTGCTTCCTCAAGTAGGCGGGGGCCAGGTGACTGAAGGGTTGGAAGTTGTGTATTGGGACCTTAGACTGTTCCTGGCGTTCACGTGATGGACAGTACAGATGACAGAGTGCTGGTACAATGTCCTGCCTACATGAATTGCCTCCTAAGAAACTGTCTGCTGAATTTAGCACTGCTTGCAGCTTTCAAATGCGGCTGATTCGGGGTGCACCGCATTTAGCCCTCTGCAAAATTATGAGATGCATGTCTGAAAGAGGAGGGTGAAATCATTTGTCATGTACTGGGTAATAAGGTGTGCTCAGTTCATACTGAAACCTGGTGCCTTAAAGAAGTTTAGAGGAAATGTCAAAGATTCAAACCTGCCAAGTACTGAGCGTGGGTTCAGTGGGAGCTGGGCGTGCTCTGGTACAGCACAAAGACTATGTTCCTTTCTTCTTTCCTGAAGGCACACCAGTGAGTCAATATAGAGAAAATGTGTGATGCCGTTGCTGGTGCTGCATGTGTTCCGTGAATAGAGAACACAGTTTCCCATGCTATCATTTATTATAAAACGCTGACAAGAATGGGACTGGAGTGACACAGTGGGTCTATCCCTGCTCTTCATTAAGTTAGACACCAAGAACATTTAACAGTTTGCTGCACTAGGACCTAGAAAAGCTATTAACCCCAATAAAACCCGTGTAAGGATGTGCAGAGATAAAAGGGAACTTCAACAAAGTGGGATTTTTTATAGCAATGAGACAGACAAGAGAAGGGCATCAAGATTTATTGCAAATGACTCTGGTAGCAAGAGGTTCAAGCGTTAGCTAATTTTTATTTGCTTCTTTTATCATAAAAGTAGCTGAATTTGAAATAATCAAAGAACCAGTGACGATATTAACACAACTTCAATGAGGAAACTTAAATACTTTCACTTTTGCTTCTGTTCTTAGAAAGAAAATATTCCTTCTGCTAAAATGAATATGTAACAGTGTCACACCTCAGTGAAACTTTTTTCTTTAAGTATTCAGAACATTTTGTGAGGCTGATCAATTGGGATTTTTTTTAAATACCTGACTTGGTTACACTGGCAGGTATTCACAAGTGACAATTATTTCAACATTAATTTGATAGCTCCCGACAGCCTTGGAGATGGGATAGAATCACCTGGAAGCTGGCATTTTGCATTGCACCACTCTGTCTATATAGGAACTGTCATCTTCCATTCAATATGGTAAATGCTATCTGCATACAGGCTTCTAAAAAGTTATAATTTCTTCTAAGTGATTGAAACTCATAGATCTCTCTCTCTTTCTCTCTCCCTTTTCAAGCTACACCTGAGAGGTAGCAACGATGACAGGCTGGTTTAACGCAGCTCTTGCCGAGATTAAGTAGTTGTCAGACAGATATCATTGGAGACTAAGGGATTGCTTTTGGAAGTCATTCTGAATTGCTAACTAACCGGGAGCTTGTTCCGAGACGGGTGTCGATTCTTTTGTTTCCAGGGATTGACACATCTGCAATAACAATAGAGCACGCACTCCTTGCCTGATACAGGATTTGTGCTGGTCATCTTTCTATCTGGAAAAGAGAATCTAATGAATGGCCTTTTCACCAGAAAACACCCAGAGCTGCTATTTTTGGATCGCCGACTTAAGAAATTTGATTATTTATAGCTAGGTGAAAATGTTTGCAGCAACGCCGTTCGTCTGTTAGAACAGACTTATATATTGGATGAATCTATGTGAAGGTTCAACAATAATCTATCCGCTGTCAGCTTGGCCAGTTTTTAAGCAGGCTTTTTAGGAGGAATGTGTGTGTAACTGCCTGTTGTATTCCGCTCACCTCCCGTTTCATATACATCCAGTGACAGACAGCCCCCAATGAACAGGGACTAGCTGAGGCTGACAGGTCAGCTGTAACACAACAAGTTGTCACTGTCATGGGAACATGGCAAGTGAAAAGTAGATGAAGTTGCCTAGAGGATGTTTTCATCAATTTAGTGTTATATACAAGCTAATAAATCTGCAGACACTCTCCTCTCACTACACAATGTGTGTGAGAGAGAAAATGACTGAGCTTTGGCTGGTTTGGCATTTACTGGACCAGCTGCAGTAGCCACTTGAGCTAATAGTGTGAATGATTTAACTCCTTTCACTCCCTGCCTTTCCTAACAAATATTTCCCATGAGACTTCTGACTGAAAAGTTTATTTTTAAGCATGGGAGAGAGATCGACTCTCTAGTGAGCTGTGGAAGTTGCAGGGGGCTGCTTCCTCAGAAGACAGTGAGTTTGGTGGGAGGTAAGGGAATGCTTCCACCACTGGAATCAGAAGAGGCAATCTGTGGGACAGGGAAGAGCTCATTTCTCAGAAACCCAGGAAAACATCTTAGACCCCCAGAACTGCCTGTGCAATTACACATTGGTTGGCTGGTTAGACATTCTTAAATTGATCAAAATTTCCAGACTCTTGGCATGAGATATTAGTAGGAATGACCAGTTTTCACCTTCCCACCTCCCAGATATTAAAAAGATGAACCCCAGCACAGCAGAAAGTAACACACTGGGGAATACAGATATTATAATGGTCACCTAAGGAGCCCTGCTGGATGTTCTGCCATCATACTGGATGAAGCTACTTTATTAAAGTATATTCTATATAGAACAGTAGAGATTATTTAAATTATATGGTGAAGTGGTTTACCTTTATGAACAGCTCGTGGATAATTTGTAGTAAATATTGAAACTTCAAAATTGTGCTATGTTGTGTTAGTTTAATAATTTGTACAGCACTATTTCTCTTTCCTGCATGGCTGACTACTTATTCCATTGACATAGTGCAAAAATGGAGTGATACAATCAAATAGACAATTTGCAGTAGGCTTTCCGTGACTTTTGAGTATTTACACGTGTGCATGAATGCAGGAAAACATACTGCTCTAGGTTAGATTTCTGTGCTGTTGGGCTCAGCCACCACCGACTGATTCATAGCAGGTATACTGGGTAGTATCACTTTTTGTCTATTAGCAGTTTTTAACTACTGGAATCCCCTGATTATTTCACTGGTAATAAAACATGCTCTCAGCTCTAGAAGGGTCTTGACTGAACCTTGCGCTGGCGTCATGCAAATGGTTCCATTGATTTCAAATAGAAATTGCTAATATATTCACTGTGGCATTATAACTCTGTTCAAAAGAAACCTAAAATACCCCATAATTTAAAACTCTTTTATATCTGTAACTCTCACCTAGGTGTCTTCTTGGTACAGAACTTACACAAGGCGTTAACTCTCCATTCAAAGTTATGTACATTGAAGAACCTTGTGAATAAGGTTGAGATTGCAGGTAAATGTGTAAATTCAACCTCACTATTCTCAAAATGCTCTAGTAAATCAATGTTAATGATAGTAGTTTCCCATATAATATATTTAATTCCTCTTCAGAGCATTTTACAAAGAAATGCCATTTTACAGTAAATACAAAGAAACACAGAGCACAGGAAACAGGGAAGAGGAAATTGATAGTCTGAGAAAAGTGTAAAGAGGTTTAGAAAGAAAATTTTTTTCATAAATGAAAAAAATGGAATTTTGAGATTTTAAGAAATGTGACTGTCTATTGTTAAAAAAAATGAAGACTGTAAAACAATTTCAAAATTTTTCTCAATTTCTACCATAATTTTGAAACATAATAAATATGTAAGGGTACAGATATTTGAGGCAGAACTAAGGTTTTTGGTGGGTATGAGCAGTGGCAACTGGCCACTCGCATTGCCAGTAAACTAGCATTTGCTTTCTGTAATGTCACCATTTCAAAAAAAAAAGAGAGGAAAAAACGCCCCATACCTTAAAAACATCTGAGAATAAAAAAAGCCCATTTTGCTACTATCACTCTTTTACACTTTCTCACCCGTTATTTCCTGTACCCACCCTGCAATAATGAAGCCTCTGCAAGTTTGCAAAATTATGTGTAAATATGAAACTGAGACACTACTCATAGACTGTTAAATACTGTAGCCTGACAGAGACTGGCTATACTAAAATATTACTGCTCTGTGTAATACTGCACACTCTGTACTCATCTGCGTATGTCAGTTGACACAAGACAATAAGTGTAGTTATTAAAACAAACGTGCAAATTATGTATAGTTAAATAGTCTTAAATAAATCTACACTACCAGTGAATTTTGTGACACCAAAAATTGTTCAATCCATCTACTTCCATTGCAAATTATTCCTTTAGATCTCAATTCTGAGGCAAGAAATGACATTACAGGATAATTTAATCTACCATGTGATTACGTTCTCCCAACCATTCCTTTAACACACCAGACTGAATCATCTTTGTGAGTAAGTCCGCAAAACAATTATGCCGGGGGAGACTTTGTCCCCCAAAATATATCAAATCAAGGGCATGCAAAACCCAGCAGATTTCTATTATAATATACACAAGGAAATGCATTTAAAGCCAGCTGAGCTTGTATATTTTAGGATTCCCTATCAGACAGTGCATGTCAGAAAAGATTTAAGGCTATGCTAACTTTTGCGTGGGTCACTTTTTTTCCCCGCTGGCCTGCGGGCTGAACAGAAACAGTTATAGCACTGACAGAAAGCCATTTATTCTGCTTGCCCCTGTTCCTGCGTCAAGTAAAAAGCTGCTCATGAACTCTATATTTAAACTTTCTCTTCTGATTTTTTTTTTTTTTCACTGATCCTTCCAGAAAAATTGTGGTATGGCAAATGAAGTTTCTTAGGGATTTCTTTTATTTATTTATTTTTGGGGGGGCATGGAGAGGGTCTAAAATAGGTCAATGACAGCTGAAAAATTGCATTCACTTCATACTCATTCACTAAAGGAGCCTGAAATTTCTCCTGAGCACTGCTTCGATTTCACTTTCTTATTCTCGCCCCAAGTTTCCTCCATTAGGACTTCTAATGGCAAGAAGTGACTCAAAACACAATCAGTGTGGGACTTGTATTGTTAAAACCAGTTTGCAACCACAACAGAAAATGGCTGTTGCTTGTACCTCTCTGATAAATGGATGTCTATTGTTCTTCTGCCCTGGAAATTAATAATAACTGGACCAGTTGCCTTAGAGACAGCCAGGCAGCCATTAGCAATCAGTAAAAATTAATGTACTGCAGGGAATTTAGCAAGGAGATGTGTTTAAGTGCGTAGGGGCACCTTAACCACCCATCCAACACGGGTGAGTGCCATGAGCCTCCGAGCCGTCACCGCTGCCTTGCTCTACAGATGCCCTTAGGTACAGACAAGATATTCTTAACCAGCGAGGGAAGTCCCTACTAGATGGTCATAACTGGGTGAGGAGCACTGTATTTTCTGGGCTTTCCTTGCCTTGAAAGGAAGCTCCTTGGGCAGTGGCATAGTACAGCATTTTCCCAGGGAGAAGTAAATCTGGAAATGCCAAGGGCCCAACATGGCAGCAGCTTTTTGTTTCCCTGCAGCTCTCTGGCTCTTCCCGCCTGCACGGCTGCGGCTCCTGCCCCATGAAAGGTTCTCTCAGACGGGTTAGCTCTGTTTTAAAAAGTCCCTGAGCGCTTTTAAAGCTGTCAGCACCGTTATCATTCATGATGCAACTGGTTTCCAAGCCTGGCTTCTGTTTTTCCAGTGGGCAGCTAAAGTCCCCCTAGATAATTACCTTGGCTGTACAGTAGCTGGGCTGGTTAGACCAAGCCAATTACTGGAGGTTTCTTTGTGCTGTGGATGCAGGGCAGTTCAGAGTGTTACCGGCACGGCTGCTCCACAACCACGCTCCGCCTGGCCCCAGGATGCTCCTGGGGAGACCACAGACCCTCCCAGCCCAGCTCTCCAGGATAGGATTGGATTTGCACCACAAGGACTCCTGTTCCCGCAAGGACAGCAGCTGAGCCTCCTGCGGGGTGTGCATTTTGCTCTCGCCTCCTCCTGTTTCTCCATCCCTGACATGAGTGTGATTGCATGTGAGCGCTCATTGTCTGTGAAGGTACGGCTGAGCTTGAAGGTTTGGTTGCCTGATGATGGTTTCCCTGTCCTGTGGTAGGACAAGCTGTCATTAAATGATTACAAACTGTAATTAAAAGATCTGGTTTACGGGGGTTCAGATAGACCCGGCGAGGGTGTAACCACTGCACATACACAAGGCTTCCACTGCCTGCCTTCCTCCTCTGTTCCTTGTGTCTTTGAGAAGGTGGGTTGTCCTCCATTTGCCTCTTCACGTGAAAAGGAATTTCACCTCAATGTTGACTGCGTGTGGTTCAGGAATATAACACAGCTACTGGCAAGTGCCCTCCCTGTGGAAGTCACTGCAGCAGGGGAATGACCACTTCTGTATAGACTCTTTGGTCAGAGCTGGGCTGATCCATCAGTAACACATGCCTAAGTCCTGTTAAAATCAATGGGAGCAGTGAATCAGTAAATGAGAACTGAATCTGGCACTTTACTGTCCAAAGGCATGCTTCCTTTGTGGAATGAAGAGAGTAGGTGAGTAAATAAGAGAAACAGGGCTCTGAGAAATAAGGAAGCAAAAAAAAAGAAAGTTTGCAAATGCAAAACACTGATGAGGATGAGTTGCTGGCAGCCATTGCTTAGAATAAAATCTGGCAAATGGGCAGAACGGCTGAATCAAATTATCTTCTGATTTTGGAGGGGAATTAAAATACTAACAGTAGAGTCACCCACAGTTCTCCTTCAGCACAGCTAGAGGGAGTGTCATCCAGAATCCCTGGCCTTGAAAGTTATGGTGTTAGGAAAGGATAGCTCCAAAAGTGGGTGGGTTTCTGTCAGATACCATCAATATACCAGTCACTCAGAGACAGCAAAAGGAGCTAGACTCACAAAGGGGAACTCTACCACATCCTACTGGCAAATATACTGGTCTGAGCACAGATATTCTCCCAACAACCGCATTTAATTTTTTTTTTTTTTAGAATTTCTTGGAAACCTTCTTGTGTTGGTGGTGTCAGACAAACCAGATGGGAGTTCTGAATTGATGATCGCATTTTGAGACTGGAATGCAACATCTGGCATTGATCAGCATTCCTCACAAACTGATCAATCATTAGGTGGAACTGATTACAACCATCTCCTCCTTTTACTCTTGAATCACTTAGAATTGTTTTTTTTTCTTCTTATGAAAAAAAAAAAGAAGACGGAAAGCATGAAACACAGCTGCTTTATAGGGACTGAGGTTATGTGAGTCACAGTGACTAACTCATTACACATATCTCTTGTTGCAGTATCAAATGGAGCAGGGATGAGATAGATCTGCTCTAGTAAATATAAAATATCATGGGTCATATTACTCAGCAACAGTGATTTTGCAGCAGCAGCAGTTTCGAAGTAAGACCTTTTCAATAAGTCACTATATATAGAAAGATTAGGCCTAATGCTACTAGCGTCAGTGTCTGAGATCAGCGTTATTTAGGAGTGTGCTACGTTTGATACCAACACACTCGCCGCGCCACGCAGCGCCAGACTCGCCACGAGCTCAAACAGAATTGCAAAACGCCAAAAAAATTTTCCGGCCTCTGAAAAGTCGATCACCTTCCTTGTGTTTGTCTTCCAGGAAAGAGAAAACGACAAGGCAATGTGCAAACCAGGCCACGTGTGGACTCCACTGTCTTCACACGTGTTTCATATATCAGCACTATCGTCAGGCGCTGCAACCGCTTCCCAAATGGTGATAAAACCAGCTCCACCGCTGCCCTCCAGGAGCGCCGCTGTTGTGCCGGAGGTGTGCTGGAGGACCACATCTTTGGTATTGCCGATATGCCATATGGCACAACAAATACACATTTCAGATCTACGGTCCCTGTGTTTCTAGTGGCAACGTGAATTTGGACCTCCATAGCCCACTGGATATTCCTGCAGCCGGCATGGTTTGTGGAGATGCAGATAAGTTGCTCAAGAGAAAATGGATTGTGATTGAAACTGTGCAAAATGTCCACTGTGAAACAAGAAAGCGACCCCATTTTAGAACTATCTTGATCTGACTCATTTCCTTTCACTTCTCCTTTTTGTTATCAACAAGAAAGCCAGGCCAGGTTCACTGCATAGTTCCTGGGCACTGTTACTATGAATCTTATTTGCTTACTCTGGCATAAATGAGGAATTCCCCACAGAAATAGGGGGAAAGTCTGATTAAGATCTTTTCTTAAACCAGATGATGGTTTTTCATAGAAAGTGCGAGCATTTTGTGGATTTTCCTGGATTTAAAACAAAGACCAAAGAAATGCAGTGGTTTAAAATGAGTTTTACTTTGAGGTTCTGAGTCTGTTCATCATTTCATGCTCAAAATGAAACACGAGAAGTGAAAAACTTGTGTCGTGAAACTGAACAAAATGTTCCCACGAACTTTGTATGAAAGAAACCACAGAGTAACCTGCAAGCTTTAGAGAGATGTGACCACGCAACTCGCTTCCGCTGCTGACTCAGGATTCCCACGCGGTACTGCAGCCCTGGAAATGGACTGTATCACTGATCCTCTGTGACCCAGTCTCTCCCATCTTTTCTTTGTGCTCTTGCCATTGAAAATGAGTTCTGCAAACTCTGAAGCCAGATCTGAGTTCCTGTACACTAGTGACTGGATGCAGAGAAAAGTGCTCCCCAAACATCAAAGAGCTTACAGTTTTCCCATCACTAAGCAAGTTATTTAAATAATTTTCATGATAATGGTATTTGTTTTGAAAACAGTGGTGGGGACAAGAGATTATTTATCTGGTTCTAAAGAAACAAAGCAGAGGAGAGAATAATTAGCACAGACTTATTCAATGATTCACTTAAGGTAAGTCAGGGAGCTTTTGGCAAAACAGAAAGCCAGACTCTATTCCTTGTAGTCCCTGCCTTGTCACAGGAACATCTCTCCAGACACTTTAATTCTGAATCTGATGCTGTGCATTTTCAGTTCTAACACTTTTTTAACAGCTCAACTTTTCAAACTGTGTAGTGTTATAGGAAAACAATAGCCCTGCAGCAGTGAAGGCAGCTCTAAGCAAGGAAATGCAGTTGTGTTCCTGTGAATTCCTGCAGCCCATTCTGTCAGGATCTTCATGCGCTGGCTAAGAGAGAGATGAATTAAAACATTAAGTCAAAGTTAGGATTTTCCCAGGGAAAGGAAGAGGGTTATGCACAGTTTTCTCCCTTTTAAAGTGACTTTGTTTGTTTACTATTCTAAAATTATTGCAAATTCTTTTTCAAAAGGGATAATGAAGTAGCAAGGAAGAGGACAAACAGCTGATTATAGATAAAAGCTCCTTAACAGCGGTGTCAGCTAGAGCAAAATGAACAGAATTGTGTTCAGAGACATTACTTGGCATTGGCAGCCTGCTTCTCTCCAGAGCTTTGATCCCATTCATGCCTAAGCTGGTGATTTCCCAGAGAGGAGAGCCTGTCCTCACCGTGCCTGACACAAGCATCTGCCTTCTCCTGTAGCATCACTGTACACCCATGAATTTCCTGACTGGGAGTGCACTTGGACAACTCACCCAGGACCCTAAGAGCTTATGTTTCTGGCAGCTTGGGAATTAAGTGATTTAGGATTGACATGTGGAGCAGGATCTCCCTTAAGGACAGTAAGTCCTCCTCTGCTCCATTGTCGGCTGTAACAAAGCACTTTTCGTATATGAAATGAGAAGACTTAGGTGCATTTGCCAAAGATGAAAAAATACACATGAAGTGTAAGCAGTAATGTGCACAAACAAGATACAGCCTAGAGAGCACAACACATGGGATTCAAATATTCCTAGCTGGATGGTTTTACACCCAAAGCTCCTTCAGCACTTGTTGTATTCATAGTCATACTGTATGTGAAATTCATCTGAATCTTGTTTCCTTGGCCTATGGGGTATTTTCATGTACAAATTAGGCTGGCCAACATTCCCTTTCTGCAGAAATTCCCAGGGGTGCAACTTAAATGTTATTAAAAAGCCTAATAAAAGAAGAGTGCACATTTAATAATGTTAGAATAACACAACCATTGCAGCGTGGTGTGCCTGCAGTTCCAAGCTAAGTGAGAATACGGAGGCACTAATGCATTTACTCAGAAAAAAACCCGTAATTATCAACAACTAGGAAGGACCGTTGATGCCATAAAGAACACAGAAACATTTTCAGCACTCTCAGTTTGGACCTTGTCTATGACCTGCTTGTTTGGCCGGGATTTGGGCACAGTCCCAGTTGAACGGGGACTGTCGTGCCCTGTGTGCTGTCCGTGAAAAGCAGTGGCCACCGAGGCCAGTGCACTAACACTTCTGGCACAAGCATTAGCCAGTTTCCCTTATCTGAGAGAGCTGATTACTATCAGTAGATGGTGCAAATTTTGGACATTCATCAGCTAGCATACTGTGATACTTCTTCAGGCATTTTTTCTTCATCTTTGCCCTGTCCCATGAACATCTCTTCTTGACATTTATCCTTCCCCTACAACATTACATGTTTTCCTCCCACTTATGTATCCTAGGATGACTTTTCTTCAGGGCACAAGATCTAAGACAAGGCCCAGGTATCAACTCGGGCCCACTTGTTGGATGGATTAAGTAGAGCACTTTCATGACATTAATTAGCAACCACTCCTTCAGTGGAAGCAATGAAATCATGCATGAAACCAGGAGGGTGGGTGGTTTTACTGAAGGGGCGGGAGGAGAGGCTGCAGGGCATGACCTCCTCCAAACCACACTTCAGGTCTCCATTGCCTCTACCCAGTGGCTCCATCCACCAGCCCACACTGTGTCCCCAGAGCAGAAAGCAATATCATTGGAAAAGGAAAGCCTTGTGAACCATAATCCACTGCAAAATAAATACCCTTTGTAAGAAACAAACCTTGGAAAAACAACCCCAAACCTGGAACAGCAGGGCAGTATCTGCCTTCTGAATAGAAATGGATTTAGTTTGGCTGTGGCACAAGGACAGCAGGAGCGTTCGCAGTGCTGCAGGCCGCACGCGGGGACTCTGGTGGGGACGCTTCCTTCGAGGCAGGAATTCTCCCGCACACAATGACATTGTTATGCATTAAGCAATTTTTTTTTCCTCTTGGGCTGCGGGGGCGTGATGGGAGAGAGGAAGGCTCACTCACTCTGCGATGTGGTCACATCAGCCACACTATGTTTGCTTAGAAATGACTACTCCCCAGTTTAGCACCACACTGGTGGTTTGTTTTGTTTTGGTTTGTTTTTCAGGTTAAGCAAATAACAGAGAAAGAAAACCCAACTGGCTCACTTTGCAGGAGGCAGGACCTACATGCTGGTGTTTCAGACCCCCAGAAAAATCCTCAGTTTCGAGGAAGCGAGATAAAACATTAGCACTCTTTCCTGCAAAGGAGAGAGAGAAGAGGGGCTGGGATGGTGAGAAGGAGCTTGCGTGTTCTTATTGCTTTTCTACTTCAAGGCAAAGAAAATACAGAGCAGTGTGACAGGGGAAGGCCATCTTTTAGCAGATGCTTCTCTCTAACAATCTCACGTGCTTTTTTGTCCTGACAAGTGAATAGTGTGGCTCCATAGTTCAGACTACAGCAAGCCCCTACCGTCTGTTTTTCTTGTGCAGCTTCTATGGCTTTTTTCTATCTAGAACATTTTTGCCCTATCCTCCTTTTGACTTGTAGATATCTTTTGCAGAAAGTTAGGGAAAATTTGGGAAAAAATTATAGGAAGTCGATCGAGCTGGGTTTGAGTTACAGGTCATTAAAGTTCACTGGGAGATGGAATTTTTACTATATAAACACTGCTAAAAACTAGACTACCGGCCAAGTGTATCCATGTACCATGGGAAACTTAGGAGCAGTGGAGGCAGGTAAACCTCAGCAGATCTCTGCTAGATGCTTCTGCAATGCTTTCCTTGTTGTGAAAGGAAAAAAGCAGTCAAAGACACTTTAATGTTAAAATTAAATAGTATTGGGATTGGTTACTTTAAGTAGACGAGATGACACTTCTTCCTGTAGGCTTTTTGTGCCTAGTAAAATCCAGCCACTGAGGGATTCTTTTGCTGCTTTTACATTTCAGCTCTAACATTAACAAGTGCAAAGGTAATGAGATTTTCTGTCTTTTTAAAAACTAATTTTGCAAGTAAACTCCCCTGAATTCTTTGAATGCGTCACTCAAAATGTTATGGTCATATCCTCTGGGATTATTTAAAACACTTTAGGTCTGAAGAATATATTTTCTTTTCCAGCGTTATTTCTAGAGATTATGGGAGAGAAAGGGTTAATATTTTTTTTCTGTGGCTTATATGTAAGTGAAATGACATTTTAACAATCTCTTTAGTATAGCCTTGCTGTGCTGGGACCTCTGTTGCCTGCTGTCTTACTTCTTGGCCTCTAAATAGAGAGTTATTTTCAATTTCTTCAGTTCCTAATGTTTTAAATGGAACTACTGTTCCCCTTAGAGCACCCAGTGGCTGGCTGGAGACCTTTATTGATATATATAAATTACTCCAGTCCCCAGGGCTGGCTACAGATCCAATCATATTGAGCTAATGCGCATATAAATAAAAACCTGGAAGTATGGTTTATGGCAATAAGTAGTGCAGTAGAAGTTTATACCATCCTGCAAAGACACCTTGATACATTGCTGATAATCTCTATAATGTATTTAAAGTGGCAGTCTGTAGATTCAAGGCTGAAAATTTCACTCATCAAAGCCATAAATCTCAGTGAGCTTCTGTTGATTGGCCTGGAAAAGGAGGAATTTCCCCAATCCAGGAAAGAGCCAAAATAAAAGGATGTTGGCCTTCTGGTGGAAGGCGCTGAGCGGGGTGATGCTGGTGTGTAAATCAAGTGCATCAGGCCCAGCAGCTGGGCAAGGTTAAAGAAGTTCCCTGACATCTTGATGTTTGTCCAGTTGCCAGCTTTTGCCATTCACAGATTCCCACTTTTGCATAGAATGATTTGCTGCCTTCTAAACAAAACAATAATCATCTGATGTCCAGCTGATAAAGCTGACAGCAACTGAATTATTCAGGCAAGCAATCATTTCTCTAGGCAGGTGAAAACAAATTTCAAGGGCTAGGTTGAACCTTCAGGCTAAACCCTGAAAAGAGAGTGGAGCAGGTAACTGCTCTCCCCTCAGGGCATCGCTGGGACAGGGAGGTGACCCAGGTGGTCACACCACTGGCCTCTTGCTGCCCTGGGAAGGTAACTCCCTGCAGCCTTGGAAAGGTGTGGCTACATCTCACCTTCTCCCACACCTTCGCTGAATCGGGAATCTCACTGGGTTTAAACACCCCAGCTGTTAAAATTAATTATAATTTATTAATTATAGTTAACACACCAATGGTGGGGTAGTGACATTGTGGGTAGAGTTAGTCCTTATGACTTGCCCATGTCTCTTCCCTTCAGCGCTGGGCTCTGGGGAAGGGACTGCCTTATTTTTCCCCGCAGCATCCAACAGAGTGACCACATTGCCTCATCTTTGTGGCTCTGCACAGAGAACAAGAAGCAAACTTCAAATTGCTGATGACAGTGACACTAATCCAGTAACCTCTTTTAGGAATCAGGAGTGCCTTGAGCAGAAAAGGTAACAGTCAGTCAGTCCCATTATCAGTTCTTGGGAAGGTCCTAGGAAGGCCTGGGGGGTGACCGAAAGGGATCAGAAGGGAGCAGGAGAGGTACCAGTGTGGCAGCCCAGGCCATCATCCCACACTTGCTCCCTGTTTGCTGCCTTGGAGTTGCCAGAAGCAGAGCAGTAGCTTTATTAATAAGCTACTGTACCATGGCACGGCAATAGGGCCTTGAGGCAACTTTGGCAGGTGTAAGACAGGGCATTATATATATAACTGATGCTCGATGAGCACTGTAAGGTACTGCACACTTTACACAACTTTATTTCTTCATTTTCAGATCCTTCAGGCACCAATTTTACTGCTTCAGAAAAATGATTGTAACTTAAAGGAAAACTCCGGTATGAGTTGTCAAAGCAGCCTTTAGAAATACTTGTCACTCTTTCAGTATCATAGTCTGCAGAGCTGTCACTGCTGTCTCTGGGTGCTGCCATTTTAATGTCACCTCTTTGCTTTCCCTCTCAGAAAGTCATGGAGGAACAAAAAAAAGTTTTAAAGTTCTTGTTAAGTCTCCTGGAGTGTCGGAGCCAGCAGACTCCAATGAATGTGAGAGATTTACTCTAGAAAACCATTTATCAGTAGTCAACTAGGTGCTTAAAAATTGTACAGAACCATTAAGAAAGCAAATATATCAGCTTTTGGAAGTGATTCTAACTCTGAGTCTCAGTGGACAAGGTTCAGTGTGTTTAGTGTGTTTAGCCAGGTGCCATGTCACCATGCTATATTTAACGATCTTCCTGTATTTAAAGCTTTTTCCACTCTTACATGTACGGTAGTTTGACTGCAATTGGATTTAAAACTTGTTTTAGTTAATCTTGTGCGTAGTATTGCATGGCTACTTGCAGAACAATTTAAAGTTAGCACAGTTTAATTTAGTAAGGAATCATGAAGCCAATTCAATTTAAAACCATTAAAACAATTTTAGAGTGTCTGCCCAAGGGTTTTGCATGTTTTCACTAAATGAGTTTTAAAAATACATTTAGTTAAACTGATGGAACTCTAAGTATCAATAAAGGCTTTATCTCACAAACACTAATGCTTGTCTTCAACGGGTTCTTTGCATCTGCTTAGATGTCTGTCTCCAGGATTAGAGCATTACCAGTTATCGTATTTAAGAAAAAGGTTTGGGTTTGGTCTCTTCCAAATGAACTCCTTTAAAGAAAAGTCTTTGCCTTTCTCTCCTGTTTTTGGGGTGAGATGATCTGATCTTTGCTTCCCTGCACTGAAATTTATATGCTGAAACCTCAGCCTTGCTTCTAAATCACTTGAGCCTGACTGGCATGAGTGGCCATGGTTCTTTCTCCCTCACAGTCCCACAGATCGGAGCAGAGGGAAGTAACTCAGGCAGAGCCTCTTCAGTCCAAAGCAGTACCTGCTCATCCAAAAGGTGGCAAGATCCATACATCTATTTCTCCTTAACAAAACTTTCCTTTTTAGAGTTTCATTAAGCCCATTTAACTCTATGGTGAGTTGGAAAAGGTTTGCTACAGTTTCTACATCTCATTTTTAATTTCTTTCATCTGCTCCAGGCAATTCACTTTGTACAACTTATTTTCTAGGACGTATTTTTTTAAACCTGAGCCTAGATTAGGTGCGGGGAGAGTGGCTCTTCCTAGTCTGGATCTCTGACATTTTGTCTCCTGCCTGCTTCGCTGCTATAAGCTCTGTTGATCAGACTGAATGTGCTTCAGAAGAACAGTGTCAAGTGGGTGAAGCGAGGTGTATTTATGAAAAATAATGTTGCAACACACTTTTTTATAGTCCATTTTTTTTCTCCACTTCTGAAAAAAAAAAAAAGAAACTGAGACAAGTAAATATGAATTAGAAATTCAGTTTTCACATCCCAAGATCCTTGGGCTCCCACGGAAACCTTCTGCAAGATCTCCAAGGGATTTGTGTATGATAAATGTTGAGGACAAGGGAACCAGCAGCTTTTCTTTCAATTAGCAACACAGCAGCAAAAGACTGGAAGGCATCTCCCGAGTCACTGAGTCCGGTGCTTTGTGGTTGCAAACAAACAATGGCACGTAATCCCTTTAATAAAATGATCACGTTCCACTTTGAAAGCCACTGGGTTTTGGGGGCAGGACTGATCCCTACTGCTAGCCCTGTGAAGCCCAGAACAAATATCTGAGCTCAAGATAATACTGCTTACAACAGGATTAAATCCCTGCTGGGTGCCCTATAGTTGCGACCACAGGGGAACTCTGCCAGTAGCAGCACGGCTTTGGCGCTCCATGTCCATGTAAGGGTAAAATTTGCTCTATTCTTCCTCATAATTAGGTGCAGTGACTAGACCAGGCTTTACATTGCATCATACTTGCTTCTATGCAGGGGCAGATGCAGCATTAAATGGAGGGCTGAGCAGCATGAGATGGGGACATGTGTGGTACAGACAGCACCAGAAGGATGCTCCATTTCCTTTAGTGCCCTCCAGCTCCCTGTGCTCTCTCTGGGTACCGGCCACCAGTTGGGATTTCCTATATCACCCTTATATGAGCAAGGCTGGCCTGTGGTCCTGGGAGAGACCTATGTGGTGAATGGGATGCGGGGAAAGGTAAAGTGCTTCTATTCCTTGGAGATATTACTTTTTCTCCTTCTTCTCTGGAAGGACCTGATCCAAATGACACTGAAATGCACCAAATTCCACTCGCTGGAGGCAGGTTTGGATCAGAGCCTGGGGCTGTTCTGCTGCAGGAATTCCTGCCATGCCTTCCCAGACAAAGAGGGCGACCACATCCTTACATCATGGAAGTTGTTTAGTTTGGACTGAGGGAATCAATCTGTCAGGCACTGAAACAAGTGATCGTGAGCCAAAGGATTGGCAAGAGAGGTGAGATGACTCAGTGGTTAGGCTATAGCAGTCCCTAGAAGACTATAAGGAAAACTTACATTTTTTTTATGCTGTGAGGTCTGTAGCAGTCATGTACCCCCTCCAGTTCAGTGTGGGGAAGGGTGGAGAAAGGTCTGCCCAGCCATGGACCCAGAACAGGAGCATCACATACATGGGATGCCAATGGGGTGCTGCAGCCCCTACAGCTCTGAGTCAAATGCCCTCCTGCCCTGTGTCCTGGGCAGTGCACAGATGTACGAGGGGGTGCCGCCCCACAGCAGGAGTGTAGAGAGCCATAAGGAAGAGAGCACAGTCTAGGTGGCTCCTGGATATGGCCCAACATCAGAGCTGAGCATTGGCCTTGCTCGTGTGGCTGCAGTTAAGCCCACTCAATAAGAGTTTAAAGGTGTCAAGTGCAGCAAAGGCAGGCACAGGGCTGTAATGTCACCTCACATGTAGGAGCCTGCATGGTTCCCTTGACTGCCAGCTCTCTTCTGCTCTTTTTGATGCCCTAACCTGCTGACCTGAGCCCTACCCCGATCTCCTCATATGCCTTTCTGAGCTGCTGCCTGCTTACTTGCCTTTTTTTCAAAAGAAAAGATTTTTGGACAAACAGAAGTGCCATTGTATCTCTTCCAACCTGAACACCTCTGTGTGGCGGTGGTGGTGGGAAGTGTGCGTGGCAGTTGCAGCAGCGGGACCTGCTGACCTGGTCCCAGCTGCTGATGGGGTAGTTTATGGGGCCTCGAGTCAGCCCTTTGTAGCATGGAGGGAGACACTGGTGCTGGGAAAGGCGCAGGCACTGATGGGTTTTGCTGCATTTAAAGAAAGGCTGTAAAAGTGGAAGAAAGCAAGGGGTAGGAGATGTTGCCATAACCACACACTTGGGTTGAAGATGAACAATTTAATGCAAACTTGGTCGAAAAAGAGAGAAGCACAAAGCCTCACTGACTTTAGTGTAGATGGTCCACCCTGTCTTACAGTGGAAGGTCTCCTTCAGTTGCTTACGTCCTTCACAAGCATTAAATTTGCGCAAAAGGGTGTAAGAGGGAAAGGAAATGAACATAACATACCATCTGGATTTCAGAGATCCACACTATCTATCTGTATCCTTCGAGCCATCACAAGCAATCTATGAGCAGTCTCCATAAGCACACTCAGACCAAACCATTAACATAATTCTCTCTTTTATTCCTCATCACTGTGGTACCGTATGCTACAGTCTTAAACATTATTTGTTTTATCCACTTTTCAGCATTTTAAGCTCATACTATGCTGGCTAAAAAAAAAATAAATAAAAAATCCCATTTTTATCTCGTCTGATTTGATATTCATCTGTCCCTTGCTGATTTTTTTTTCTCCCCCTTTACCATAATTTTGGTTGGTATTTTTTTTACCTCGGAGAACATTGAGAACTCTGTCTCAAGGCTTCCAGATTAGACAGAAGACTGATAGGATAATGATGATAGTATGTTAAATGCTATCTATGTAAATCAGCTCTCTCCATCAATGGATACAAGATGCAGCTACATTAGATCCCTTTTTGACATACATTTTCATTTTTTAAGGAAGAGAATATTGGATTGTTATTAAGCTACTTTAGAAAAATCTTTGCATTACCAGGCACATTACTATTGTGCATAAAGTCATATTAAATTTTGGGATGATGTACAACATCATTTTCTTTTAAAGGCTGCTTTTAACCTCAAAGTATCTTCTTTTTAGCTTCTGCTGAGGGATTTGTTTATGATAACCAATGACTGGGGGAGGGGGAAAAGGGTGTTTTTTATTAAGCTTCTTGTAGTAGATAAATCAGAATTTGCACCTCTGGTAGGAAACTGGCCCTGGCTAAGGGAAAAGTCGGCCGTTAAATGTGATCTGTTTCAAATGCCTGGGAAAAAGAACTCAGCAGATAGCCTGAAAGTCAAATTCAGACTGCCTTGGGCTCAATTGGAAGCCAGTTGCAAAATCAAGACCCATTCACTGGAAAAATCTAGCAACTAACCCCTCCCACTTTGATTTTTTAATGAAAAAGGCTATTTTTGTTTTCCTGTTTGAACTCATAGATGCAGGAATGAATATATCCCCAACAATAAGGAGTAGTGACGAAAATCAGCTTGGTTTTATTCACGCCTGTGGACTCATGCTGATTTTCAGTGGCAGAGGACTCGGCCAGCTAAAAATATCTCATTAAAATTCATCTTCAGCCTATCACTAATGTAGGGAATTTCACCTCAAATGTAGGGTGGGCTTTGTTTACTAATTTATAAGAGAATACACAGGCAACTCTTAATTTTTTAGAGCTATCTTTGGCTGTGGTGGCTCAGAGCAAACTAAATCCAGATTATACAATTTTTCCGCAAGCAGCAGGACTGTTGAGCTGGGATTCCAGCATTTCTCTTCTACATTGACTCTCTAATGCCTAATAAAGGGTGAGTTTATTAGCATTTTCTCTGTGGGAGACATTAATAAAAGCAGTTTCCTCTATCCAGGAATCTATTTTCATAAAACCTTCGTGAACTTCATATCTCTGAGACCTCAGTTCTGTCAAATTTTCTTTGAAATTAGCCACTGCATCTTAAAGTTATTAAATGGGGACCTATAGATGTAAACACACACAGTCACACACTGGGGGATAAATCTCAGTTCAGCAGAAAAAGGAAAAGCTGGTGGTGCTGGTGATCGGAGGCACGATTGCCAGGCTAGTGGTGATCGGAGCAGAGAGCATGGCTGTGATAGTTCCAAGGCCAGCTCACCCACACCAGCCGAAGTCTCCCTGCACTTCTGGCACTGGTATCCATAAGTGTTAAGGCTTGGAGTGGAGGTTAGGGTGTGATAATCCAGGTTAGTGGTTTCACCTGAAGGGATGGGAGGCTTTAATAGGACTGGGACTCAAAATGCAGAGCAAGAGTGAAGCAGCTGGAGGAGAGGCTCTCAGTGGAGCTGGAGAAAGAGGCTCAGGAGGGTGACAGGCTACAGTGAAGTGACTTGTACACTCACCTTTCCAAATCCACCTACTCTGCAGGAAGTCTTGGGTGCTGAGTGACCCCACAAGTGCCTCCTTCAGGGGTATGGTAAGGGTTTGAGTTAATGTTTTGTGTTGGTTGCTTTTTGTTTGTTTGGGTCTTTTTGGGAGGGGGGCAGAGCTGTGGCTCAAAATAATGTAGATGGCCCATCGATGATCAATGAAAATTTCAACAAAAATGTAAGGCAGTTTAATAGTCCTGTTAAGCATATGTATATGTGTATTTGTGTGTATCCTTTGGCATGAGGTTATGATTCCCCTGTGATTATACAGTTTCAAGATTAAGTTTTAAGTTAGGTTTTTATGCGTGCACAATCTTTAATATCTCTCAAGAACACTGAACTGAGTGCTGAGATTATCACAGCAGGAGATATGAATTTGTAGCTTTGTGTGGGATGGTGGAGATGTGGGGTTTTTTTGATGATGAAGTCATTTCTGAGCTCCCAAGTCTCTAGATCTGAACCCAGCCCTGCAGTCCTGTGCATCCAGCTGTATGCTCAGGCTGCTGCCGCGGCTGCACTTGAACCATGACCTGCCGGTGCCTTTATGTCAGAAGGGATCAGAGCTGGAGTCACTCTGAAGGCATAAGTATTTTTCTTAACACGTCCTAAATGGCAAAATTCACATTGAATAATTTTGGTAATAAATGGCAACCTAAATATGTCAGGAATGATTTAGTACCTGTGAACCATGTAGCTGAAATGTAGATGAGGCTAATTAGCCGATTCCTTATCCCAGTTCCCCCTTTCCTTTCCCTCTCTCTGCACCAAAAAAAAAGTGTTCTCTTCCTCTGCTTTTTTTTCAAAATACGCAGGGTTGGGTTACAGCTTTGGCATCGCTCTGGTTATTTTGTCCATGTGTCCTGTGCTTAACCCAAATGAGCAGAGACAAGAGGCTTGCGAGTGAGGTAGGCAGCCCAATTCAGAGTGAGTAATGCAGGCAACGAGGCAAAACGAGGTCGAAAAGAGCATTTGCAGGCAGTGCTCTGCAGAAAGGGAGCTTCGCTGCTACCTCTGTGCAAAGCACCTGCCGTTAGCCCCAGGATGCTCTCGTACCTTGTCTAGTTGTTATAGGCAGAGGTGAAGCAGGATCCAAACTTGATTGCTGACTAGAAGAGGTTTTCAACGTTACCTCTGCCTGGGCCCAAACTGCACTGTGCAGCTTGTGCTTTTGAGATGTGTGAATAATTAATTTTTCAGCTTGTTCACTGTTTTAAGAGAACACAAAGCAAGTTTTCTTCTGAAATAACTCTCACCACTGTCATCTCTTCTGAAAACTATCACTTTGAATTATGTAAAGCTTCTTGTTTTGTTCTGTTTGGAAAAAAATTGTATACATCTATATATAAAAAGCCTGAGCTTGAGCAAATTTGGTCTCAAAACCTTCCTGTTGAAATATGGAGCTGTAACATTTCATTTTCAAAATGTCAAAGTGATTGGACTTTTTCCTAAAAAATATTGGATAATTTTCTTTTATCTGGAGCTGTCTGGATAACCCTTTACTGCATTTTCTGGATAAGTAAACTAATTAACTGGGAACTTGTCATTGCCTGTGCACACTGACCCAGAGCTCTCCCCCGACTTAGCTGGATGCGTGGAGACCCTCAGGAAGGTGCGCAGGTGGGACTGCAGACTTACGACCTCTGCATTTTCAATATGCCCGTCATACAAAAAGACTTATGCAGAGTAATTTGCAGTGCCAAGGTGAAGGAGGCTTCAGCTAGTGCCTCTCAGCCAAAATATGCAGGGCTTGGAGACATCTATACATCCCCATTCCTATCACCTCCTTTCCTAGAAAGAGGAGGTAAAGTCAGAACTGTAAAAAATACTGGGGTGAAAAAGCAGGGACAGGGAAGAAAAACTGTTTCTCCAGTATGAGGCATTTCTCCTTCCTTGATAGTGCCCTTTTCAAGTCTGACTCTTGCTCAGAGGCACAGATACAGCTCGATGTATGTCATGCAGATGTGTGATGGTTGCTGCCGAGAGCCAGCAGCCACTGAATTTATGTTGTAGTGGTGCTGCAGCAAGCCAAAAAAAACCCACCACCACATTTTGCCTGAACTGGGGCTTCATCCTTCTGAACTAAGGGTGCACCTTGAACCACAGTAGCATGTCCTATTGTTCTCCAGTTTTTAGCTGCTCTCAGGCCTGTTCTTCATCTCCCTGGAAGAAGGAAGTGGGATGAAATAGTCATCACATGGTGCTAATGCTGCTCTCTCCCAGGCACAAGGACCGGCCTGGCTGAGGCATTGCAATGAGTAAGAGCAGGAAGCAGCTCTTGCCAAACAGCTGGCTGGCATGAGGAACAGCTCTTGCTGGTAGGAGAATGTGGGAACAAATATTTGTCTTGTGCCAGTTCTGCTGAGCTACACAGCTGATCCCGTGTCAGCCCCACTGCTTCCAGTTCAACAGACTGGAGCAGTGCTGCTGACTCAAAACTGAATCCTACGTGGATCACGTCAAAGCACAGAGGTGGGACGTGCTGAAGGTTTCCCTTGTGATCTAGATCAGGGAATGATGATAAACTCATTGGTACTTGCGCCCTGTGACTTTGTGTGATGGGTGTGTAGAGCAGCCTGTGGTTTGTCCTGGATGCTGTCCTAGTCCCTGTCACCAGTAACTGCAGGCAGGACCAGGTGGGGCCCACTGCTGGGATACTGCAGCTGGTACTCCCCAGGGCTCAGCAGGACACGCTTTCCTCTGCAATGGAGAGGGCTGTGGCACTTTGTGATGCTTCCAGCTGGTGTATGGCGGGAAGGTGACCAGAGGCTGCTTGCCCTAAGGGCTGGTGGCACTTGCAAACTCCGGTATATCTGGGCTGTCAGAAGTAATCTGGATCCATGTCAGCTGCTGATAGCTCTTTAACAGACACTGGTTAGGGACAGCCACCAGGACCCATGCTGACCCAAGAGGGTCTCACTGATGGCTTTAGCCAATAGTGTCTGTTCTGAGCTGTGGAACAGAGCAAGCGCCGGCGGAGTGAAGGGTCTGACTCTGAGATTTCAGCAACATGTTCCTGCTTCTGTGATCTCTGCTTCTAGGACCTGAGAGCCTTGAATGTAAACACACAACTGTATCATCTGATCCTTCTCAGAGCATTGTTTGTTTGGGGTCAACTTATCTCCTTTTCAAGAACAGGATGTTTAGGGAAAAAAAAAAGCCTATCTGTAATAGTCTTAATTGTAAACCAGCCTCTATGCTTTCAGACTGGAACCTAATTAATCATTGGCTGTACAGGGAATTGATTAATTGCTTTGCTGCTCTTTACTCATATAAATCTTTGATTTAGTGATTACTGTATTTTGATTTATCACTTACTACGCAAGTAATCAATATTTATGATGAATGGATAAGTTCAAGTACCACCCATTTTGCAATGTTATATATATAATGCGATATATAAAACACATTGTTTTCAATGTCCACTTCTAATTATCTAGACGGGAAATATGTTTCTTTTCATCCAGAGTGATATCCGGTTTTTGACAGTGTCTTACAATGGTGTAAAGTAGGAGTAATCTTACTACGACCATCACTGAAATAGTGATAATGAAGAAACTGGGTTTGAGATAGGGAAAACATTCAAAGGGGAAAAGAACTTGTGCAAATAAAAGTCTAACTGAAGAAAGGGCCTCACATTTTTGCTAAAAACTTGTGTAGGGACAGATCTTTCGGTAGTGTAAACTGGTATAGATCCTGGCCTGATTTTTGTTGCATATCTTTCTTCAAAGTCCTTCAATTCAATGTGAATCTGATCTTGGGCATTATTACACAGGAGTCTGACTGTCTGCAGTCCTTCAGAATTACAAACTAATTGTGGCATAAGAGCTATATATAATTTACTAGCTATGGATTTGTTTTCCTGCTTTCAGAAGTCCCTTTACACTCCCCTGCCTTCCTACCCTCAAGTAGTTGAACGCGGTTTTGGGTGCGAATGGGACCACAGCGGTGGCAACTCATCAAAAGCCCAGTGAACATGGGAAGGGGGAGGGAATTAGTGGAGAAGAGTCCCATTCTGGGTCCTGACAAGTTTAGAGACCCTGCAGCAATAAGACACAGTTGATAATGCTTTTGCTCTGATCCCATGAGTGCTGACAAAAGACAGAGGGGTCTCATCAGCATGGACCCCAACCTGGTCTGAGAGCAGCAGCATCTTTCTATCTTTCCTATGGAGATAAAGCTTCCCCAGTAAGTCACTCATCTGTGAGCGCTGGGCTGGATCCAAGGTTGTCTGAAGTTGATGGAAAGGACTCTTGCTGTCTTCAAAGGATTTGTGATTGGGTTTTTGTGCTTGAAGATGTTCTCAGGAACGGGTGGTCCCCTCTGCTCCTTTCATTGCCACATGGCTGCTCATGCAATGGAAAGCCCAACTGAAAGCTAAAGCAAGGCTATGGTCTGTGCCCCTTTTTTCAGGTTGGTTTTTAAGGCTTTGATCCATTTGTGTACTTCCACTTATGCAGTCAAAGGTCAGACTGACTCATCCTGAAGCTTTTGGTAGAGTTGGACAACCAGTAGACATGTCCCTGTTGCTGCTCCATACCTGTTTTATTCCTGTCACATCAACTGTTGTCCCTTCTTGCAGTAGGGAAACCACCCCAGCTCTTGTGGCTGCCAGTGTTTCCCAAGAAGTCTCAGGTCACAGCAAATGTTTTAGGTGTGATATATAGAAAAGAGTTGTCCTCTTCCAGGGTTCTTGCGATAAAACCAGGAGGTTCACTGTAATCCTCACCCGCAGATGGTGGTGGAGTATTTCTGAAAGGTGTAAGTTGTGACAAGGCTGAACTGGGTATTGAGAAACCTGAGTGCAACTCAGACCACAGTCAGGGCTCTTCTCTGTGTCATAGGAAAGATCTTTGTCCTATCTCTGGCTTGTTGGTCTAGATCAGAATGTCTTTGTGGGAGCCTCTTAGTAGCTCCCTAAGTTCCTGATTGCCTTTGGGAATTAAGAGTGGTAGCATAAAGCACACAGTGAGAAATGCAACCTCTCGGGTCTTCCACAGTGCTCCAGATTATTTTAGACTATTCTGCCAAGCAAATCTGATCCCCAATAGAAGAAGGATGTTTAGTGGTTTATATAGGCCTATTAATCACCTTGAATACCTATGTGTATTTCCTGTGATGTTCATATAACTATGGAAAATTAAACTGACACTCATCCGGAAAGATATGTTCTTCTCCTAGGTAGTTGTGTTTTTTCTTTGTTTTGTTGTTTGGTTTGTTGATTTTTTTTCACCTCCCGTAACTGTTCACATAAAACTAGATGCTTATTGTGAATGGAAGGGAGAGAGAAACGCCTTGTTTGCAGCATGTTCAGGCTCAGCTCTCCTATTCCAAGCAGCTGGTGAGCCCAGCAATCCTCATTATTTATTTTATTCTGGGGCACTGTCCAAGAGTTATGACCAATGTTCTTCAGATACTGATATATATTACATGTGCTTAGAGGAAACCCATTCATCTGTCCCCTGTCTCTCTCCCCCAGAGCCCGGATTTCCTTGATTGTAAAGCAAGATAAAGCTGCTATCTTGACTTTAAAGACTCTGGGAAGAAATGTGTTCATACTCTCTCTCTCTCCCTTTCTCTCTCTCCAATGTACTACACATACCCTGTGACGGGGACAGTTGTTTTTTCTCCTTCCAGTTTCCTCCATGCTTGTCTAAATGGCTGAGAGTTTTCTAGCTGAAGAATTAAGAGGCTCTTTACTCCATGGAGGAATATATTCCCACCCTTTTGCTTTTGGATGAGGAAGGTAGAAGGTCAATGTCCTGCTGGGTTTGTCTCATCTCTGCTGAAGTGAAGCTGATGCCCCACTGAGGAGTATTACTCTGGCATGTGTGCCTGTCAGGTTATGGCTCTGGCAAAACAGTTGGGATATCCAGATATCAGTTGTATTTGTGGTATCCTGCAAGCTAGAAGAAGACAAAAGGGCCTTGTTTTCCATTGCATTATTGCACAAAGCATGAGAACCACTGCTGTTGTAGCTAGGGCAGAAAGCCACAGAAGTCTGCATAGGTGAAATTAAAGGAGAGAAGGAAAAAAAAAAAGGAAACAGAGCTAGAGAAGCTTTTGCAACTGGAAAAAAACCACAATAAATCCATGATCTATGCATAGCCCTAGGGCTTTATGACCACGAGCAGGCATGAGGGAATGACTTGAACTTAACTAAAGCCGTTAATTACCTGGCTGAGATCAAAAGCATAAGTAAGGGAGTATATTTACGATGCACCTTACAGGATATGTTTCAACTTTCTAGATTTTTTTTTATTAATTGGTTTGATTAAATATATTTAAAGAGCCTGGGCAGAGACTCCTAAATCATACTCCATATTGATCTAATGAAATACTCAATAAATTTACTAATATGGCTCCTTTGCTTTGTGCAGTCTGAAAGAAAATGCCACTCTAAATGGTGATAACTCAATGTGGAGCCTCAGTAGTGACTCATGGCGAGCAGGGAGGATGCTGGGAAAAGGCTCTCCTGCGATTTACAGGAGAGCTCAGAGTTTAACGGCAGTTCCAGGCTCCTGCCCACTCTGCCCCCACATCCAGCTTTCTTACCAATTTTCCATTGTATTGACCAGATGCTTCTGTGACTTCGAGTTTTCACTGACATTCACCAGCTTGCTAAAGTGTGTGATTGTTCAATATATGGTTCAGCTGAGACCTCCCAGAGCAGAACTGTATTTTGGAGGTCTCTGCTTTATAAATACACCACACAATGTGTGGTCTAAATAAAATAAATCCTGCGCAGCTCAGGGTAGATCTAATGTAGAAAATGTATGATGTTTATTCCCTCCTGATGCAATAAATTGAGAATGACTGGATGGAAATTTTACAGTTTTTCAGTGTTCATTTATATTGATGAAAATCAAAAGTTTGGTCAAGGACAAGCTCTTCCTGCCCCAGGGCAGAAGGCTGTTACCACAGTCTCTCTTGGCTGCAGTTTTGCTGGCTGAGGAAGTTGCTATCTCCTGCTGCTGCCCCTTTCCAGATCTGGCTGCTTCTCTAAGCAGTGTTGAGCTCTTTGTATGGGGGTCCTTAAACCTGTTTCTGCCTAAATGAGCCTACTTAATAAAGGCTACTTAAATGGCTTCACCAGGGCACAGTCACACAGATGATCCAGTAAGGGCACAAAGAAGGATCCTAGAGGTGGTGGAAAGGCACTAGCACAGCCTGGTTCAGCCTCCAGCCTCAGCCACGTACAGCACCTCAGCTGGTTTACCTGAATTATTTAGCTGTTTAAACTTTCTTGAGCTAAATAAGTTAGTGGCCATTTAGTGTGTGTCTGGGAAATGCTCCTGCAAGCTAATCCTGTTAGAAGCCAAATTTAAACACGTGCCAGTGTGTCCATCCAGAGCTCTGGCAATTTGGAGTTGAATCTCACCAGTCACAGGACTTCCCAGCAGCTTGTGTGAGCAGCCATCACTTCAGCAAACATCAACAATTTCATTCATATACAATTTTTATGTCATGCTGGAATATAGTTTTAATAGACAACCTAATATGGGTCTTAATTTTTTAATCGTCTCTATTTCAACTAATAAAATTGAAAACAATATGGTTTTGAAGACTGTGACTCAAAGCCAGTGTATGACATCAGGACTCTCCATAAATTGGGGAGACTGTTCAGTCTCATCCAAATATCCATGTGATTTCTTTCTTACTCATTTTATTATATTTTATTCCTTTCCTCTCTCACTTTTTTCCTCTGTCCTCTTTTTCTGGGATGAGATTGATTTTTTTTTTTTTTTTTTTTCCAACTATAAATATAAATCCTAGAGAAGAGATCCTACTAGTGATGTATTTACTAATGGCTGTGAAAATCAGAACCAGAGCGAGACAGGAAAGGAGGAAGATGGCAAAGGCAAATATATTTGGAAACAGCCGGCGGAGAAACAAATTAAAAATACCCTTTGAGTAAAAACAAAACAAACAAACAAAAGAGGCTCCCCTCTGAAGAACATAACCTCAAATCTTTTGTCTGCCTTTATTGGATCTGCATCCCCGGATCTTGGGAACTGCTTATAACTTTTGCCTGCTAGAAAATAACCCCTGACATTAAACAAAAAAGTCAAAGCTTTCTTGGTCTCACAAACGCCACAGTTCTCCTCTCTAAAGGGATGCAGGTTTGTGATATGTTGTGATGCATCTCAGATTCTGAGGGTGAAAATGAGGAAGGAAAAAGATGAAACAGATCTTACTGGCGAGACAATTTAAGGCCACAGCTTTGTGGGGGCCAGTGTTGGGATAAAAGCTCATCTAAGCCCTGCCTTGGCTTGTGCTGCTCTGATAGACAGTTAACTTTTGCCCAAGGCATAGTACTCAATATTAACCCATAGCCCCAGTGAGGTTCCACTAACACCCTTGTGTTCCAGAGAGCTATGCTGTGGTTTCCAAGGTAAGAGATGACCACAGATGCTCTGGTGTCTCTTAGTGTGGGAAGCTTCTGTCTTGTGCATCCATTGACTCATGGGTTTCTTTTTTGTTTTTTCCCCCCCCCTTCTGGATCCTCCTAAGCAGGCAAGAGCTGACAGCACCTGCAGAGAAAAGCCATAGCAGTGGCCCAAGTCCTCTTTGACAGTCCTAAGGGAGTTAGTTACTCCTGGAGCAAGAGCTGCAGATCTCCTGGATGGAGTCTTGCCAATATTTGCCTAGACAGGATTAGCATGTCAAGAGGCATGACTGTTTCCAGGTGTTGAGTGTTGGTCACTAGGCATAAGCAAGCGGGCCCAGGAGTGAGCGAGAGGCTTTTGCGTGACTTGGTGTGACCCTCGCTCTTTCCTGTTTCGCCACCTCCTGTTTATTGCACACCTCGTGGTGTAGGGCACTGGGGGCTGATGCACCTCCCACATTAATACACACAAATCTCCAGTGACTCTTTACAGCAGATGTTTTCACGTGTTTAGTTTTCTTCCTTCTACTTGCAGGTTTTTTTTCTACATTTTCCCTCTGTAAGAGAACTGTGGCTCTCTTACAGAAAATGTATTAAAGGCAAAAGGAAAATACGATCTTGTTAGCACTGATATGTTCAGCAGCGTCCGTGAGCAATAGGGACTGGGAGCAGGATCAGAGTGATGTCCCCTTCCTACTTTGGTAAACATGCCCTCACATGTCTGATGTGCTATGGTACAGCCCTTCAATTCCTTTTAACACCCCTGGCTTATTCCCACCGATGTTAGGAAGAGCAGAAGGGACTTTTGTGTTTCCAATAAACAAAACGAAGACTCCATAAATACCTATACCTGGGTGTTTGCTACAGAGGCATCTTAAGTTTCTGAGAGAAAAAATACCCCCAGAATACACCTGAAAATAATTTCTGGGTTTACAAGGCAACATGCAGCTTCTCAACACATAATCAAATGTTTCTGTTTCTGAAGGTAAACACAATAAAAGACATCCAGGAAAGGGTTGGTGAAGTGATCAGATTTCCACATGAAAAAAAAAAAACAAACTGAAAAACAACCCCCCCCCCGCCTCTCCCAACCCAGTAGGATGCTCTAGCCATGATCTCAGGGGGTGTGACTTGCGTGGGTCCCCAGGGGATATAACACCTAGGTGGAATGTGGTCCCAAGGAATTCACCGCCTGCCTGTGAAAGGAGCCAAGAGCTGTAATCGACTTACCCACTGTATTTGCTCCTGCTGTTTGCTAACGAGTGAAGACAAAGCAAACAGCACGCTTTCAACTCCATCAGACTGAGATATTTACCTGTAGCCAGTGAGTCCTTAATCAAAATTAAAGCAAAACAGGCAAAATTAGCTTGTTAGCATTTTTCTCTGTTAGCATTGGAGAAATGTCACTTTCTGCCTGGGGCAGTTTTGGTAGCTTTACCATGAAGGGAAAAGCGATTGTACCAGCTATGTCCCTAAACGTTTAGTTCTGGGCATTCAAATGTAGCAAGAGTGATGATATGACACTTCTCTATTAATTTATGCAGCAAAGGAAGGAGGCTGGGGATGGGGCAGACCAGTCCTTAGCTCAAAGAATAATGTAACTGGCAACTAACGAGCGCTTTTCCGTCAGCTTTGATGTATGGATTTCAAACTTATTTCTAATAGAGATGACCCTTTGTAAAATAATTTCAAGCCAACTGGAAGTAGATTTGCTTCTCTTAGTTATCATTTCTGTGTCCTTTGGGAATAGTTGCCATAGGCTAAAGATCTGATTCTCTTTCTTGTTTGTTGTGACAAGCAGCGTGCAAGTTAGGGCTATTTTGTGTGCTGCTTTCTCCAAGCCTCCTCTACTGCCAAAAGCAGAAGGTCTGTGTTAGTCCTTAGGCAGAGGCCATATCTTTGGGAAGGATGGCCGAATGTTCAACTTGTAAGACTTGCGTTCAGTTTCCACCTCTGCCACAGATTCAGGCAAGTTCCGTATCCTCTTAATACTTCAGCTCCCTGCCTGTAGCATGAGGAGAGCAGCAGGTCCCATCTCCAAGCTAGATACTCGGTAGATAAGTAAGTGAGACATGATCCAATGGTAGAGCTGGTTAAGCAGATATGCTGATTTTGGGGATGACTTTTTTAGTGAGTAGGCTGAAATTGCTCCTAAAGCTACAAGAGCTTTTGAATTTGCAGGCCAGTGCCTGGAGAAACAGAGAGATTATAAGTCAGCCTGACTGAGGTGAAGCTATAGAAAGCAACATGGTCTTGGACAACCCAGAAATCTGGGTTAAAACAACAGGGAATAGTCTATGTCCACAACAGCGCTGGTATTCAGAGCTAAGGTAGAGAGTCCCTGCCAGTCTTTAACTCACCAGAAAGGACTTCAACACTGTACACAGTCATCTGCTACCAGAATAGTGAAGACAGCAACTTCTTTAGACAGCAACCAATTGAATATGAGGGGTTTCTAAAAAGGTGGTGCCAAGTCCCAGTGCCTCTGTTCACAATATCACTTCCCCCAGCACAGTAACTTTGTGTGTCTACTTTGGATCACCTCCACAATTTACAGACATGCAAAGAATGGCCACGTCTCTCTAAGCAGATGCTGCAGAAGCAGTAGTGACCACTTTGCTGTAACTGCAGTAGTGCTACTATGGCACTTCCAATACCAGCAAAAACATCCTAGGAATTAGAGGATGTGTATTTAAGGCAACTATTTAAAGCAATATTACCTGTCTGCTTAGTTAACTCTCAACAGCCAGTTCTTCACTACGCAGGGTAGCAGAGGGTTGGGGACAGTGGGAAACCCAGTGAGGGCTCTGCTTCTGGGAGGCTGGACTCTTAGGGTAGAATGACACAGAGAAACCGTTTCTCCTGGTGAGTGAAAGGGTGCCACTGAATTCATGTGCCCCTGAGTTCGTGCACCACTGTATCTGAGTTCATATCAGCCCTGCTGAGACCCCAAACCAGCATGGACAGGACAGCTAGGTGCTTGTTCCCCCTGCCAGGCTCATCCAATCCAGAGGAGTCCCCCATGAACAGGAGAGAACCGATTCTTGCTGTCTCTCTGTGGTGAGCTGCTCAGGGAGGCCCAAGGTCTACGCCAAATTGCTTTCTTCCAGAATGAAGCCCCGTCTTTGTTATTTGTCTAAAATGTGACCCTGGAATCAGCACATCTCTAAATGTTACTTGTTTAATATATTTCAAAAAACACTGCTGATATAAGGCACTTTTGGAATAACATTAACATCTGGGCCGACTCCGCCTCCCTACCAAGTTTGAGCCTGATGTTAATTAAAACAGGCAAGTTATAAACCCCAGGAAATGGCAGCTGACCCTTGACTATGAATGTAATGCTGTAATAATATGCAGTAAAAAAGAAGCATAGTCAAATGGCTGCCCAGTTCATACCTCAAATGATGGTCTTTCTCACCACTGTGCTCCCTCGCTCCGAGAAGTGAGACCATTACCTCACCAGCACCTTTTACGGGCTGCTCTCCGTTTTCGGGGTGGTAGGTGGCAGGGAGGCAGCCTGCACGCTCTGAGTCACCCACAGGAAAGTTATCCTGGCCTGACAGGAGAAGCTGCCTCTTGAAAATCTGAAAACTGCTTCCTGACCACATGTGGTCACTGAGGATCCTGTGATGCCCTTTGTCAGGACAGAGTTAGCCGGAGCAGCCTTAACATCTGGGAAAATAATGGAGGATTATTTTTTTCTTTCTGCTCCATATTCCCAGCTGGACATAAATGGGGAGGATGGAGGAGCACGGCCTCAGGAAAGATGGATATAAACCCCGCAGCTGAGGGCAGAATGGAGGTTTGCAACATGCCACCTCCGGACATCCGTCTTGGCTCTGCGCTGCAGCAGCAAGAGGCTGCAGTTTTTACTTGCGTGTGCTCATTACTGTGGCTGGCCTTTCTTTGGTGGTCTAGAAGTGCAGGGGTGTAGGTGATACAATGGTGAGCCAGCTGACAGCTGAGAGCCAAGGTGGTGAGATGGGGTCAAGGTAGAACCGGAGAAACCCTTCAGACACATCACCACGTCTCTCACTGACTAAATATTAGATGTGATTTGGAAGTAATTAAAGGAACGCTTTTGTTGTTGTTGGAAAATGCAGTACTGTTGAAATTGGAGTGTTTCCTCTCAAGATGTTGCTTTTTGTCAAGCTATGAATGAAAAAACCCACCCAAACATAAAAAAACTCCCAAAACAAGCAAAACCCTGAATCGAAAGGGCTCCTTGCGCCACAAACCCCTCTGAATAGACCCTACAGGTTTCTGTTCCTGTGGCACATCAGAATCCAGCTCAGCGGCGTTCACAGGATCCCAGAGAATATGTCCCGTTGTTTGTAAACAAATTAAACCGGCTTTCGAGCAGATACATTTTATCTTCTGTGTGAGCTGAAGGAACCAGGATATGAGCCTACCAAAGGCTGGGCTGTAATGGATACACCCTGCCCCTTCTCTCTTTGAGGCATGGGAAAGGTCAACTTTTGTCCTCTAAAATGTGTCACTGCTATAAATATGACTGCGTAATTTATTGCAAATTGTTTAGCAAATTTATTGCAAACTATTAATAAACCTCCTTGAAACAGCACAATGAGCGTGTGCAATAAACAAGGAAAATATTTGCTTGATTCAAACCACATTGGGTGATGTTAAATTAATGTTGAATAGATACATTTCGAAGGCCTAGAGGGATGAGCGCAGCCAGCGACCGGATGCTGCATCGCTTGCCCAGAGCACACATGTCAGAAAATGTCGGGGAAGTGACCAAACCTTTTTGTCAATGGCTTAAAGCTGAGATAAGCCCCGAGTGTTTAAATTGGCAATTCTAATAGCTACCTGAATCCAATTCAATTCACAGCAGCTTGGCTTGTAAGGCAATCGGTGATACAGTGTTAATGCCAACTAATCTGATAAAAATTGACACAATGACAACGTTGGGCCATTAGTTACCAGCAGTTTTTATGTCTGTGTAAATCCATCGTGTTTTACAAGGTACAGGGGATTCTGGGAGTAGGGGAATCTTTTTCTTTTTTTTTTTTTCTTTTTTTTTTTCTTTCAGAACTGTGGAAATAAAGTGGCTTTGCTGGTGAAGCAAACCCATCCTCTTGCTGTGCGTGCTGCCTCTGAGTGCGAGAGTGTTAAATGGAAAATTCATCACAACTAATTTCTATTTGCCGTCTATTAGGCTACATTGTTTTGTCCTCAACGTCAGGTTAAATAATGAACCTCTCGGAACAGAGTAAATTAACCTCCACTTTATGTTCATGTCATTGTCAAATGGAAACATCACTTGTACAAATGAAAAAGATTCATTAGTAAAGCTAATGCATAGGCTCCACTCCAGTAAAAGATAAGAGCGATTGAGGCCTTGTCATAATGCAGTGTCGAACCGCTGGCTTGTTATTTATGATGCCTGCCATAATCTTTGGAGATTATTTTCAGCAATGGTAATTAGCACACAATGCATCAGGAACAATTATGGAACAATGTCTTAGCTTGACAGGTATGCCACCCTGCTGCAGGCGAGCTATGATCCATGAGAAATTCAATCAAATCTGCATGCTGCAGGGAGTTTATTAATATTTCTCCTTCTGAGGCAGTTTAAAAGGCAGCTATGCTTGACCAGCCACCCAAAAATACTTAGCAGCACGATATGAGTGTGCTCCTTGTTAATACACACCTATCTGCACAGAGCCTTCCTATGCACTTAGAGCTGATTAAAATAATATCTGTGAGTTTGCTGTTTACCGCAGTGAAGAGAAAATTGCTACCTCTCCTAGCTGGCCACGGGGCCTCGTTCAGGGTAGGTTGTTGCTAGAGGAGCTCTGTAACGAAGTGGCAAATTCCTGTACTGACACAAATCCTGTAAGTCTGCTAGAAGCAGTGGGACTATGCTGACTTGGAGCTTACTTCCCAGCTTAGGAATCAAAGTGTCCCCGATGAAGACAATTTTCCACTGAATAACACAAATGCAACAGTGTGGCAGTCTCTTTTTTCAGGCATCCCAACAAACCTGTATGAAGCCTCTCCAGAGAGATCTGGGGCACCAACAGTGTGGAGGAGAGATGGGGTTGGGGAGTATTCCCCATGGAAGGCTAGTGTGGGGTTGTTTAAAAGGCTGGACATGAAAGCAAAAAATGTTCTGTGGAGCAATGGTGGTTATTGGACTCCCCAGGCAGTATCAGAGGGGAGCAAGGGGAGTCTGTTATTTTTGCCACCTCGTTTGAGCTGGAAAATGGTCTCTTGTCAAATAAAAAAAAAAAAAGAAAGGAAAAAAGAAGAAATCAAACAACTCAATAGCCAGGTGACTAAATGCAGCTCCCATCATAGGGTGCAGGAACCCAGGACCCCAGGCTGGAGCTG
The DNA here is from genome assembly GCA_013396935.1 of Baryphthengus martii. Taxonomy (NCBI): domain Eukaryota; kingdom Metazoa; phylum Chordata; class Aves; order Coraciiformes; family Momotidae; genus Baryphthengus; species Baryphthengus martii. Next base: position 240,343 of record VWZK01004130.1, read on the forward strand.
TGGGAATTACCACTCTCCTGTAGGGAGTTATGGGAGAGGAAGGGGAACAGGGATATGCCCTCAGCAGAACTGGTTTTACAAACCTGAAGGCTTGGGACAGTCTTCCTTCCACCAGCAACTCATATGATTCGTAGCAGCGTCTCATTTTACTGGGCAGTAGAAGGATCATCCTTTTTCCCTGGCTATCTGGGCTGGTTTTGGGCTCCATAAAAGCCAGGCGGTAGCAGGACACCGAGATTACTGAAGGCAGGTAGGGCCTAATTTCTGTACTTCATCTGGGCAGTTCCCCAAAGACAAAAGCAGCCTCTCACACACATGGAGCTTCCCCTTTTTGATACTGGCTTGAGTCTGTCTGAGTAACAAGAAGGATGGGCTGTGGTTTGCCTCCCTGTGTGAATGGTGCCTGAAGAGATGACTGCAGATGAACTCTGAAAGATGGACAATACTCCCCCCTTCCTGGTCCTCTGCAGACACTTTCCCCAAACATCATTCACAGATGGAAGCCTCATTACTGCAGCATGGAAACACTTTCCAGTATGACACACACACAGATAATTTTTAACCTGTAAGTCCCAGCAGATGGTGGGTGGCAGATGGAGGGTGGTGGCCATCGTCAATACTAGCATAACTTTGCAAGGATCACTTGCTAGAAAGTCCTGCTGAAGCAGGACAGGGCTCAGCTCTGTATCTGTGGCTCTTCACTGCAGCTTGCTAACTGCTGAGAGCCAGGACCAGCCATCTGCAGTAGCCGTTAGTCTCGGTAGCTCCAGGTAACTCCAGCTGATCTGCCATGAACTTTTTTTTTTTCCATAGAGTTCCAGAGAATTGCTGTCATGTGACTGCTCATCCTGGCACGTGCCAGAGCCAGCAGAGAACTAATGTGAATGTGTGGCACATGTGGTGGTTGTAGCCACCCCTCACAGTGTAGATGTAGCCTCTGTGGCTACAACTGATTTTAGTACCTGCTGAATAATCCTTCTGGTATTTCAGAGACAACATTACAGGCATCTTTTTTTTTTTTTTCTTTTCTTTTCAGTAGTGACATGAGGACCTTGCAGCCAACTTCTAGACCTGTCCAGGAGTTCACAGCAGTAATATACAAGATGGGGCCAAGCTGAGGTGAGTAGATACACAAATCATGTACCGGTCTTTGGAAATACAGTTGTTCTCAAGCTTTATGAAAAAATAACACTACAAATCCAGAGAGCACTTCAGGCAGATCTTATAGGACTTTGGCTTAATGTTTTCTAGATATATAAATTGTGATAACTTCTGACAAATACTGTTTAATTTTTTTGTTGTTAGGTATAGACTGGGGGATACTTCATCATCCTCATTTAATAAAAATACATCAATCTGGTTCTTTCTACATGCAGAAGTGGCAGCGCCAACTGCACGTTTCTGCCTATTCTGCATCATTATTAATGATCTATCATTGTCATCCTTTAATAGGCTTATATCATGATTAGGATTTCTTTTGTTCTTAATAATGCTTAAAGATCATTAAGAAAGAGAATTCATGTGCACGTGTCAGTGGGTGAAGAGACACCCTTAAAATAGGGGCACAGTTCTGGGTGGATAGTGGGAGTGTGGGAGGGACGGCTGGTTGCATTTAGAGGCACCGACCATATTCTAAAATCATCAGTCAGAAAGGAATTGTTGCTTTTTGTTTATTTTAACATTATTTTCCATGGGGACTGCTGCTAGGGGCTGAAAGGGATGTCTAAGTTGGTGGTTTTTTTTTCTAATGCAAACATTGTTTGGTATTTCTGTTGCACATACAAGCTCTTTCCTTCCTCTTGTTTGGTATTTAAATGTATGGATGGCTTGTGATTAGGAGCAGGTGGAGGGGGAGAACAGGACAAAGTGATTTTAAGTCACTCCTCTTTTGTGCCACCATCTGTTCCTGGGCTGGAGTGAAACTGAATGCACAAAAAAACTGATCAGCACCATAACTTTTCCAAAGAAAATGAGGATGATCAGGAGAATCCCAAGGGACATAGGCCTGATGGGAGAGGTCACACCCTCCTCCTCTATACCCTGACAGATTGCTGCACCGCTTTTCTGCTGAGAAGAGACAAGCCGCCATTTATTAATTATGGGTTGTTCTGCTGCTGAACCTAAAAATCAGGACCCCCCTGCACTTGGTGCTGTATTAACACAGAGCTCAGCGGCATCATCGCTCCCGAAGACCTTACAGTTTACACGTAAGGACAAAGAAAACAGATGGATCCAACAAACGGACTGTGGGAGCATGAAGTAGCCATGAGACAATTATGATCCGTTAAACTATTCAGGTCAGGAAATGCACTGCAATACTATCTGCAATTGAAACACTAGAAGGATGCTAAATGGGCAGAGGGCAGAGTGTAGTGATTAGATTTGGGACAATGGATCGAACGTCCTGTTGCAGAGATTGCCACAGGATTTTTAATCACCAGTTGTGATCATGGCTTGCGTTTTACATACTAGCCAAGGAAATTTTATCTCCAGTTGCCTTATACCTTCTTGATCTGCACCGTGTGAAGGCCTGGGGGGCTGGTATTTAACACTCACATTAATTTTGGTGAGGTAGTCTGCAATAACAGAGTAGCAATCAGTACTTACTGATCACTGCAGCTTCTACATCCCAGAAGTTGAGTATTTCCCCTCAGAAAACAGCTTTTGGTTGCTGTAGTCAGCCCTGAAAAAATACCTGCCACTCCACATACGTAAGAGCCCTGAAAGCTCTTTGGGAACAGGCTCAGGACATTCTAAGGCGTTTGCTCAGTGTGTCTGTAAGCCAGCCAAGGTGAGGGACCTTTAGAAGGCACTGAAATATACCTGGCTGAGCTTCCAGCTTCTGTGGTGATGGTGCTGTGGATGTGGCATCTGGCAGAAGGAAGCCTAATGCTTATTCCCACCCCAGATTTAGCACCGAGACTGCGCTTGACTTGGACAGAGCCTAAAATGAGTGTTTTGACTTGGACAGAGCCTAAAATGAGTGCAGGATACAAGCAGCTAGGCCAGAAGCTTGAGATGTGTGGTGCGTCCTTATGCTCAGGGGCACCCTAAGCTCTGTGTGCTCCTTACTTACCTTCTGTCTGGCATCTCCTTGCTCAGCGCAGAGCAACACTAGGTGTGTGATGCTGTGGTGCCCAGCAGAGAAGGTCTCTATGAACATTTGTGGGAGACTGAAGACAGTACCAATTTATGAAGCTTATGAGTGCTTTCCACCTCTGTCCGCCTCAAGGGAGGCTGAGGTGCTTCAACAGCTGACTATTAGCTCCTAAATGGAGCTGGCCTGAGATCTTCAGTGATGCTTGATGCAAACATCCAGTGAATAAGGACAGAGCAATGATGTCCCTTAGAGACTTTTCTTAGTTCATTGGCCACAGCAAAGCACCTGCCTGTTGCTGAAGGAGCCCATCCAGACTGCAGGCTTCGTTGTACTTGTACTCACCTTCTATGAATGTTTGAATTGTCTCCAACCTATTGTAGCTCTCCAGAGTTTTACATCTTTCAGTCAGGTATTCGGTGCTCTTTAAACTCCATGTTGGTCCGTACAGCCAAACCCTGACAAAAACCGTTTAATGCTTTATACAAGTATTTTCTTTTTAACGATTCCGGCCAGAGATGCTGAGTTGAAGAACCAAACTAATTTCATGTGCTTCTCCAACACCCCATTATGACATTTATGACATATTTTTCTGTTTAGAGGGATGATTTTTTCCAGATGCCAGCACATCTAAAACTACCTAATGAGATTTCCACAGATGTAGAGCTTAAAACCATCTATGGTATTTTTATTTTTCTCTCTAAATGATGATGCTTTCCAACTGAAACATTTCCTGTACAAAGCACTAGAAACAGTTGAATGCACATCAGATTCATAGACAGAAGAGCTTGTTCATTGGAAGGCAGGTATTGTGATCGAATCTTGGCTTTTCTACCACTTGATTTGACTTATTTTCTTTAGTGTTGGTCAAGATTTAAAGACCAAATTTCAGATCTAGAGTTCAAGGTGGACAGGGAGTACTTCAAAGGCTCTGTAGTTTTTTTCTGCAGTAACACCACCTCACTGTAGATACTGTGTCGTGCCTTGCACATTGCAAAAGAGGTATTATTGGCCATATTTTACACTGGGAAAAGACAGGAACAGAAAGCTGAAGTGACCAATGGGTGAATCTCCCTCTTTTCTCCATGGGTGGGAGAAGCCTCTGTTTCCTTGAGAACAGTTGATGCTTTTCCTCTCTTGCATTTTTGTCCCTTGTGGGATGGTGATGATGAGTGGTTTGTGCAGGGCGGACTCTACCCTCTACTTCCTGCTCTTCTTCCCTTCCCTAGTCTGGAGGAAACCAAGCTGATGAGTGTTACCCTATCAGAAGAGATACTGTGCGAGGTCATTTAGGGTCCTCAGAAGAAAACTGGGAAAATAAAATGTGGTGGTTATTTGATCTGAGCCTCAGCAAGGCAGGATGTATATATTGCTGCTGGATGGTCACTGTCACCACTTTTGTTCTTCACACTTTGCTTTCCTAATGCAGCTGATGAGACCCAGAGTTTGTTCAGGATCAGGAAAAGCAACTGACTCCTAGAGAGCCACGCCTCTAGTGAATATGGGATAACATAAGGAAAGTATCCTGTGTTATTCTGTGGCTGGCACTGGGATTAGTGATGTGGGTGTGATATCCAGGATGCGGAGACATGAGAAAGCTGTTTAACTGTGTATTGGGTGAGTGTAAGTCTTATTATCTACTGCTTCCCCACATTTCTTCTGCTTTCACACAGAACAATTATTATATTCTTTCAGTGAAGAATGACCCCTATTACACTTAAAATAAATTGCAGCATTGTCTGGAAATATTTAAGCAGAATCTCTCTCACTCTTGTGAGAGCAGAACACCCACAACCAAGGAAGGGAGGCTGGGCCGTTCCAGCACTGAACTCAGCCTTGCAGATGTCTGTCACCTGTTTCTAAGGAAATGTGCAAGTGTTTGGGAAAGAGCTGGGCTTCATTGTTATTGTGGGAATCTGAAACCACTCTGAACTTTGCCCTCCTATCCCCTTTCCAAATTTTGTCTTTTTTTTTTTACAGAAGAGAAATTGCTAGGCTCATGCTTCACTAACTGTTTTGCATTAAGGGCTCTATTCTGTATAATGTCAAGTGCTCTTAACTCTTGCCCAAGCCAAAGTTGCTCAGGACCTTGCCAGAATTGAACCATAAGATCCAGATTTGGGCTATAAGCTAGAAAGTCAACGGCCAGTTTGCGTTAACTGATCTCTTCAGGCAACGCCTCTGCTCCTGGCTGGGGAAGGGTGTCATTCGGTGTGACACATGGTATTAATACACAAGAACACGCTGTACCTGCTGCAGCTTTTCCATTCGTGGGGCCCACACCTCTTGCCCTGCTAGGCAGTGTGCTGGGCAAGAGAGCAATGTGTGCCTTCTACCTGCTGGTGAGGACTGCTAAACAGAAAGCTATTGGGCTCTCATGGAGAAAGGCAGATTCTGGATGTCTGAAGAACAGGATGGGGAGCCTCATGGTCTGGATATGGCCCCATCTTCTTTTTGAAAAGCCTGCAGCTAGGTTACTCTCACCTCTCAACTACTACATGCGACTCTTTCCTGTACTCCATCATTAAAATCCTGTTCCTTCACTCCACCAGCTTGGCAGTTCACTATGCTCCTCAGGAATGTGAATAAGAAAAAGCCTTAGCAAGTGGAGATCATGGTATGATGCTTGCCATGAGGAATCTTCCCAAACTTGTGCCACTGTTATGCAGGAATCTGTCCTTCTCGGCCACAGCACAATCATGTCTTGGAGAAGCTGCTTTCCATGCTCCAGATTTTGTGGGCAGACATCAATTGACTTCACTTCTCCATGGGAAACAAGGGCACTGCAGAGTTGGATGTTTTGTAGGAGAGGTGCCCCACATCTGGTACAACCTCACAGACACCAGATTTAATAAATTAAAAGCAGGATCAAGACAATCATCCAAAAGCTGTATTGGGTGGGACTGCTATCTGAGATAATTTTGGATCCAGAAGCAGGTTCATGTCCCAGCTAACAAAAGAGGTATGGATTTGCTTGGAGTTAAAACCAGATTGAATATCCACTCACTCATTGGAATGTTTTGGTATTAGAAACCATGTTGAAGAGGATGTGAATACTGTGCACCTTTGCATTTTGTGTAATAAAATGGTTCATGGCCAGCTACCCTCTCAGTTAAGAATTATGCATCCACTGCTTTGCATGATTAATCAGATGTCAGGATGTATGTGCTCTCCCAGCATATCATCCCATGGCAGGCAGCAGTGCGTTTACAAATGTAGAAAGAAAAAAAAAAACAATAATAGGAAAAAGAATTATTTTTATGTGTACTTGTCTTAAGACATATTTTTCCATTCAGTAATTTGAAAAAAATAACCATCTGGAAAAAATCATATTATGGACAAGGCGTGTCATGACATTTACAGCAAATATTTTTGCTGCTAGTATCAAAACCAGCTCTTTGCTCTATCAAGGGCTGAATATTCGTATACACATAAATGTTCAGTAAATAAAAGGGCCTCTGTAGAAACTCAGGGCTGGGCGATGCTGCTCTCCCAGCGTTCACATTCTCATCTGTTTATACTTTTTTCAAAACCATATTTTTTGCATCTCAGATGTAAGTGCCTGCAGTTCCTTTTCCTTTGCCCTTATGGTCTCAGGAGAATGACAATAAACGGCACTACTGTGGAAGAAGTCCTGATGTAAGTAAAGGTATCAGGAGGTTATGAGGTCATGAGTATAAATGAGGCAAAGTTTCCAAAGAAATCACCAAGGCGATTTATAATCATGGGCAACCCAGCTCAGGCAGAAGAAGACATGAAATGTGTGCATCGTGCACCAGGTTTTGAGAAGGAACAGAGAAAGAAACCAAACAACTCCTGTCATCTTCTAGATTGGTTGGAGCCTCCTAATGATGTTGTTGGTCCCTGCAAGCCACCCTCTGGCAGCAGTCTTTGGGGTTGGATGCTAATTCCCCTACTGAGGTAAAAGTGTCTTTATTAAGGCTCAGCGCTCTTTTTAAGTCTGGAGGCCGATGTCTGGTTTTCATGAAGCGTAAGCCTTGCACAGGGGCTCTTCACACAGGCAGGCTGCATGTCCAGCACCCACTTTGGGGTCTCTCCAACCTACGCATCCCACAGGCAGTTTTCTCTGTTGGGGCACCTGGAGCACATTCCCAGGATGCTGCAACACCCAGTGTCCTTACAAGTGTTATCATCAGCCCTCTCCTAAGTGGCAGCTCTGAGAGTACCATTTCAATAAGAAACGTGCTTCGGAAAGGTGAATGGAAGCGAGATGTCAGCATCTACCTTGGGCTGGCAGGAAGAAGAAAATTATGGCTTTGGTTTACAGAACAGGGACAGGAGCAGTGGTTACAATGACAGCCAGTTGTTCCCAGGGTGTGGGCGTTTGGATGCACAGGTTTCCCTGAGGCTAACCTCTGCCTGTTGAGAGGTTATGGGCTGTAGTGTCCACTAGCACTTATAATGTCCAATTACCGTAGGTACTATAAGCTCATATACATTGTAGACTTTAAACATCCCTCTAAAAATATTAAGTAAAGCTACAGAAACTGTGAGGTAGTACTGATACTTATGTATTTCTTTATCATATCTGTTATCATGCTTTTGATATAAAAAAAAAGTTATAGAAATTTTTCCTTTGTTTTGCATGGATTTTGAACATAACCTACTATTTTACACAAAACAGGTACTTTTCAAACATTATGGTTAATTTAAAATATATTTGCCTTTTAGCATTTTATGAGCACTGTCTCCTAAGGTGCCTCCACAAAACATGGAAGTAGCAGACAAGCAGCTGTTGTGTTTATCCCAGGCGTAGAAATCCTGAGTGTACCAAAATCTCCTTTGAAATAGTAACGTGATGATTCTTAATTGCAGCATGTTGCTACTTTGACATAAAGGAACAGTGATTCTCTCTCTGGGAGGAGGGTCAGTGGAAATGAATCTTCTTAACAAAAATCGATGCCCCAAAATTTGAAATCAGTTAATGCAACCGTCTGCAATTCAACTTGCTTTTTAACAGACCTGACCAATCAGTTCCTTGTGCTCCCTGTTGCTAAGTTGCCTCCATAAACAAACTGATTAATTGATTTTTTTTTTTTTCTTCCCAAGGCCTTTTAGTGTATAAGCAGGTCAGGGAGCTATGATTTCATTTTGTTCATCTACTCAGTGCTGGCTTTGTAAATCAGTTTGGAAATCCCAGTTCTTCATCTCAAAGACTGTCAGTGCACCTGCAAGCTCAGACAGAGAGGTGGATCCAAAGAGAAACTTCAGTTCTCTGGAAAGAAGGGGAGAGAGGGACTGGGTTTCAATATAGGGGTGGAAACCATCCGCTCTGTCCCTGAATTTGAAACACTTGGGTCAGAACCTGTCCTTACAGCTCCAGGCCTAGGTTGAAATGCAAAAAAACCTAAGGAACGAAAGTATATGTTTTAAATTTGTCTTTTCCTTCCAGCTGTTTATGAGCGATATCTTGACTGAAAATCTGTTTGAACAGGCTAATATTAACCTACTTCTGTGATTTGAGGCCAGATTCTAGTGAGACCAATGTCTGAGATTTTAGAGATCTCACGTAAGGCTCTAGGCCTCGCTTTGCTATTAAATTTTTGTTTAATCTCACCTATGTAGAAAGGTTGCCTTGCAGACAGTCTTGGTGGCCTTATTGCTGGGCATGCTTAGGAGCTGGGTCTGTTTTGCTCAGCATGTTACTACTTGACAATTCCCCACTGTATTTTTGAAACGGTGCTTATGATGACAGGCAGAAAGGCAGCTAGGGCAAGCGTGTTGCAATTTCAAAATTAAAAACCAGGGATATTCCCACAGTACACTAAACAATTTTATTTTTTAAAAAATAAAAATAGGAATAAAAAAAAAAGATCACAGACACAAGAAGACATTCACTGGGTTAGCAATAAGAAAGGAGACACGCAGGGCCTGGTCTGGAGCTGGCAGAGCCTCCAGGGAAGGAAGAACCACAAGTGCCGAGTGTTGCTAATGATACAGAATGATGCAAGCTGGTTGCAGGTGACTCCTGTCATAACTTCCTTAAACCCAATTTCTCTTCATGCCATTCCACTCTACATGATGAGCTCTTTTAAGAGGCAAGAAAAACATCTTACTGCATGGCTTTGGAGGCGTGTTACCATTAGCAGAATGTTTAACTTCTTAGAAAAGTTTTTTGGGACTGCTATTTATTTACTTACTTAATTAGTTGTAGTTGCATTGAATGAATCCCTAATCTCAAAGCTGAATGGGAAGTAGCCATGTTCAAGGACTAAGTACTGCAGGACCTGTGCAAACAGCAGTTGCTACCATGTGAAAGCTACTGCTGGTGTGGCTTGGCAGGTTGTTGATGGGGGAACAGATTAGCAGAAACGGATTTTATTTTAGGAGACTGGCAAGATAGGCTTGTGTCCACTGGACATCCTAGTAAAGAGATCACCTCCCAAATGGTTTGCCCCAAATTTGGAATGCTTTCAATTGTAAAAGGTATCTTTCCTGAATCTGGCAACCTACAACAAATTGGGTATCCGTCCAGTGAGTATTTTGGTTTCAACCCAGCAATTTCAAAATATTAATAGTTTATATACTGGCACTTCAGATACTTCTTTCCTTTCTGTTCCCCTACATCCAACTTACATGAAGAAGCCAGAGAAAGCAACGACATCCATATCTTTCTGGAATGGGTCCCTCTATATCTCCTTCACTTTTACTCCTCCCTGAGAGTGGCAATTGTGGGATTTTTGGGTTTATTCTTTTTCTTTTCACAATTCATCAACTGTACACAAGCTGAAAAACAGCAGAAAGAAAACTGGAAAAAAAGGACAGTAAAAACGGAAGGGAAAAATGTTGGGGAAGTTATCAGTGATTCTGTTGCAATCTGTGGCAAAACCTAGTGAAACAGAAAAGAGAAACAAACAAAAAGACTTAAAAAATTACCCCAAATATTTCTAAGTGAAAAGTTTTGGAAGGAAAAACCATGATATTTTTCTCTTTCTGTTTGCTTAAATCAGTTCCAGTACTATCAAAATAGCTTAGAAAAATAAGTTATAGACTCAAAAGTTTCAAAGTGTAGCCTTTTAAACAGCAAATTGCATTTCCAGAAGGATTTCATGGTCTTTGACAAAGAAAGATTGATGCTTTTTGGGAGTCAAGTTTTGGAGTAGGCTTGGGGTTTAAGGCTGAAATCTTGCAAAGTTTGTTTCTATAGTTTTGGCTGCGCAGCAGCAAACATCTTGCTCCATTATCTCAATTTGCAAAAATAATCACAAAAGCAGTTGCTCTAATGAGCTGTTGGTCCTTTTCCCATTTTAGGTTAGACACAAACCCAAACACCGGTGGCTAATTCAGACCTCGGGATTTGAGTCAGAGCTTATCCCAAAAGTTAGAAGTGTTAATCTTCAAGATTTTGGCTTTTACCTATCTCAAGTCAAAATATGTTTTGCATGACTTCTTCAGTTAGCTAAGTAAATTGAAGGCAGTTAGTTGTTTGTTTCTTTCTTTATTCTCAAAGTAATTAAAAGTTAATTCTCTCCATAGCTGAAACAATACTCTGAAGCAGAAAAAAAAATAAGATTTTACTGCTACAAAGGGTTTTGCTGTTGATCCTAACAATACAATTATGCCTGTCTTCAAGGTAATTCCAGGTAATAATGCCTTTTCTCCATAGATTTGAGGTCTCACCAAACATTAATTGAATACCTTGTCTAAGAAACAAGATAGGCAAAGGCTTATGTGCTATAGTGGACATTAGTATTACATCAATTGTAAACGTACGCAAACTAGGGCATAACATTGTCAAGGGATGCCTATAAACGTTGCTCTCTGCATACTTAAAAAGTGTGCAACAATCCCGGGGTCAGTGCTGGTGCTGCTCTTGCCCTTCTTGCCATCAGCAAGACCATGCTGGTGGCCTCAGAGCTAGTCTGGATGCCACCAACTGGGACAGCCCTGGGCTGTGCCCTGTTTCACAGAGCAAGTGGGACCCCAGAGTAGAGTGCAACTGAAGAGTGACAGGCTCCTGTATATTTAGGAGGAGGGAAAGAAGGTCTTCCTATTTCCATCCATCCTTACCCAGGATGTCAGCAAGAAGATCAGTTCATCTACAGGACATGGCTTGCCTCTCCTACCACATGAGGCAGCTGTGGCCTTCCCCTGGTACTTGCTATTTGTTTGTTTGTTTTGTTTCTCTCACTTGCCACGTTGACCCTGATATACATTTCTTCACTCTGCTAGAAATACTTTTTATATATCAAAGAAAAGAGCTTTAAAAGATCCCTTCAAATGCCAGAACCTCAGAAACAGTGGAGAAATGTAGCGTGACATTCAAGTTTGGGCATGTTTTTTCTTTGACTGCCTCTTTTCATCTCTAGAGGAAAGAAGGACCTTTTAGTATGGGTCTTGTTGAGTGTTCTTTTTTTTTTTTTTTTTNTTTTTTTTTTTTTCCCAGAGGTAGGGCACTGACTCTGCCATCCCCAGGATTGTACAAGCCCTATCTCTCAAAAAGTATGACAGACAAAACCACCTATTTAATCTAAATTAATCTGAAACTTTGTCTCTGATTAGCACGTCAACAAAACAACATTTTCTTATGCCACTATTTGATATGCTGGGCGTGTGTCAGAAAGACATGGGCCATCCATATCTTATCTTACATTAAGAAGACTTATCCAGAAATGTACCTTCATTACTGCAACAGTCATGTCAAAAAGAATCGATTTATTGTCAACGCATCTAACCTAACAGTGTTAATGGACTCTTCAGACTTCTTCTCATTTGTTTCCTACATGCCTATCAAAGAAAGAACGCAAGATAGTTACTGAGCTCTATGGAATGGTGTGTGTATGTGTTGAGAGAGTCCATGACCGCTCCTTGGGCTGCCTGTAATGAAGTGAGATGGGGGTGCAGGAGAAGGAATTGAGAAGAGGTTTCTCCAACACTAGGACAGATGTAGAGTAGAACTTCAGCTTCCTCTGCTGCTGTATTTTCTCAAACTTTTAACGGTTCTTTTGGGGATTAGTTAACAGTGAGGTTGGTTACTTCATTGGTTAGTAATATCTGGAAAGGATTTACCTGAGTTCCACCTCTGCGTATTTACTTGTGACTCTGATGCAGCCAAAGGCGTGAGCCGGTGGTGCTCGGCACCGCTGTGAAGGATAGATGTCCTCTGGAGCTGTTAGAAGGTGAATGTTTGATACTGGGCAGAAGCGTTTTCTACATTGTCTCTTTGCCAAGTCCGTCACTGGGAAACCTATTCTCAGAAAGACTCTGCATTCCTGTTATGAATGAACTCGCCTTTTGCCAAAGTATGACTGGCTGTCTGGTGCTAATCAGTGGTAACAGGATGACCTTTGCAAGTGAATAGAGCAAAAGGCAATTTGTCTTATAGAACTTGTACAACTATTTTGTTTAATGAAACAACATGATTATAATCTTCCCACAAAGGCACATAAACAATTAGAGTAAATCTCCCTCACATGTTACTAGGTGTTTACATAACTCATCCTTCTCCTTATCAAACGATGTGTACAATGCACTCCTGACTCTGGCAGAACTTGGATCGTGTAAGCTTAATCAGACCTGATAAACAAATGTGTTTCCTATAATGCTGAAGCAGCATCAGCACAAGTCAGCGCACGTTTATTTATGCACCCAGGTTCTATTTTAAAAAAGACTTCCAGTCACCAGTGTGCAGTGTTTAAACAACCAGGGGGAATGCAGAAACACTTGCTATTACTAAGGGCATAGATACTACTCCCTCAGTGCCTGTTATATTCTTCACTTACTCCAAACTGCCAATTTTGGGGTTGAGTTTGTTATTCTAAAGGTGATCGAGAGGGCCAGGTTGTTGGTATTTGTATTTTTTATTTCAAATTAAAGCTATCATGAAATTATTTGCTTACAAGCATTTACTAAGCATATACCAAGGAAGGCACATGGAGATTTCTGTCACCTACCTTGACAGTGTCCTGCTGTGTCTGGTCTTGGTTCATTCAAATGTCATTTCACAGGGACTGAATCAAATGCTCAAACTGTTCATATAACTCTAAGGTCTAAGTCTTAAAAGTTTTCATTTTTCTCTTTCTCTTATTTTTTTTTTTTCTTCTCACTTTATGTGGGAAATCTACAGAACCTACTTTCACTGCACAGGAAAAAGTGTGTTAATGTGCCAACATCAAGTGAATTCCACGAGTCTTCTATTCATTAAACTCCCAGTTCCTCTGCATATAATTTATGTCAGTTCAGTTATGTTCCTCCAGGGTGTGCTACTAAAAGAAAAAAGAAGCAGGTATTTAGCCAAAAAGAGGTGTTTTTGGCTCCAGAAATCAACTTGCACCTACTGACAAAGGAAAAACAGACATGTTTTGCCAAAAAAACAAATAACCAGGCCTACTTTTTTAAAGCCTGCGGTTCGAAGGTATAATATTTACATTGTTCTTTAGTGATTCCCTTTTCCTAACACATATGCAAACCCAACCAAACAAAAACCCCCTGTTTCTCTCCATGATCAGCCTTATACATACATGACCCTGCTCATAACACCTAGTGGTGACTTCATGCTTGTAGAGGACTGTTTGGTGATGAACCTGACCCAGACCTTGGGCCAGAATACAGCACTGCAGCTGGGAATGATTAATTCTGCGCCCAGGTTTTGACTTGGGCTCCTGGATAGTGAAGCTGACTATTGGATACTGTGAGACAGACCGAGTCCAAAACTCTTTGCCAAATACAGTAATGATAAAAACAAAGGGCTAAATTACTTCTGCTCACGGAAAAGTACTTTCACCACGAGCAAAATTTTGAGATTCCTGCTCCCCCTCTCCCCTTGTTCTGGCCTCCTCCCCTAAACCAGCTGGATCCTCCTGGGTTTCCTTGAAGCTGCAGATATAGGGACTGGGGAGAGCTTGTGAGGCTGATTTGCTGGGAGGCATCAGGTTGCACAGTGCCCTTTGTTAGACTAAGTTAATTATACTAATTGGAGCCCTGAGATTCCTCAAACCTACCACTTTAGATGTCTGCTTCCTCTTTGGCAAAGCTGGACCTAGAGATGTACAAGACTCTCTGTGACCGTAGGGATGCAGGAGCAGATGTACGTAGGGAGAGGAACTGGCCCTGCTCTGCCTTGGAACAAGGGGTGAGGAGAGTATCTGAACCTGATTTCTGAGATCCTGTCTGAATCCATGTTATTTCCCTCTGTAAATTCTGGCAGGCTCTAAAGCCTCATCTATAAAAGAAAGTGAGAGACAGAAAACTCTGAAGACAGGCTCTGAGTGGGTGGGAGACCTGATTAATTGCAATGTCAGACAAAAAGAGAAGGACATATTTTAAAGTAACAGCAAGACCTTTCCACTGAAATAAAGTAATTCTTAAATCTGCTCTGCTACATGGGCATTAATCTCAAGTCCCTCCAAGAAAGCCAATGGAGGTGATGAGGGCTGGCAGGAAGAAAGTGAGAACAGGATCTGGCCTGTAAGCACAGAGAGAAATGGAATGAAGGAGAGGAACTCGTTCCTCTTTCTGGAGTGTTTGTCTGCCGTTTGGAGAAACCCCTCCTCTTGGAGCAACATGCCCTGCTCCATCCTCTGTGGGCCCTACTCTTTGTGTCTCGTGTGTGCCTTCCTCTCCTGCCACTGGTATGAATAACATTGTAAAACTAAATCTGTAAGACAGGAAACACCTGAGCTTTATGTTTATTGTCTCAGTTTTTGAAAGAATCATGTAAAAAATAATAACAGGGAGTGCAAATTGTTCAAAATCGTCTTCTCAATGAATTTGTTCCAGGAGAACTCTCTGATACAGAGCATAAAGGAAACAATATGGTAAAGAATTCAACTGTTGAGGTTGGAGTGTCTCTCCCTTCCCACCTGTCCATTCAATAGAGAGCTACTCAGAGGAGGAGGGGGAAAAAACCCTTTCTTACTTTCACTACTTGTGTCCACAAAAGTCCCATCTCTAACCTCTCATGGGAGGAACTAAGGAGTAGCTCTTTATATTGTTTAGAGATTTATAGAGCTGGAGACAGTGAAAGCATTTACTGTTAATGGGTAGTATCATTTGCAACAATTGTCTGTACTTTGAGAAGTTATATGGGTAGATCTCACTGAATGCCAAATCTCATTCCAGTGGAAATAGTGGTATAGACTGTGCAAGAGAAAGGTACACTACAGGAGGGAGAAATTCGTTTAATTTCAGTTTTTGAGAAACCTTACTCAAACCTGTACAGATTAAGAAGTTAGAGCTCTTTACAGTTTAAATGCTGTTTGCCTTTCTAAGGGGCCCTGTTTTCTATTTAATTTCCTTCTGATGCTTTTAAGTTAAAGCTGGAGATAAAAAAAGGATGGTTCGAAGACCATTGGTGTCAATGGGAATTGTTTAATTCACTTCAATAGGCTTTGGTGTCAAACTTAAATGAAGCGATCTCCTGAGCTGGGATGCAATCTATAGCCCACTGGGGCCAGTGGAAAGACAGACAGTAATTCCAGTGAATTTTGAACCAGATCCTGAACACCTGACCAAACCACACTACTTGGATGGGTGGAGTTAAATGCATATGCTGTATCTTGGGGATCAAAGCTTAAAAACTTATTCAGAATGAAAACCTGTGTTTAATGAAAGTCTGATCATCATCAGACAAATAACTCCTCAGATTTCAATTGAACTGATCTCAAATTGATGGATAGTCAGCTTGGCCAAATACCAGAACAGTGATCACTCCTTCACTATTTATTAAAATCCAGTCTCCAGACTGACTTCCCGGTTATTAAGATACAGGTTCAGGATGGGCTTCCCCCTGTTCATACCAACGATACGGCACGTACTGTACATGTTGAAGGAAGTGCAGAAAAGTGCTTTCCTTTAGCTGTTAATCAGCTTACCAGTTCTTGCACAGAAAATGCTGTATTCTGGATTGTGATCCTGGCAAATAACCAAAGGGGAAGTGGATTTTCAAATGCTTATTTTATTAATCTTTAAATATCACCTCGCTAGGGCTCCAGGTGCTGAGTGGTTTATAACACTCTAAATTGTAATCATGGATAATTTTTAATCCTGTGCATACATTCCCCTACTGTAGCTGAACAGGGATCTCACATACTGTAAAATGGAGAAGAGCTGCCTACCAGATCTGTTCCTAGTCTCTGGCACAGCAGCACAAAGGAAATTTCCTACTAACCCATCAAGTCCTTGAATGATTTGTAAAATACCATAGGCGTCTGAGAGCATTTAAAAATAGGAGAAAGACACAGAATCGCACGTTCCTGCCCCTGGCACATCAGCCAAGTGGGACCTAATCCAACCACCCCCTGTAGTTAAATGAAGAACTTGACTAATTTTTGGATCAAACCCAGGTAGTGCACTGCCTCACATTAACAGCAGTTCCACTTATCTTTGAGTTCTATTTTCCTTACTTTGTTTCTGTACAGATAGTTATTTGCTTGAGGGCTGGAGGATTTGCAGCCCAACAAATATTTGAGTTTTTCACTGCTATCTTCATGTTTCAGGCACATTTTTTCAAGGAACTTAGGGGCACTGCGTTATGACATTAAGTTTATTAGGTTGGCACAAGAGATATTTACGGAGGACTTCGGCTCACACGCTTTTCAACAGTTATTAACCCAGGAGTACAAGGCGCAGATCTGATTCACCTATTGACTGTGGCTTCCTTCCAGCAGAGGGAAGCTGGTATAAGTGATGATTATTTTAAATTGTGGGAAGGGTTGGATATAGGTCTATTTGACTGAGGAATAAGTGTTGGTGGTAGAGGAATGGGGCTGGCAGCTGGCAGGGTTTGGGGAGATGGGGGAGAATTTCATTGCAAATTGAATTATAAGAGGATCTATGTGATAAAAGGAAGCCTCCTAATGGAGGTTAGTGCTCGTTCCTTGTGAAAAGCTATCAAGGTTTGGATGGCTGGCATTTCTAATTCTGTTAAGTGTCAAAATCGATGCTTGATGGGTCTGCGGGAGCCAGGCAATGGGCACGCCTGTGCTGACATACCAATTTGGTACAAGAAAGGGACGAGGAAGGGACTTCCCAGAATAAGAGTGAGATGTCTCTTGAAATTTAATTTGCTTAATAAGGTTTTAAAAGCATTAAAAAAAATAAATTAAATAACAAGGCCATTTCCACCCTCCTTCTAAAATAAACCTCGAGCTTCGTTTGCAGTTTTCCACTTGTAAGCGACACATGTAAGCGAAGGGCCTGTTGTTGCAACCCTGGAATGCTCCCAAGCAAATGATGCTTCTTTATTGAAAGCAAATGAAGAAAAAAGAGAATCTGTCAAGGGGAGAGAACAGTTTAATTGGATTAAAACCTATGAGCATGTACAGTAGGGGAGGAGAGAGCTTCTCTATCCCCGATTCCTGTGGAGAAGGCAAGGAGATTACCGGGGGGTGAAGCGAGATCTATGCAACACAGCACAAGCAGCCATCCAAAGCCTGGAGTTAGCCAGTGCAGGGGCCTCAGAGGAATTGCTGGTTTCTTTTGGGTGGCTGGGGAGTTCTCCCTAGAAAAGGGTGGCTGGCAGTGCTCATTAGAGGGAGTGCAGGTCTATTCTAGCACTGAATGCAAATTAGGGAGCAATGTTTGCGTTTGTGGTTCATAATCAGTCAAGTGGTTTGTCCAAAATACATTTTGCTTTTTCTCTAAAGGAGTAGCCTGTCGACTCAAGCTTGAGATTTCTTATGCATTTCAAATGCCTTACTGCAACCCTGGTCTTTCATCCCCACACTGTTATTTAAAATAACCCTGAGTTTTGGATCCCTTTTCACTGGCCCTCAGGGAAGCAGAGACTGTGCAGAGGAAGGTACAATTGTGCTGTACAGCCAAGGTGGGAGGATGTAGAAGGTCACTTGGTGAGATGCACTTGGGTTAAAGGGATGTTTGTAAATTCAGTCTCATTGTGAAGGCACATCTAACAATGGTCCAGGGTCAAACCTGGACCTAAACTAAAATATTCCTGAGTTCTCAGGTTGATATCTCAGTTTTGGACCCTATAGGAAAAATTTCTGAAGGGCCCAGCATTTTAAGAGTTCTCAGCATTGGATCCAGAGCCTTGGAAGTGTGGGTCCTGAGCTATTTCTGGAATAATATTTGGGACACATGATGGATCATGCTAATATTACATTTCCGAAGCCTGCATCCTAGTGTAAGCTGGAATTTTTAGGCCTGGGATGTGATGCTCAGCTGATGCTGAAATGCTGCTACTCCTCACCTCCTTCCCAGTGCCACCAGAAAGGAGGAAAAGTAAAACTCAGTCGAGTAATTGCACAGTGAGGCAGGGACATGGAAGAGAGGAAGTTTTGCAGGTTTGGGGGAAGGGGCTTTGATTTGAATACGAAGAAGCATTTGGAGCCAAACCAGCGGCAGATTGTGGTACCTTCTTAATTCTGCGAGCCACACATGAATGACCTTTTTGTCTGCGTCCGCCTGCCTGCAGTGGGGGGTTCTCCCCCCTGCCTTTCCCCACCACACACACTCATTGATAATATACATGTGCTAAATAGGATTAACTCTCCCTCATCTGCATGAGTTGTTTCTCTCCCTTGCTCCACTCAACCCGGCTTCCCCCTCTCCCTTCCCGCACCCTTCAGCCCCCCAGCTCCTTCTGGAGCTCCATGTGGGCCTTGTGTGGAGTTTAGCTCCCTCATTGTAGGGCAGCTGGTAATGGGAGCGGGGCTGAAAAGCCGGCTGTCAGGCTCAGTGCTCAGGAAGAATAGGCGGACGTCTGCTCCGCAGCTTTGCCTTTGATAGACGAGGATAATCCCTGCTATGAGAAGGCTGAGTCAAATGGAAAGGGAGAGTGAGCCCAGCGCCCTCCCACAGCCCCAAAGCAGCACAAATTGCAAATCCTTGATTTGAGGGGAGACGACTCATTCCTCTAAGCACCTTGTGATGAATCCATTTCTTCCTGGAGATGTCTTTTTCTAGGATTGAGGAAAGGCAGCGAAGCCGGCTCTCTGGAGAAGAGGTGCCCTTTCTGCAGCCTGAGCAGAGAGCTGGGAATAGCTCTTTTCCCCCCAGGAGCTGAGGAGAGGGTACAAGAGGGGAGGACTGTGCCCCCTCCATTCATGCTTTCATTGGGAAGCATTCCCGGCTGCCACTTGCAATTAGGCAGTGAGGGGAGACTGGAAAAAAACCTCACTCTACATAGCCCGGGTCAGACCTCCCAGGTTTCTTCTCCAGCAGGAGCCATCCCATGCTTTGAATTGAGAAACCAGTGAAGAAACACATCTCAGGGCGGGGATCTGAGATATGGGGTTGAAGCTGGGAGGGAAGCAAGTCCTCATGAAGATGCATTGGTGTTTGAGGGCCTCCTAGACAGCCAGGGCATGAGGCTCATACAGCTGGTTTAGGAATAGGGTGAGTGACAGCCTCAGTGAGTGAAATATTGCTGGAGAGGTGGGAATCTCAGGCCCAGTATGTGAGATGTGATGGTTTATTGGTATCCCATGAGTTAGGGACTCACCCTAGGAGGCAAAAACCCTGGTTCAAGGTCCCTTTCCAACTCAAACAGCTTGGAAACATGAATTCCTGTAGCTCAAGGGGGTGCGTCCTCCTCTGTCATACACTGTTTGGGTGTCTCTGTCTGTACCTCACTTTCTGCAAAATACTTCTGAAAGGTCTTGATTTTGAAATGTTCGTCTGGCAAGAAATGGTGGCTTGAAATTAACTCAGAAAGGAGCCTTTTTCTTTTTTTTTCCGTGTAAGTTGTATGGGGCTGTCATTCCCTAGTGTGTACCCAGAGGTTTAAGACAATATTCAGGCAGGATATTAAATAATTTTATTCACTGATGTTTACAGAAATCCATGGTGTAGGACCTGGGCCAAGTATTACCATGTTGCTTGGTAACACCCATGGCCCACTGAGAGAAGATGATGAGGCAGAGCCAGAAGAAGAAGCAAGAAAATATAAACCAGTGAGAAACAAGCAGGACCTTTTAGTTGAACTTTGGATTTCTTTTGTGTATCATGTAGAATCTACTCTGCTTATCCACTCCTGGTGCGCCCAGTCCTTTAGATGCGTAGAGTTTAGCTCCAGATTAAACACCTTGTTCCCTCACGTTCTCCAATGATGAATATTTACCAGTATTCACCAAACTTTTCTGATGAGGATCTTTGGTTTAATGTTTCCCCGAAACAGGTCCTTTCATGCAAGCTCCCTCTGCTTTCAGCCAGCCTGGGAGAGCACTGGGAGAAAAGCTGCTCTCCCAGTGGTTTAGGGCCTGCTTTCCCATGTGGGATCCCAAAATGGAGCAGCATAATAAGCAAATGGATGGCACTAACTGAGCGTTTGAGAACCTGGAAGGAACTTTTGTTTCCAGTTCAGCCTTCAAAAGAGGCAAACGGCCAAGGGCTTTCGCATTATTTATTCCAACCCATTTTCCCATCCTTACTTGAGGCTCAAACAAAAGTGGCCCATGCCGAGTCTTGCAGATGGATTAGCAATCAAGCATACAGCTGCACATACCTGGCACTCAAGCATTTGTGCTTATCCAGACTCCTAAAAGCCAATCTCATTTTTACTTTTTGGGTGCTGGAATGTGGGAGTGGGTGGAAGGGCCAGGATGTGAGAAGCCTCCACAGATGTTTTACAAGAAGGAAGTGAATCTATAGTTTAGGCAATCTGATTTACTTGAATCTCCAGATTGTTTTCTTGGAGAGTTTCTTGGGATTTTGGAATTTCTGGTGGAGGTTTGGGCTGTAGTTTATTTTATTAGAACTGATTTTCCAGTATCCCTTTATATAGTATGCCTCTCCTCTTCTTGAGACTATACTGGTCATCTGGAAGTGAGGAAGTGGCCTTACTGCATAAGCAATGAGAACTATGGCAGCTTGCCTCCAATATAAAAATCTTCATCGTGTCAGGAACAGCTTTCTCTTTATCATCCTAGATATACCTTGGAAGCCTTTTCCTAATGAATTTCAAAATGTGAGCTTCCATATTCGTAAGGACCTACCTATTAAATACCAGCTAACTGTGGGCAGCTCAGTGTGCCACCCTCCTCTATTAATCCAGGGGAACAGTCTGCTGGACAGTAAACAGAGAGCTCAAAATATTGACAGCACTTCAGGTAAAAATTCATAGGCTTGTTACAACTGTGAGCTTAACTCTGTTGAAAGGGTTGCATGTGAAACCTGGCCGATAGTGGGCTTGAAACCACACACGCCACATCTGGTTCCACCTAGTACGGACAAGGAGTGCGGCAGAGGCTGCCAGAGAGGAGTGAGATTTCAACTGAGATTTTGGCTTTGTTCACATCCAGAGACTTCAAAACACAAATGCAGGGAACAAGAAACAGAGTAAGTTGGAAACGAAAGGCAATGATTTGCCCAGAGGAATGCGATGTTGAGAGGGTCAACGGGGCTTCATTGCAAAGGGCTTTCTGCTGGCTTCAGAAATGCCCAGCCCAACAGAAACGCTTTGCTGCAGCCTGTACTGAGCAAAGACCCTCCTCCACTGGAAATACAAGGATTATATCAAAGTGTACAAGGTGCCCTCTGTGCAGCCAAATCCTCATCTTTGCCCATGTGCTTTGAGCAGAGGTCAACAAAATGTTGCAGGGAAGATGCCGCATGCCTGTACGCACACACCAGGTTGTAAAAATCTGTGAAACTCTTTCATAGAAAACTAATGGGCAGGCCTCCCTGTAATGCAAAGCAGCCTGTGTTCTGTTTGCACTTGGAAAGATTGGAAATAGGAGTGAGGTCTGTGTTGGCGCAGGGAAAATCTTGAATCCTCACAGCCAGCAGTGCTGGCAGCCGGAGATGATCATTGTCAATAATACGCAGGAAGATTGTGCTCCATTGTTGCGGTTCATTATTGAATTACATAATTTTCATTTTTTCCATCCTTAAGCTTTACCACTTAAAATGGTTTGTCCTATGCAATCAAATGTGATCCTTGAGCCTCAGCTTAAATTCCCAATAACAATGAGCATTCTCTGGAATGGAAAAATAGAAAGAAAATGAAGGGGCTATGTAGTAATTCACTTAAATATGTGTGTAGAATCTGACCGAGAGCCTGATACAAAAGTACTGAGCAAACTGCATCCAGACCACTACTTTGAAAGCTGAGATATAACATTTTGGTGCTCGGGTCAGTGTGGTCTCCTTCCCGCAGGGAGAGATACCCCTGGTGTGAAGGTGGGCAGCAGGCAAGATAATTTTACTAGCTCTCTGATGAGAAATTTGACAGTTGTTAAAGCTCCTCAGTATAGTGTTTGTAGTGGACTTGAAGTTTTGAGATGGTAGTTCCTATGCCTCAGCTGGAGAGAGGTAACTTTTACAGTTACATTCACTCAATTGCTTGTGATGATGTCAGTGAAAGTCAGGATGTGGATACTCACACATTATGAGTTCAAAAAAGATAGAATTGCTTAACTGATATGATTTCTCTACATAACACAGCAGGGCAGCCATGGGGGAACGGAGCTGAGTACTAGGGAGAGGGAAAGAATCTGAACTGACAAGTAACAGCCTTGAGTCTAAACCCTCCTCTGCCAATAATTAGTTGCTAATGGCTCCATGCAAGTGCCCAGGTGTATATATATTTATTTTACTTTTCTCTGTGCCAACAGCTCTCTGTATTACAAATTCAAGTGTGCTGTGAAATACTGCTGCAATTCATTGCCCTCAGATTTCAGCTAACCACCAGACTCTTGCTGTAGTCAATGTCTTTGGATGTTCTTCTCCTTTTTGGATCCAGTTTGTGCTTGTTTTAATCTGCTAACTTAAATCCAACATCATGCCCTTCTACCCCACTGGTAATGATAGATTTTATGTCTGAGTTTGGATTTCCAGCCAGGGTCCATTTCTAATTGTGGAAAGTAGCATGTTGTCCATCAGGTAGATACTGGAAAAATAGACTCTGAATGCTTATCTTCAGCCCCTTGGTGGTTCCCTTTACTTGCTGTGTTCCTTCTTTTGCCCAACTGGAACTGAAGATGTTTAGGTGAGTTCCTGCTGAAAAATTAAATACAGTCCCCCCAGCCTATGCTAGAAGAGTGTAGAGCAGACATCCTATCCTGGCAGCTGCCTACTTGTGTCCATCTTAAAGAATTGCCTTTAGATTTCTTGGCCCTGCTGTTCTAGCATGCTGGGGTTTGAGCTGCAACCTGCCTTCTTTTTCCCTCGCCAGGGCCTGGTCTGTGCTGGCCATTGGGCATCACAAGGATTTCATCCTTCCAGGACAAGTCAGAACTGGTGAAAACCAGCAATCCTGCATTAAAATGAAAACCGAAACAAAGCAGTCTGTTTTTTTTGAGGTGTCTTGGACCAATCTTGTTTTTTTGTCCGGTAGAGATGACAGGAAATTGGTGAGTTCTCCCATAAGCCACACCAGGGATTTTATGAGTTTGGGGTTTTCATTTTTTTATTTTTTTTTTTCATTTCTGAGCAGGGAGATTGACCTACACCAAAAACTGGAGAGAGGAAGCAATGGAGTGCGCCGACACGCATTGAAGGGGTAAGCAGGGGCAGGATTTCGGCAGCCCAAGCTGCTGTGTTGAAAGGATCTACTTAAGAAATAGTGATTCACACTGGAAAAGTTGATCTACTTTTTCTGTCTTTCTTCCCCCTCCTGCCTCTTTGTTTGGTTTTGTTGCATTGCTCCTGGGACGTTCAGAGTGACAATAAGGCAATTGTTCCTTCATGAACAGGGCTCAATGAAACAGTGCAGAAAAAGTGACACGGCAAGAAAATATGACAAATATTCTGTACTTCTGTGCGGAATACTGCCATTTCCTCAGTATGTATTCCTGAGAAGAAAAATATCCATCAAGATATCTATTTTAAACGGGGAGTTGCCATTTGTGCTTCTCCTCTTTCTGAAAATACAAAGCTCAGATCTCTCCCTCGCCTGCCCTGTAAGGAGAAAATGCACCTAATATCAATTACTTTTTTAATCTCTGAGACCCAGTCTCCAAATGTGTTTGTGTCTAGGTATACACACAAACTGTTTTCCCTTTGTCTTCCTATCCAAAATGCAAAAGCATCTCAGATGTTGTGATTCCTCCAGGTTTTTCCCCCGTGGGAGGATGGAAACATGTAACATTATCTTCTAGCTGCCTACTGCCTGTCTCTGAAATTAGCATTTCAGTGACTGAAAGGTAGTTAGTTTCCACACACAAAAAAAAAAAAGAAAAAAAGAAAGAAAGAAAGAAATGGAGGGTTAGTACAAGGCTGACACTAATAGTAATAGGAGATGAGGGAGAGGGTACGGGACATGTTGGATTACTAAATGAAAACTGTGATTTTCCTAGACGTGCTAACAGAACAATGAAAGGGGCTTTTACAGAATAAATTAACTCTTTGAGCTTCTGTAATTAGCTACCTCGGGAAGGAAAAGCTTCACAGGGCACGTTAAAACAGAGTTAAAGGACGGTTCTTTTACTCTCCTAAATCCAAGGTTTTAAAAGTTTTTATTTCTGGGATATTCTCCAGATGAGCAAGGGCAGAGTAGGTGCTATTGGATGCAAAACTGAGGAACGACACAGACGCTCTGATCTCATGTAATTAATAGGGTCCATTGTTTATGGCTGTCATGCCAACAAATCATTCTTTATGCAAAAATTAATCAGATCTCCTGCATGGGGCTGCGGGGCTGGGTGGCTTGGCTTCACCAGCAAAGGCTCGAGCGGAAGTACTCACCTTCTGAGAGAGGTAGCAAGGGCTGGAGCCGTGGTTTGGCAGTTGACTTTGCTAGATTTGGCTCAGAGAGGTAGGAATTGGAGAAGCACTAAGGAAAAACAAATCTAAAGAAAACTTTTGTTCTTTCTCTTTCTCCCTTTTTCCCCCAAAGACTCCATATTTTTCCTGTGGCTAAAGAGGCTTCTGTCCCAAATCAGAACATGAGGCTTTCATCCTTCTCTTTTCTCCATTAGAAACCTCGTGTCTCTTGCCACCAGAGAGTGGAGAGAGAATATGGTGGAAATCTTGGTCTTGGCTTTTTGTTCCCCACTGAACTCTGCTCAGAGTCCATAGCCGGGGGGAAAGATGTGCTCTGTGCTGCTCTTCTGAGCAGAAACCCTCAGGGAGCTGCCGGCTGCCTACGGAGATCAGAGAGACATCCCCAGTGTGTGCTGGTGTCCCTCAAGCTTTGCAGAATGTCACTGCTGGCTACCAGTGGTGTCACATCATGCACAGAGCAGTTCCTGAGTGTGAACATCCAAGTAATGCATCAAGGATGTACTTAAGTAGCCATACCTGGAAGGCACTTGGTCACTGGAATAAGGGCAGATGGGAAGTCACTGGGATCTTACTTTGCTTTATTTCTAGCTTTTTTTTATTTTAAAAAGCCTGAAAAAACTCCAAAAAGCCCTGAGCCAAATCCATAGGAGAAAGAGAGCTGACAGGGGAGGCACCACATTTTTGACATTTCAAAAAAAAAAATTGTTTGAGGGAAAAGACCCCAAACTCTTTTCCCCAACACAACTATTGAGGTGCCTTTAAGAGGAAGCCTTGCACAATTAACTCTGCTCCAGCAGATTTCAGACACACAACAAAAAAAAAAAAAGAAAAAAAGAAAAAAGTCATGGTAGGGACAAACAGGGTAATGTTTCTGCTCTTGAATGTTCCAGTTCCAGCTGGGTTCAAATACGGGTAGCAATACTGGGAAATTCTGGCTCCTGTTGCGCTCTGCGGATGGCTGGTTCAGTTGTAGTGCGAGCTTCTTCTGCAATATATGGAGTACAAACTCGTGTGTATTTTAGGAAATAAATTTGAACAATAATATACTGTCCTGAACTTTGAAATATTCAGAAGCTAGGTCTGCATGCAGATTTCTTAGACTTACTGCTTTACTCAGCAAGCTGCTGCCCAGTTGAGGCTGATCCTTGGGTTTTTGGAGTTCACCCAGCACTGTGCATGACCCAAGAGACAGGCTGGAGGTGAGGGGCACAGGCAGTCCGGTCTGTGTACAAAACCATAGCCCTGAGGCGTGGGAGATGGGGCAGGGGGGAAATCTCTCCTATTATTTGTAGGAATGTAATAGCTTCTGATCTGTGGTGGAGAAATGACGAGTTTGGCAATTTGCATTTGGAGAGGAGTGCCTTCATTTGGTTTCACCACCATATGATCATGACTTACTGTGAAGCCTAAAATAGATGTTGGCCCCTATTCTGGCATCTAACGTCAGGCTGGATGACAGCCTGACGTTATCCAGTGTGGGACTGCACGACACAGCATCTTTTATCCCTGCTGGGACAGTGGCTTCCCAGATGGCTAACAGGGACAAGTCGGGGAGCGCTTCAGACCATCTGAGCTTTGGTTGTGGAGAAAGCTGATGTCTGGTAGTGCTAGAGAGTGGACGAAACAAATTCCTCACTGTCCCCTTGGCCTTGGATGCTGGATGGCAGCTGGCTTAACCTGTTGTAGGTACCCTCATCTGTGCTCTGAATTAGGAGTGCTAAACTCATGGTTATCTTTTAATAATCTGTTTCTCTTTTTTGCTGCTCTTTCAAGAAGATCGTGCTGCCTCCCTGCCTTTGCTGGAGAGTTCCCATCGTCAGAGTGGCTGCTTTTTGGAGGAGGGAGTTTCCTGGGAGGGAAGAGTAGGAACAATATTTATGTGTGTGAGCTTTTTTCATAGCTGATTTATAAACTTGATTACTGAAGCATTCACACAAGGAAAAATTAACAGCCTCTGCTGATGAGCTTGCCTATATTTGAATCAGGAAGTCTCTGCTGGCTGTGGATATTTGGCCCCCATCGGCAGCTGGAGGCGCAGGCGGGCGCAGGATAAGTTCATCATATGCTGCACATGGCAAACCTTGGCACCAGAGGTGGGACAGCCCAAGGGAATGGGCGAGGCCAGAGCTCCTGGGGTGGTTCTTGTGCTTTCCTGCGGACAATGTCCTCCGGGGTAGGAAAGGTGGCTGCTGGGCACCCAACCCAGGTACCAGCATCCACTGTGCTGGGTTTCTATAGCCAGTTCAAGGGGAAACAGTATTATTTGCCTCTAGCTAGCAACTTGGGAATAAATTTTTGGGAAAAGTAGTGTTCTGAAGACTTAAAATAATACCTCACTTGTCCCCCAAAGGATTTAAAAGTAAATTCTTGTTTACGGCTCAAATACTGTATTTAGCAATGGATGGTGCATTTACACGTACATCTCTTGTAGGTGGATGGTGCTGTTTGCTCTGCCTGTAGCCCAAGTGGTGTGACAAGGAGCCAGGCTCAAAAGCCACAGCAGGGTTTGAGCTCCAGTCAGGGTAGATAAGCAGTCCCTTGCTTACGGAGATTCTTTCATCTCAGCAGAACCACATTTCAGATGCCTGATTTTAGGCACCCGTTTTGGAAGTGGATGGGCCAGCTGCAAGATTTGCAGCTTCCACCAGTGTCCCACACCCAACATGAAACTGAAACTCTCGAGAATGATTTTTAGCCTTTCTTGTCACAATTAAAAATGTTGTGTTTAATATTAAACACACATTCGTTTTTAATCCAGAAGCTTGGCTTTCTGTTCTCAAATAACCCATTTGTAATGGCTTCTTCATCCAAGTAGGGGAAAGAAACACTTGGCCCTGGAAGCCAGCTCCAATAAAGAAACACAAAGAGTATCGTTCTGAATAGCACACAAGTGTGAAAGGAAACATGCAATTGCTGAAGAAATGGAATCATTTGTACTCAGTGAAGGGAAAAATAAAAAGAAATAAAAAAAAAAAGGTTTTCAAAAGGAGATCTGTGACTGAAGCTCTCCAGAACTGTTTAACCTGTTGGGGATATTTAGCAGATGAATTCTGACCCACGTTCTCCACTTTGCTATACCCTGTGACAGAGCGACGCAGCATCTGCCGCTTGTGTTCCTCTCCAGACACGCTCACAATGCCGGAGGAAACGGGGGAGAAAATTATGCAAATTGCTCTGAGCAGATTACTTTGACCAGCTGCTCTTCTTCCTCCTCAATCAAAGGTCTGCCTGGGGAAGCCAATCTAGATTATATATGTCAGCCGCATACTCTGAGGCTGAGCCTCGGAGCGTCTTTCTCCCCAAACAGGGACATTTCTAACGGTGCAGTAAAATACGAAGCGCTGGGGATATCATTTGCTCAAAAGGGGGCACAGGGGGCTGGGAATTCCTTTTGCCTTTTGTGCAGTAGCACCTTGCCAGGACGCTTGCTGGTTTTTCAGGGCTATTCTTGGAGAAAGTGGTTCATCTCCATGCTAGCAATTATTGAATTTTATTAAGCATGATGAAATGTGGCAGAGAGGGGGGAAAAAAATGAGCAAAAAGGCTCCCTAGACAACGTGTTCACGGCACGGCCTTAGGTGGTGTTATTGAAGCACATGAGCTGAAAGCTGAGTAGCTTTATCCTGTGCAGCTAGGGGTGTTGCTGGCTTTTTGTTGTTTTTTTTTTTGTTGCTCTTGCAAAGTGAAATCTATTCATGAACACAAACTGGAGGCCAACCTTGCTGACGTGTGTTTCGTAAACCTGCCAGACGTGGCCGTGACGTTGCACTCAGACAGACTGTGTCCGGCTGCTCCTGGCTGGAGCTCCAATCCTTCCCTGCCCTCTCCTGCCACATGCTGCCTACCCTGCGCCTTTAACAATGTCCCGAGTCCAGACAAGACTCCACAGCTTTATAAATGATTAATATATTCTTCGTTTTTTTTTTTAAAAAAAAAGGAAAAGAATGCTGCAGCACCAGAGAGCACCTAACCCTGGCAGAAGAAAATATAGTCCTGTCACAATCTTGTGGCAAGCCAGAATTCACTGCTTTAAATCACCATTAAGATTTTCTGTAAGTTTGATGGAAACTTCTTTTTTTATCCCATATACAAATCAAAGAAAGTCCCATGTTAGCATGTGATAAAACACACACACATAAATATGTGAGCTGAATGTCGCTGCGGATCTGTTGGGATGCATCCTCCAGAGGGTGCAGTTCCAGTAAGAGAGCCCTTACTGGGGTTTAGAGAGATTAATAATTCTCTTGCCCTGGTTTATTTTTTATTGGTCCTATCCCATAGATTTTTCCCAGTGGATGCCAGAATTGCTGAAGATTTTAGCATTTCAATATAAATCCCCTCCTCTGAATTTCTAATTCGATTCAGCATGACACTTCGGCAGGTACTGAAAAGCCTCCCCAAGTAGGCAGGCACTGCGGCTTGGAGCTGCTTTGCTGAGCTGGGGTCTTGGAGCATGAGATTTAGCAGTCTGGCTCACTTTCTGCTGCTTTTACCTATTTTGTGCCCAGTTAGTATGGAAGTGGGTTTGATTAGTGTAAAAAAAAAAAAAGGTAGTCAAGCAAGAAAATTTTAATTAGTGGGCCAAAGATTTCTGACCAAAACTGTGTATGTTGAGATGCTCAAAGCAGTGGGCACAAAAGTGCAGACCTCTCCCTGCTTCCCACCATCACATGCCAATGGTGAAGATCACATTTTAAAAATTTGAATCAGAACAAATTCATGTGGTGTGAAAACTAGACAAAATAAGTCAATGCAACTGAATACAGAATTTTTTGTTTTTCTCCTGGTCTTAAGGTGCTTTTGTAAAGGTGCATCCTAATATTTTTCCAGAGTTTAAAACCGTGATTTGACTTTAACCTAAGTGCACTGGCATCATCCAATAAAATTGTCATTGTTCTATTTCTGTGTACCACACTCTTAACAGTCTTTATAGCAAACGTTTATAAAAAGGAGACGGTGACAAATAAAACTGTTTGCCCTGTTTCTGGATTGCCCGCAGTGCTTGCCTTGATGGCACGCGGGACGTGCGCTGACAGTGGAGCAGTCTGTCGGACGAGCTGCTTCATCTGATTCCTGTTTGCTGCCGGATAAGTCCGAGCAGCCCCTATTCAGGGAAAAGCTGCAATTATAGTTGTGATCTTGACACCAGAGTTCACCTGCTTTTCGGGAGAAGTTTGCAGAGGTTTGGAAGCTAATGAGCTGCGGCTAAAGCAGGGGGAGCTCTGCGGCTGCTTCTGTAGAGGGGTTAAGTTCCTCGGCACTGTGCGTTACTCAGCTTTTCTGTCTTGCTCTGGGCCCACGGAGTGCATGTTTGCACTTTATTTGTCCAAGCCTCGGCTCTATTCTGCTTTATCAGGACTGTCTTGTAAAAAGATTTGCTGCAGTGTATTGATGGAATGGAAGTTACCGGTAAAAAAAACCAGCCTTTGAGATATGATGAATTAGCTGCAATTTCAGTGGTAAAAATCGTCTCTCGTAGCTGGCTATTAACTACACTCTGGTGAATACATTTTCATGCAAGAGATGGTTTGCTATTTCAAAGGAGTCTCATTGAGACCTGATCAAGTTATTTTCAAAAGTTTAAAGTATTATTAAATGGTAAATCCTACTACTCAGTTTTACAGTCTCATTTTTTAATTTACTGTTGCTTCTCTGTGTATATTCAGTGAAGTCTGAGTGAGTATCAAAGGAAAACTTGCAGAAGAAAAATCCTGAAAAAGCTGAAAAAAACCCAGAATTACTTTCCTGTTACTCTAGCTTAAAGGAAGTATGACCTTGTAGTTCATGGTACTGCGGAGTGGGCTGGAAATCACTCCCTCACCAGCTTGCTTGCCTTACTAAGCTGCAGCCAGGATTCTCCTTATCTTGTACAGAGCACAGTCACTGATGTGCCATTGCGGGTCATTTGTTAAAATACTCTGCTTGCTATTTTTGACACACAGTCGATAGGGGTTTTGGGTTTTTTTTGTTTGTTTTATTTCGGTTTTAGGTTAATAATGAAAAGAAAAATCTGGCCAGCAGGGTAGCTCAAAAAGTTAAGTAAAACGATTGCCTGTCAGATCAACATCTCTAAAACAGGAGAGAGCAACAGAGGTTGCTGCCTGAGAGTCCATCAGTGGAAAGTGGGAAGGAATGACTGGTCCTGAGCAAGCTTGGGAGATGGATGTTACTCAAGAGCCACTGATCAAAACAATTAGTAATTGGCAATTCAGCAGAGTGGCTAACGAGTTCTGCATGAAACAGCTACACTCTCACCTGAAGAAAGAGGTTTCTTTCCAGATCTGGACTAGACTGGACTGTTTCTGCAAATGATCTGAGGGCATCTCAGATGCACTAATGCCATCGGAAATTTGAAATCTGTAAGGCATTGGATCATCCTGTATTTACTGTGTCTCTGCAGGGAACCTTAATTACCGAGAGGAAATGACTTGCCGGCGTTTGTACTTTCCTACTTTGCCATTGAATTCATCATGGTCAGTGTTTTCCTTGCCTACTTCCAGTTTACTCAGTCTGCAACTTCAGTAGATCCTTCACTCAATCCCAGTTAGGCCAGTGTGTGGTTAGGAGATGTCCAAGGAAGACTCAAGTGCTGAAGTAATTTCTATTGAACCAAGGGTATTATAGGGACATATTCTTATTGGATCTGCTGCATTTTGAATGCATGGTGAAATTTTTGTCCATGTTCAGTGAGTAAAGGAAGGGTGGTAACTTCTGTGCCCTGTCTAAATTCTAACTCCTGCCCTCCCTGAAACCTGTAATTTCAGATGGATAAATTGTACTTCAGTGATCTATGGCTATTTTTTCCTGATGACAGTTCTTTGCCTTCCATCCCAGAATTGACTGCATTTCGCTATGGAATAATTGCTGAACAAACCCATAAATGTATAGACAACTGGAAGATCCCATGAGCTCTTTCTTTTCCAGGTTACAGAAGTTTTAAAAGGTGGATCTTGTTTCCATATCTGGTCTTGAGGAAGGCAAGGACTTAATATTAAACTGCCCAGTTGAAAAGCAGTTTCAAGCCTGACCAGTCCTGCTGTGAGAGACCGCAGAGCACATGGCTGGGCAGGAAATGGAAATGGAGATCCGTCCTCTTGCAGCAAGGCTGACCTGCTGCCCCTTCTCCTTTTTTCGTTCCTCTGAGGCATCCTTTGGATCTAAAAGCAATTCTATCACAGTGGCACATGGTTCTTCCTCTCAGGATGCCTTGTGAGTTGGCCCTACATAGGATGTGTTTTTTTGAAAATTCAAGTTGCTGTCTGTGGCACTGTCAGAAGCACAGAGCAAGCAGTGAGAGGGGAACGTGCTGTGGTTTTGCTGAGCCTGTTAAGTTCCTCATGGAGAGTGATGTGGATTTATCCCATTTCATTTTCAGATGCACAAGCTGAACTTAAAGCTGGAATTGGTGCATGCAGCTTTTCCTGGCCTTCAGAGTGAGCTGGTTTGACAGGAGCATCAGCGAGGGAGAATAAGTACAGAGAGACACTGTGTGATCATAATCACTCCTCAAACCCACCTCCTAGACACTTCTGAGCAGGATCTCAGCAGAAGCAAGTAAGCAAGGGTTTCTCTCTCAGCTTGGTCCTGTAATCCCCTCCCTTTCCTTTCTCTGCTCCCTTCCCAAAATCCCCAGGAAGGCAGTGAAATCCGATAGGCAGTAAAATCAAAGCTCTGTCCTGTTACCAGGTTACCCACCACTAAATCTGCGAGGGACTTGGGGACATTTTCTATGACTGAACAAGTGAGTGCTCTGTCCTGGGGGTATAAATCTAATGCAAGCTTGTCAGCATAAGCCTCGTATATTTATGGGAAGCTTTCGGAGGAACTGCACGGGATCAGAATTTCTGTTCAACTCCGAGACACAGCATCCCCTGGCATGCCTGTGAAGAGAGAGGCACGGCCCAGGCACACGCCGCTGCCTCACTGCTGAGCCCTGAAGAGCAGTGATGCATTTGTACTGATTTGTCACTTCTGGAACTGGTGTAAGAGACCTGGAGTGGGAAAATGAAGGATGGAAGTGACACCAGGGTAAGGGCAAGGAACATTCACACTATATTTAGGGCAGAAGCAGATAGTGGTAACAATTGCAAGGATCATATATAATGCAGTAAAACTGTCTACCTGAAATATAAACAAAAGCCCTTTCCTGAGGCAGTGAGGGGTGATCACTCATGTTGACAGTCTCCTCAGCTAAGCAGCCAGGACATCTCATTCAGAAAGCACAGGCTGTGTAGGGCACAGCTTATTCCTTTACTAGGATCCTGGAAACAGCATCTTTGCTGTGGTGCAGTATAGCAACTCCTCTCTAGACGTTTTACATGGGCTTCATGAGTGCATGCTAGCACCTTTGGTGTTTGCTACACCCTGAGCAGCACGAGGGTGGTATATGTGCCAGGATGCTGCAGAAGATTGGAGGATTTACTTCTTTTAGAGTATGCTCTGTATTTGAGTAAATTGTTCAAGGATATATGCTGATCTGATGTACTGGATCCCAGATAAAAACTTTAACTACTGGATGCATTCTTTCTGCTTCTGGGACATTTCCTTTAGCAAGCAAAACAGCACAAAACTCAGCAGAACTCAGTCCTGCACAAATGTGCCTCAGACCTGAGGAGTGGGCTCTGTTTTGATCTGCCCTTTCACACAGGTTTTTTTTTTCAGCCCACTTTTTTTCAGCAAATATACTGACAAATATCAATATGTTTCCTGTATTGTTTTTTACCCTTTCACAGGACATCCATTTTCTTGCCACTCTCGGTGAGAAGATGCTGGCTGGATCTCAGCTAGTACATATTTACCTGTGCTGTACTAAGAAGGAAGACTGCCTTCATACTTCAAGGAGTGGAAGGCAGGCAGGTGCTGTCCATTGCTTCTCAGGGTAATTCCCACGTTCTCGAAAGCATCGTCTTTTCTGGGCAGCACCCACAGTGCTGACAATAGTGACAGAAAGCTCTGTAAGCTGCAGGCTGCTCGGTGTGCTCCCTGTCTCATGCTAATTCTTTACCCGGTCTACTTCTGAAAGCCTCAGAAGAATGAAATTCCACTCTGAGATATCCAGATACAATTCAAGAACAAACCCTTCAAAGTGGTAGATGGAAGGTAAGAGATACAGGGGGGAACCTGATCCCCAGCCTCCGTGCACAGGAGGAAGGCATTTGATTGCAGTTTTATTGTTCTGCACGTCAAAACTGACGGACCGTTAGGAACAAGGGTCTGTCTCCCGGGAAAAGCGGCCCATGGCTGGTTTAGCAGTGGTTTCTCTGGGTCCCAGAGTGAGCAGCGGGGAGAGGCTGGGGCTGGGACTGGTGGCAGCCGTGTCGCTGAACTGCCATCCTTTACTGCGGCTCTAACTAGCAAAGTGCCTCCCTTCCTATCTATTCCCATTCTTGGCTACCAGCCCTTCATTTACATTCATAATAAATTCATGTGCTAATTGAAAGAAGTAAATGTAATGGCCTTTTGATATGGTTCAAAGGAGCAATAGCCAGCTTCTTGATTCCTGGGTTGGCAACTGTCTTTCCTGCGTGCCCCAGAATCAAAGTGCAGCTCTTGCTCCAGCAACTGTCAGGTTTTTTACGTCTTTTGATCAAAAGCCTGGCTACAGAAAGAAAAAAAAAACCCAACCAAACACCCAACTGTTTGGATCTTTTTTCCCTACAATTATTATCACATCCATTACTCAGCAGAAGCCTGGGATGTCCTTTCATTCTTACACAAATACTTTCTTTTGGGATTCATTTAAAGTTTCCTTGTGCATGAAGTGGTCACTTGTCAGCTATCCACCTCAAGGGCTGAGACAGAGAAAGCAGAGTCAGCTAAAAGGGAACCCTGACTTCAAGCATTTAAAATGAATATTGACAAAAAGAGGGGGTGGAGAGAGATGGGAATCAAAAGCTCGAAAATTGCTGATTAGGCGAAACCTGACTGCCTCCTGCCTATGGTAGGAAATGGCATCATTAGGAGAGATGCAGTAGGGTTGGCATTGTACAACGCCTGGTCAGGAGCAGAGAATGGCACAGCAGTAACTCCCAC
This sequence comes from Baryphthengus martii, assembly GCA_013396935.1. NCBI lineage: Eukaryota > Metazoa > Chordata > Aves > Coraciiformes > Momotidae > Baryphthengus > Baryphthengus martii. Next base: position 275,117 of record VWZK01004130.1, read on the forward strand.
TCAGACCAGAAAAGTAGCGGATTGCCATTTTGTCTGGCTTCTGAAATTTTGGCCCTGGTAAAGCCCCAGGTTACGACGGTCCCCAGACTGGATCACAGCTGTGGTCTGTGCAGCTCAAGCTCTGGCGCTCGCTACTAGAGGTGCTGCACAGACCACCAGCAGGAGCCCTGCAGTAGGCATGGGCAGGATATTTTGTCTCCCTATTGCAGACTACATCAAACTCTGTGTTACTTAAGATGTGGAGTCTGGTGTTTCTATTCCTTCCCATATTTTACCTCTAACCTTGGTGGTTATGCAAGTGGTGGCATCACCAACAATCCAGGTGACTCAAGCATGGACTGGGATGCATCAGCACCCTGAACTACTGGAGACCTCCAAGGAGACAATGACTGGGGACACAGAGCTGAACATCCTGCACAGAGCCTTCCCTCTGGATACTTAACGGTAAGTAGAGCTAGGGGTGCCAGTGATGATCAGCCATTACTGGTTATTAGGTGCCTCACAGCTAATGAATGGTGCTCTCAGGTTGACTGTGTCCACAGTATAGAGGAAAAGTGTCAGGATTGGCATCTCCCAGCCTTGCAGTGCCAAGAAAGATGGAGTTAACTTAAAAAAAAAAAAAAAAGAAGTAAAATCTCCACAAGCATTTACTGCGAGTCAGGAGTGATACACTGGAGGGGAAAGCTGCAGCACTGCTTCCCATGTACTCTCTTCTGTGCTGAGCAGACCCAGGCCCCTGGGATATGGATTTCAAGAGCAATAAATTCACTCTAAAAATTTAAAGAGGATGACGCAGAAAACTTAAAAAAACCCAAACAAACCAGCTCCACACAATAAAAGCCATTTCTCTCCTGACGTCTCTCTCTAGTTACAGCGTGACACATCAAGGTCAGATACCCTGTCCCACAGGAGCACAGCTTTGTACAGGGTGAAAATCGTCCCCTGATGGTGTATGATGTCTGGTGTTTCGTAACGATAAGCTGTGCTTATATAAAACCCAGCATCTTGTAGTGGGACATCATTTATGGCAAGTATTCCCTCTCACAGGGCAGGAAAGCACGGAGCTGAAGTACCTTCAGGAGGTAGGAAGTGTCAGAGAGATATTTAACTTGCAATTGCGGATCCCAGGCCCTGTTGTAACTCCTGGATCATACTGCCTGCCTCACGCAAAGGAGAGCTCACATCTGTAGCTCAATAAATTAGCCATTCATACCAGGAGGTTTCTCTATGGCAGAAGCTGAACTCAACAGCAAGAATAATAACCCATATGTTTGTTATTGTGATCAGCTCCTCTGGAAGATAAAACTTAGAAAGCTCTGCTGCAGTATCACAAATGCTGCAGCACTCAAAGCCCTCAATAATTTCTGTCAGGAAAGGGAATGGGAACAAGGAGCCCCTCCCTACCTAGAACATTTTCACCCCACCAGTCTCCTCCATGACTTGTTCAGCTTCCTTGCCACACTGAATTTTAGAAACTCTTTTTTTTTTTGCCTTTAATGCAGTGGATTTTCTCGTGCGTAGTCTCCTAAATGAATGCACAGGCTGTTTCTGGCATGCTTTAAACCTTCATGCATTTTTAATGATTTACAAGGAAAAGATTTTTTTTTTCTCTTTCCCTCTCGTTCTCCCCCTTTTCCTCCTCAATTCCCTTTTTCTTTGCTTTTTAAAAAAAAAAAAGTAATGACTTAATACATATCAAGTGGAATTGTTGGTTTGTGGTGACGGCTTTATAATTCCAGGTTCAAGTTTTTTTTCTATTTAATTATGCACTATAATTCTAATGAACTATAATGCAATAACAAAAGCACGCACCAGAGTTGGCATAAGTCTGTTCTTTATTAGTATGGGTATGGGTACTGTGTTTTATGTGTGAAATAAAATATTTGGAACTAATACCGAGTCTGTTTCTTTAGAATTACACAGAACGCTTCTTCCTTTAACACACTGACACTGGGGTGCTCTGTTCCCGGTTTGGCTGCTTCTCCCTTGATAAATTCAATTGTACTTCTTTTCCCGATGCTTTACTTGTTGTAACTGCCTTTGTAATACCTTAATTGAATAGAAGCTTCATACATTAACCTGAAGTCCTCTATAGTATCTTAGTTTATGAAGGTTAAAAGTGATTAACTGCTGAAAGGCTGCTTGCTGTAAATATTGACATTTCCCCAACCTGCCAGGGTTTTGATTAGCTCCTGAAGTTGCCTTAACATTTTTGTTCATCAGGTTATCAGCAGTTCCAAAAGCTTATAAGCATCAGGCCTTTTCTCATGCCAATTACCACTAATGTTTCAGACACTGGAGGCAAATGCGTAACAATATGTAGTTGAGTACATTCATCACCTCCGAGTGGGAGTGTGTGTGTAATATCAAACTTAATTGTAAATATTTGCACAAACGGGACTAATTTTGCAAAAATTAATTTCTTTTTCTTGCAGGCACTTTATTTCGTTTTCATTCAGTTTTGATGATAACGTTTGTAAGTCATTTTAATTTTTGGAAAGAAGAATAGTTCCTGGAACAAGCAAGGTTGCTTTTTACAGCTGCAAATGGTTTATGTGCAAGATTCTGCCTTGCCCAAAAGCAGCTTGGATTTGACAGTAAGTGCTGATGAACTTTGTCACGTTTGTAGCTGGTATTTTAGAGCATTCCTCCAAAATCTGCCTTTGGTTCTGGCTCTGACTTCTCAGTGTTTCCATTAGTGTTCCTGGCAATGAATATTTAACTCTTCTGTTTGCCAGAATGTTCATAGAGATTAAAATCTGCTGAACCTATAATAAGTCAGATTTTGTGAAATGGCTGTCTTTGAAATGCCTTATAGGTAGAAAAATGATATCAGGTGACTTAAGTCACCTGCCATGCAGCTTGTAAAGTCAATACTATATGTATCTCACATACCTGTTTAACACTCTACTGCAAATTGTTCACAGGTGACCCAGAGCCTTCACAAACAAGGGGGGGAAACCCTCCCACACCCTGCAATAATGTCAGGGCCAAATTTAGCCATGGCAGTGGAGCTAGTGGAGGGGGATTTCTGAGATGGGAGCTGCAGAGCTGTTGGCTGCCCTGAGCTGAGAATCTGCCTCACCTCCAGCCTCAACACAATGGTAAAAACCCTCCCTGCCGCTTGCCAAGTGGTTCTCCACAGCTATCAGCTTCTTTTTTTGAAAAAAATTAAGTATTGCTATCAAAGGTTCAGTATTCACCCTTTGCATGCCCGTCCTTATCCACATGTTGGGAAGAGGGCTGCCTTGGTTTTTATGAGCTTGTGATGGCCGTGATTTGCTGAGGTTTAAAAATCCCCTTGGGTGTGACCTAGGCTGTCTTTCCTCAGGTGTTCAGACCATTTCTAGTCCTCTTGCATAACTCTTGTCCTTGTAATGTGTGCCAGACCGTTTCTCAACAAACAGCAGTCTTAGAAAAGAGCAGATCCTGAGGCATGTTAAACTCTAGCTTGCTAGTTTCTCTTTTGATTTAAAAACAAAAATATTTTTGATTAAAAATAGTCATAGGCACCCGTGACTGTTTTTGTGATTTCTTTTCCCATGCAGAGGAGACATTTCTGAGCTGCAACCGGTGGGATGTTCTTTATAACATTATATATCTGTTTTCATGGTTATGCTTTACTTTACAAACTGTGACTTGGCTGTGATGTGACCTGTGTAAAGGGGTTTTCTTTAGTATTTGAAGAATCTGAAAATCTTCCTTACGTAGCTGTGATTTTATCTCTGACCACGGAAAAGACAGATAGATGCACATGATACTTCTGAAGTTTCTTGAAAGAGAAACAATTCACAATCTAAAAATATTTAAAACAATTATGCTTTTCTGCCTTAGAGGAGTTTCAAGGTTCATGCCTTAATTTCTTTGGGTAGGAAAAGAAAGTAATGCATGTCATCATTTCTGTCATCCTGGTCTGAACTTCTCAAGGGCTTATGTTGCACTGAGGGAAAGAATGCTGAAAATATTAGTTAAGATATTCATGAGTTTCACCCTTAAGAGCTGGGACATGTTGCAGACTCACTTGTAAGCAGATAGGGTATTTCTCAGTGAATCATGGAGCTGTGACACTATCAGGGAGCAGTTACAAAGAAAGCTGTGTGCTGAAATTTACAATGAAGCATAAAAGCAAAGAATTCCTTGGGTTTTTTGTTAGGTGACAAATCTAACAATTATTTACGTTTCCAATATTTCACTGATTCAGAACAACGTGCAATAGACAGTGAGATGTGATGGTTTTGGCTGAGTTCTGCTGTCCTCCTCCGTGCTTGACTGCATTTATTTTCCCACTCCTCCTTAGCTTAACTAAGCCTTCCTTGTCTCTGGCATGTCATTTCCACTCAACCACAGGGAATCTGGACACAGATGCACTTCAGTTTCATCAGCCAGAAGTGCAAGCAAGCACCAGGCAAAGTTCTTCAACCTACACATTGTCTTGTGCCCCTGGAGAGAAAGAGGGTAGATAAATCACCCTTTTTTTCCTGTATAAATGCCACTTTTTAGTATAACAGTGCTGCATTTTAATAAACACACTCTAGTGTGTCACTTCGAAGCTATTTTTCTCTTAAGATTAGTTTTTTGCTACTTGATGTGTTCCTAAGGGTAGACTGCACATTCAGCTGCTGGTTTACTTCTGAGGAGGACCTTTTCAGTCAAAGATATCTTCAATATCTGTTTTTACTCTTTTGCTCAGACTCTAAACTGAACCTATGGGCTGGGTGCTGCAAAAGTGGAATGGCTTCCTAAATTCTGTCCTTGAGCCTCATCTATGTGGAAAAGATGTGTTGATGCTGGCTCTAAAGGGTGGACGCTGTACTTGGGTGTACAAGCTGAAGGCATTTCCAACATCTGCCTGGCATTAAAGCAGGCAGATTTCAAAGGCATCAAAGCAGCCGAGTTCCTCTGGAAGTGAATGGGTGTGTGCCATCTCTTTGAACTCCTTGCAAAATCCAGGCCCTGTTTGCTGGGAAAAGGAAGCGTAACCTTTCACATCAGCTCCACCTCTCTCACCTCTTTATGATGCACTGAAAAGTAATCCTGTGCCTCCCTGGAAGTTCAGATCTCCCTCAACGCCCATTCTGCAAGGGTGAGCCGCTTGCATGAGTCATGGTTGTAGAGTCTTCTCATCCTTTTGATTGAAAAGTATTTAATGAATATCATCTTAAATGTATCCTGAATTAGTAACAGCCAGGCAGATGTAGCTATTCTGGTGCTGGGTGCCAAAAAAAAGAAGAAAAAAGGTACTTTATCCATCTAAGCCTCTGGAGCGATGAAGCCACAATGCTTCCTTTGGAGCAGAGCTTCTGCTCTGCCAGGTTGGATCCCATTACAGCTGCAACAGCCCCATCTAGTCCTGTTACCTTGCACTGGCTTGCAGCAGCGTGACACCCGGTGCGGCTCAGCGTGGTACAGCCTATCCCGATAGGATGTATTATTGATGCTGAGGAAATGCAAGTGTTACAAGGGCTTTGCTTGGAGCCGCCGAGCCAACTAACAGTACAGAAGTAGCTAAAAGCAGGGAGTGCCCATAAATTCACAAATGCACTTGTATAGCCATTGATTTTGGATGTCTGGCCCTTTATTCCAGTTGCCCAAACCTCCAGCTGTATATTTCTTGTATCAGCAACGAGGACTGTAAGAGTTACAGGGAATCCTGTGGAGAAAGCAGGACCTCAAAGGCAGCTGCAGAAGAGTATTTCCTGTAAAGCTGGCCTCAAAGGTTAAGGAGGGTAGGGAGGACAGAGGGATGGATGTGTGTGTGTGTGCCCCTAGGAACCTGTTTCTAGCCACTAGGGAGAATAATGAGCAAAATCTATAGCTAAAGAAATCTGTAAGATTTTCATGTCTCTTATAAGTTGGCGAGTGTTCATTATGTAAGCCAGCATTAAAGTTTGGAGAGAGTCCCCAGAGGATTGGCAGAAGTGCCTTAGCACGCTGGCTGCTACCCGAACACGCTGCCCCTGTCTCTCCACATACCTGTCACAGGCGCAGAGCTGGTCTCTGCCACGTGGCAACGCTGCTTACGGGAAAGATTATGGAAGTCATAAAAATGTCAGCTTCTGTATTTCAGTTCTGTAAACTACACGGGCACGACGCTCTCCTTGCATCCCATACAACCAGCGAGGGCTGCCTTTGGATTTCTGTTTGGATAGCAACAGGAACATTTCCCACCATCTCGATAAATGTCTGCGGTGCAGACGTATCCCTGATATCACTGCTTTCATTGGGTTCTGGATGGAGCTGAGCAATAAGAGGGTTTGGAGCATGAAGACATGGCTGGCTACGCCACTGACACCAATTTAAAATAGGATGCGACAGAGGAGAGTTAGCTGGAGTTTTTAATGCTGCTGCTGCAGCGGCATGAAACACAGGTTGCTATGGATTGTTACTTCTGCAGAATGGGCTGCGTATTTCAGGAGGTTACTGCAGTTTCTGCCTTGCTTTGAGCAATAATAGAGCTATCATTTAAAAGCATGGCCATCTAAAATGCGTTGCTGGTAAAGTAATTGCTGGTAGTAAATCCCTCGGTTTAGGGGGTGAATCTTGACAGCTGTCCATCAAAATGGAATCCCTCCACCTTTGGTCTTGAAAGGAGTTAAAAAAAAAAAAAAGAAGAAGATGAATTCTGTGGAGCAAGGAGCTGTGAGCACCAAGTCTATCAAACCCTTAGTGCACACCTAGGTTTAACACCCATCCTTACTTAGCAAAACCAAAAGTGTATAGGCAGATACCTACTGGCTCTCTGGGCTGGACACAGCTGTCATGTAGGTCATACAGAGACTATGTGGCTGCTGTCCTGTCATATATACCTGTGTCAAGCAGGGCTTACAGCAAACCACAGTCCCTTTATCCCCCAAAGTTCTGGTTCAAGGAGAGTTGAAGGAGGTAGGAGCATGCATAACTGCTGTGCAAGAGATGAGGTCTTTGGAGCCTGATTTTCATTCTGTTAGACTCCATATGAGCCTCTCAATTGATTTCAGGGCTTTGTATTGGTCCCTTATCTGTGATTAAAACTTTTTTTTAAAATGGAATTTGGCATGAAAACTAGGTGTGAGTGTTACGTTCCTGGCACAGAGCCAGCACAGCCCCGGTCTCCAAAGGTTGGTGGCCTTGGGTTTTGCACTACTTTGCCTATTGTTAGAGCAATGTCCTTCTGTTACAGACTTTTTTTTTTTGCTATTTGCCAAAGTGACTGGCTTTGCTGCACACATGGAAGTTTTAGTAATTATTCCCAAGCAGCTCTGAGAGTTTTTTTAACATGGAAACAAGTTCTACATTACTCGTTAAATTGGTCAAATTTCAATAAAGTCAGGAAAACATCTTGAAAACAGCATGAATATAATTTACAAAGAAAACAATCCAAGCGTTACTGCCAAAGAGTTTTCCAACAGGAAGGAAGAAAGAATTTCTCTTTCCCCCCACATAGAATGACTGTACTGTACATTAAATTAGTGGTTTGTGGAGTGAAGGAAACCACCACAGGATCCACAATGTTAATAAGAGTGAAGCTGGTATCCGATGTGAAGATAGGTCTTGCTTCGTTATTTTCCCAGGTAGGTTGTGTGAATCCAGGCTGCCAATGTGCATATTCCTGTAAGTAACTCTGCATCAGCTGCTTTATCTTAGACGAGCTCTTGCTTGCTGTGTTTTTAAATCTAGCAGGCAAAATCCATGTGTGGGCTCAAGTTTGGCAGAGAGTGTCCAGATTCTCAGAAAACATGGAAGTAAATGTGATAAATGTGATGCCTTCTTTCCCCTAATATCTCATTATCCTTTAATTAATCTGCAGAATCAGAGCCTGCATGAACTAAGTGCAGAACCATGGGCTGATCTGCCTACTGCAAACCTCTCTGGAGTCCTCAGGACCAGCACCATGCAGTGAGACAGAGCCTGAACAACTGTGCAGTAACCTTGGTTAAATGATCTCATTGCAGGTAAAACTTTTGCTGAGTTTCCTACTCAGAGCTCAAAGTAAAAAAAATGGGGAGCTCAGCAGAGCACTAATAGCAAATTTCATGCTTATTTCTTAATGAAGTAGATTCAACCGTAGACATTCTCCATGGCCATGTGAAGAGGTTGTTACAAGTGGGTATTGACTGGAGGCATTATTGTTGTAATTTTACTATCAACTCCACTATCTGAAAGGGAAATATATAAAGCAGACCCAAACTTGCCTGATGATAGAACTAGATGTAAAAAATGATGACTGTGTCTGGTGACCACATTTTGCAATTTTGAGATGTTTTTATGCTGACATGAAAAGTAATCTTTCCAAGTTTTTTGCAATGTGAAACTCAGACCTCAAGAACAGGGTCTAGAGTGATTGCAAATTCTCCCCTTCTTTCGCTTAGAGGGACGAGTTAGCAACACCCTGAACTTCACAAACCTTTCTGTTGAAATCTCTGGCAAAATCAAGAAGATTTTTGCAAAACATTTTCGCTTTGGTGGAATTTTTGCTTAAAAAGCCAACAGACCTTTCAATAGAAACAGTTCCAATGTATTTTCTCTGTCAATTTGTATATAATCTTCCCCTGAGGATCCTTTGCAACTGATATGAACCCAGGGAGGGAGAGGGAGACTGGCTGTGCAAAAGCCACAAACACATTTTTGCAAGTGATGCATTTTGCAATGAGGCTGCTGCACTGTTTAGTTTGACACTTTCAGAAATGTTGTGAGGTTTAATTAACAGAAGCCCTATATCATCGTTAGAGAAACAGAGCTCTACAAGGTTATTAGTAGACTTTTAAGGGCAACATCTGTACAGGAAAAATTAAAATCTCAAACTATATTTCTCAGCAATAGCATTGGAGGGAAAAACATGAAAAGGGCACAACTACTTATTATATTATTGTGGTTCCACCCTCCCTTCACTGTTAGTTTAACAGCTGTGCTCCATCTCTGAGGCCTATTTGTCTTTATCTTTGGCCACTTTGTAAGAGCTGGCAGAAAGAATCTTAGGTGGGGTTGTTCTCTTAGCAAATTAAACAATGACCAAAACTTTGCTCATTTCTTCCATCATTATTTCAGATTTCCATGTCTTCATTTTGACTTAGCAATATAGAGGCAGTATGTCTCTGCTCTTGAGTATGGAGCAAGGCGTGGGGGCAACTCAAGGACCATAGGGCCTACGAGGGCCTGCCTTTTTTCTGAGAGTGTCCAAGGACTGATCTATGCACTGTACCATCCACCTACACACAAAGACTAGACAGTGAGATGTTTTTACAACATTTTAAGTGCATAAAAGTGCTCGGGTCTATAGCTTGTGCTCAGGCAGAGTAATGCATTGGTGAGATGGATTTTATCTGGGCTAGGTGACTATTAGGGATAGTAAATACCATTTAATATAAGTTATTTGAGATCCAAACAGTTCCAGTATTTTCTGTTTCTTCATTTTAGAGCCTAACGACTATCAGAGGATTTAATTTGTCAGTAGACTATACAAATACCTGAGCCCCTCCATCTGCTGCCGTGACAGAACACATCAGGAAAAAAGCAGGTACTTGCTTTTGCTAATCTTTCAAGTCTTCTTCTGGCCAGTTTGGCAAACTCATGTAAGAAAATTGATTTTGAAGCTTAGGCTTCTATTCGGGCTTTGTTGTTTGATTGTGTTGGTTTCAGTGGAGAATGTACATGAGAGATGAAGGAGCAGGACAGGTGAAAAGAGCACAGAAAAATGGCAGGAGATGATTCTGAGTAGAATTCAAGAAAGAAAAATGCTTAGATAGAGGGAGAAGGGGGAGCAGAAGGGAACTGGGACCAGAAAGTGGTACCCTGGGTGCTCTGTGTCTTTTCTACAGGAAGTCCAAGTCTGTTATATCCCTGGGACCTAGTGGTGATTGCATGGTTGCTTATCATTGTAACAGATTTCAGGAGTGTCCCAGGGAAACCTTTCCATCTGGTGATCCATTGACCTAAAAAGGCAGCCAGGTTCAAACATGTAAATAGATAAAGGTTCATGTCCCTCTGTTTCAGCAGGCCTGTTTGCACCAGGTCAGTTTGGCTGAAGCATATGTTCTACACTTGCGGTGTTGGTTTGTGGCCGCTGAGGTCTTGGGCTAAAGAAACTTTATCACAGAGTGTCAGCCACAGCCTGGGTTTCCCTTCCTTTCCCTTTCCCTTGCAAAACTTAAAAAACAAATAAGCAAAAGCCTCCTGGGACAGCCAGGCTAAACCACCTGCAAACTGTTCCAAAATTACAAAAAAAAATAATTATTTGAAATATGAAAATATATATAGATGTCCCGGGCAAGGTTTTCTGGACTTAATGATCCTGACCAGCAGCTATGTTGTGGTGTATAACTGGGGATACCTTAAAAGTCTGGAGGAGGACACACTCTGATGCAACTTTTCTCTGACTGAAATTGATGTAAGTCTGTAGGGAAAAGGCACTATCTCGTGCAGCTGCTAACAACCACATCCCTGTGAGTTATTTCCAGTTGTACACCCAGAGTTGAACGTTGACATGCCTGTGAGGATGGCAACCGCTCTGGTGCCATGAAACCTGCCCGTCTCCAGTAGGAAATACAGTCAGTCAGTGCCTGCATGTCACAAAACCATCCTGAATTAACCTACTTACCCGGTAACACTCACCAGTGTCCTGTATCGCTCTTACTAGTGGTGTGCTGAAATGCTGGGTGAAATGTTATGGTGATCTTTTGGCAACCTTCAATGGAAGAAATAGAACACCAATTTAAAACATGAAGAGAAGGCTCAAAGAATCTATCATTATTAATCCTGGTGTCAGTTTTAATTTTGGGGACATTACCTCACTCAACACTCGTTGAAGAGAGCTGCCAAAAATGATGATGTCATCATCACCAGGCACATCTGACCCTCGCTGCTGATTGCCAGTGTTGAGTGCACGTTAATAAATCCCCTGGTACCTGGATACACATTGGAGTTTTCTTACAATGCAGGCATTCCACAATATCCTGATAATTAAACAGTCTGGGATGGAAAGAACCCAAGCCACTGGTTTGTCCTGTTTAGAGAAACTATAAAATATAATTGTGTTTCAGATCAGCTTTCTTCAACCTGTGTTTTGATTGTACTGAAAGGCTAGGAGGAAAACTTGGATGTAGATAGAAATAAAAGAGAAAATGTAAATCTGAGACCAGATCTGCTTCCCCGGGATTGGTACTTGCAAACCAAAGTAGCTCCTAAATTTGTGCATCATGGCAGAAGCCTGAGATTCCAAAGCATTGAGGTGGTGGCTGTGGGACCTGTTCAGGGCAGGGGGAGTCTGTAACAGCTCCGTGTGTGTCTTCTAGTGCTGGTGGCCACAAACCCAGTGGTCTGTCAGGTTGGCTGCTGCTGTCCTGAAACCTATGATAGGAAAAGGGCTTGAATTATTTTGTGATCTATCTGGTGGAGGCTCATATGAAGACCGCTACCCCTTGCCAGTCTGAAGCCCTCCTCATGCCGTGGTACCTATGGATGGTTGTACACAGGGTGCTGCAGGCAGAGCTATGCCAGTCCCTTGGCCTCCACAGCCACCCACCCATCCAGCCTGCCTTCCCTTAGTGGTGGGGGCTCAGGTTCTGCATCTCCTCCTCTAGTGAGTTGTGGGATCTGGCCCAAGGTGCTGGACTGGTCCCTCTGATGCTTGGTCTGCCTGGACCATAAGAGCAAGAGCCAGACTGCCTTCAAGTTCTGTGCTTGCCAGACCTTCCTTCCCTTGTGAGCTTGGGCAGGATGCTCCCAAATATGGTCTGGGGACTGTGCAGCCTTGGGGACTTCCAGTGCAGATAGTGAGGGTGAGTTTTGAACCAAGCTTTACAATCAGGGCGCTCCAACTCCAAGAGCCAGAAATATTTTGATTTCTAAGGAAAACTGCAATTCTGACATCTCTGTGTGCACTCAGGAGTGGGAGTCCCACCACAGCCATGCCTCTACCTCCCTGCCACCCTTGTGAGCTCCCTGCCACAGAGATTTTGCGTGGTGTTCTCTAGCAGAACAGCAAAGTATCCAGGTCTGAACCCTGTCTGAAGTCCTGAATAGGAGCAATATATATTGCTTATGACTAGTGGACCTTCATTTTCACCCTTAGCCCACCTCCAGACATAGCCACAAGATGAGACAGACGAAGTATTCATAGGGTTGCCACATTCCAATGACAGTAGTTGCATAACTACTCCCAAATTTATAGAGCCGATTGAATAAAAGAGCAATTGAAGAAGTCATGTTGACGAAGCAAAGCCTTTGAAAGAAGGAGCAGGACTGAGGACTTTCACACTAGAGAAAGCTTTCAAGTCGTGCTTGTTTAGAGCTGACATCTGTTTACCTTTAAGGGTCTATAAATAATATTGCCTTTCCTTTTACTGACTCCTGGAGAAGATGCTTTGCTTCTGTTTATGGACCCTCTCCTCCTCTCTCTTGATATTGGAGCTATCTGGCTGAGCGATTTGACATCATCACAGAGTTTTTGCCTGTCTCTATAGCAACGGATGATGATGCCACAAACAGTGGATTATGCAATCTGTGTAGGCTCAGATGGAAGGAGAGGCAGGGCTGGGAGCTCTGATCTAAACACAAATGTCTCTAATAACAGTAAGGGGAATTCAGAAACTTGTTGGCAAAGGAAATGTTTTTTTGTATAAACATTCTTCCCCTCCAAGTTTTGCTCTGGTGGGAAAGTCCCTCCTTAAAGTCCTCTTATGCATATATATATATATACACATACACATTATATATTCACATTCACACACAGATACGCATATTTGTGTGTAAATGTAGATATGCAAGTACAATATTCCCAGCACTGTGCAGGCAGAGGTATTGCCAGCTCCCTACGTGCAAACTCTAATGCCTTCAGGATCTACTGTGCTTCACTCATCCTGAGCACAAAGGTTCTGTGGGTCTGCCCAGAGCTCGCATTCCCTCTTCAGCAGAGGACTGCCCTGGCAGACCCCGCTGAATGTCCTCTTTCATGTCTGGGCACATTTGTGTCCTTGGCTAGACCAGATGGATCAGCAGCCTGCTTGTTCAGACCCACCCTGTCTTTTCTCTGCCAGGTTTGTCCTGTGGCTAAGGCACAGAAGGAGAAACATCAAGGTAGTTATCTATCTAATCTCTGTCCTCCCAAAAACTTTTAAGCAAAGCCTAAGGAAATGCCTTTGAAGCCTGCTCTGTGCCTCAGTTTGTCCAATGGTAGGACAAATAAATCCCATTGTTAAGGAGGCAGTGGGGATAACTTCACTCTTGTTTCTGAGTGCTCTGACTCTTTGATGAAGGGGTCCATAAGAGCCTCTGGAAAACATGCATGTGGGTGTTTCTTCTATGTTTATCTTATTTTTATTGGATATACGAGTGCATCCTATCTAGCACGTGTTGTCAGAATCAATAACTGTGCCTTGTTAGCAGTTTTTCCATTTATGGCATATTGTCTTGACATAGCTGTAAAACCTCAATGAATATGGTTTTAATAACTCAATGGTATTTAATGTACAATCGCTGTCTTATTAAGTCTAAATTAAATCCTTACTTGAGACACTTAATTTAAAGTGTGACTGATCTTTTCCTGGCTTGGAAGGAGATACTTAAGTGACACTTCTTCCAATTTGGCCACGTGGCTGAGGGGGTGGGATTTAAATAATGTATTTTGATGATACCACTCATCTGGTTAAAGCTGAATTGCATCATTTTATGAACACTCAGAGACAGAATCAAATTAAACCCAACTTCCCACCAAGTTAACTCAGCTGAGCTTTGGAGCTTAGCACTGCATTCAAAACACACGCTTATTGTGACGATGCACTCATCAGCATCTGCTTGGCTTTTGCAAAGGAAAAATTGAAGTGCACCATATTTTTCTACTCAGAGCCTCTTGTGGGGTGCCTTTTGAGTTGACAAAGACAAGGCTTACATTCTGCTGTGGGCACACTAATAAAATAAACCTAATAAAATAAACATTACATGCAATAATGATGCTACTAAATCTAAGTTCAATGTGTAGCTAAAGTGTTACCCACAGATCTATTTAGAGCGATGTGCCTGGACTTCTTTCCATCCTTCTGCAACCAAGAGTCACATAAATATTTGCTAAATTGAAAGCATTGTCAAGACCAATGGGAGCTCCACAAGCAACTTTGGCATGTGCAAAGCTGAGGAGGGCACAGAGCTCACAGATAAATGCCGTGCTGTCACTTCTGCATGCCAAGGCCACCACTGTTGAGTGGCCAGATCTGAGAGTTTGGAAGAAAATTTTTGAACAAAAGTGCTTGGCAAGACATTGGAAGCTATCGCATACGTTGCTTCTGTGCTTTGTGCTTGGGCCACACAATAATCGTTTTGTTGGATAAATGCATGTTGTACAGTTGAACCTGCATAGGAAAGGAAAGCATCCGTTAGTATGGACAGATACGGGGTCTTCAGCTTTATGTCCGGGAAGACAATGCAGCCAAGTGACCAGGGCACTGCACTGGGAGCCAGGAAAAGTAGGAGCACTGGACGGTGGGGTGACTTCTGGCAAGACTTCAGTTTCCCCATCTGTTTAGCCTCTAAACCTTTGACAGCATTGATGGAAAGTTAGGCAGTGCCATCATTATTATAGCTTGCAACTCAAATTCTAGCTGCATCCTAAACTAGTCTGTCTATTATTTATTGAAAATAAACTCTGGAATATTTTAGGTAGTTTTCAGTATAAAGTGGAATCTTGTTCCACAAAAAGAAATAGGAAAGAGAATTCCTAGAATTGCAGAAATCTTTTTATCTGTGGTAAAACTCTGCTAAAAAAGCCTCCGTAGATTTATCTGCAGTTGTGCTAAATGATGTGGCTCAGCCCCTGTGCTGGCTGCCGCACCGTGGCTCTTTGGGCAGTCACTGGAAGGATGTAGTAGAAATGCTGGAGAAACACACCTTAAAGAGGTGGTCTGGACAGGTTTGGTTTCATGGCTGTCTCCATATGGAACAAATCTGGTGATCTTTGCATACTTTTTGGTGAGTTTGATGGTGTTGCCCACTTTCAGAATGAACTTGTGTGTTGCAGTACACAAGTTCTTAATCAAAGCTCCAGCTGCTGGATTTGTGGGATTACAGAAGAGTTTCTGCTGTCATTCAGAAAACCAAAGGGAAACTCAAATCCCAGTGATATCAGGGGAAGAGTTCAAAGTATGACCAAAACCAGAGGTCAAGCATGAGGATAATGTAAGTGCATTCCTCCTCTAAAGATCTTAGAGTCATCTGTGAAGCATTGTTAGGACTGCTTTAGAGGCTTGACTCCATGATGTCAAGTGCTTAGAATTGGCAATACTGCTGCTGTATGCAAGTAAAGGGGCAGGACAAGGTCAGTTAATTACAAGGATACCTCTAAGGTGCCTCACCATTAAAGGTGCTTGGAAGTCTGCTTGCAAAGCAGCTGCTAGTGAGTAACCAGGGCTGTTTCTCAGAATTAAAATTTCTGGGGTTTTGCAATGCTTATTACCGAGTGCAGCCTTGCAAGGGGCTCAGGATAAAGAAAATATTATTGCTATGTAATCCTCTGAAAAAAGTTTGAAAGCACAGTCTGTCCTGAAAGCAAGGAGAATGTGCATTGTCTAACATCATCACCAGCAGAGTCTACACTGAGGGCAGTATAACGCTTTGAGTAAAAATGTTTCTGTTTCTATTATGTCTTCCATCCAAGACCTTAACGGCTCTTTGGTTCAGTTCAGTCTTGATGATTGATTTCTCCTGGATGCTGGGGTGAGAATTGTTTTAAGAGTTTACAGATGGACAAATGAAACAGGGAGGTGTCCGATGTATTGCCCAGCACTGTAAACTAAGCCAGTGGCAGAACAACTGTATCCCTGGTTGATCCCCGCCAGGTTTGTTCCATATTTTTTTTTTTTTGGTAAAAATTTTACTTCCTCCCTAGCATGCATACGCTTCAATAGCTGAATCACAGCAGCAGCAAATGATGAGGCTGAAGACACTGATGAAGACCTTTCACAGTGATATTTATTCTTCTTGTTCTAAACCTCGAACAATCCTTATTGCAGTAATTCCAGTTCTGTGAGAGATATTAGCTTTGCACCATTGTTGCTGCTATGCCTCTGTATTAAACAGTTTTCCAAATAATTTTTCTGAAGCTCACAAATTTTAAGATCTTTTCCAGGGTGAAAGAGAAGGAAAAGGAATGTGCTTTCCCAGAGTGTTTTTTCTATACCTCTTTTGTCTATCGTTAATTAAGAAGGGTTTCAAGTGATAAAACCAGCTTGTTGTTATAAGTCATCCACATGCTAAATTAAAGTGGGCAAACTGACATGGCAGTTAAACCCTCAAAGCCTGAAGTCAATCAATAAAATCTATGGAAAATTACTCTGAGCAAATTAACATCCTTTAATACATAAATGCAGATTATTTTTTTTTCATGTCTCTGCATAATAGCTATGCACAAATTTCCTGTCCATCCCAATCTCATTCCAAGCCAGCCACCACACACTCTCCTCTTTCCATCATTACATCTTCATAGGAGTCCATAATTCTCCAGAGTGGAGTGACAGCTGGGGTAAAGCAGCATGTCAGCTTGGAAGCCAGGCTGGCTGCAGACAAGGTGCCCCAGCTCCTTGTCGTTTAATTATCTGATTTAGGAAAACCTACTAAGAACAATGTTGAAGTTAATTCTGCGTTTTTTTTGACTGCTACGGAGCAGCTATGGTGGTGTGGGAAAATCAGGTGGGGTAGGAGGGGGCAGGAACAGATGATGAGTACCTGGAGGCAGGAAGAATTCCTAATGTATGTTAGCTGTGCTGCTACTTGCAGAGTTTGTGTCTTAAATCTGTTGACACTTGCCTGAGTTTGTGGCTGAGGACAGCAGAGAGGAGTTGGAAAAGCAGTCTGGGGAGAGCCAGTCACAGTGCCCACCAGCAGCAACCTGCTGCCCTGAATCCAATCTGTAGCGTGTCCTCTCTTTCTGGTAGATTTTCTCCAAATCATCTCTTTCACTCTTTCCTTACATTTGTCAATCCCAACCCCATTGAATGTGCATACAGAGAAGAAAACTGAATGCAAACAACTTTGGAAGCAGAGCGAGAGAGTTAGTAGATCAGATAGGTTTGCAGAGCAATGGAACTTAATGGTTTCTGGGGGCTAAGGACAAAAACTATCCATCTTTTTATGTACTCTTGCAAGCACTCAGCATTAATATCCGAGGGCCTTTTAGTGCCACTGAAGAATTTATTCTCACAACACCACTGGGAGAAAGAGGATTTCATAGCTCTAATTTCAGTATAAGTAGGAATTTGAGAAACCGAGCCGTAGAGCTATTGCTTTCCATTTAGCTCCTGTCCATGGATATTGTCAAAAGATTACAAGACTAGATAGATGAACTAGAGAGTATTCCATGAATTTTATTTCCTTCTTAGTGTTTCTAGAGCTCTAAGGACTTTGAGTGTTTGTAATTGTTTCAGATGATTTGGGCTATGTTAAGTTACCACAGATAGAAAGTGCAATAGGCCAACAGACTAAAGGATTTGAGGTATTTTTTAATTGCATGGTCAAAAGCTGACAGTGTGCTGAAGGAGAAATGAGTCCAAGGTTGTGAAATGCAGAAGTTCATGTCTCTGCCAATAAAATTCTGGAACGGGTTTTCTAGATGTTTCCTGTCAAGAAATTGTTCTAATAAAAATTTGTCTTTACGCAAATTGAAGTTTTCTGCAGGAAATTTTGACTTTGCTGAGTTGCCACCTCCCCTTGGGAAAATTTAAGCAGTGCTTCCAGCTGGGCAGATTTTTGCCAGTTTTATTTTCTATCTGAAGGGAGAAAACCAAACTGATGCATTTTCCAACAACCAGCAGAGTTGGGAGGAGGAAGGAGAGGCCAAATGCCCTGACTGGCTGCCTGCCACGCAGTGTGATTACCTCTGCCCATTGGGTTGGGCAGGAGAAATGGAGGCAGGGATCCTGGAGAACTGGTCTCTGGAGGCCTACCTAAAATTTTATTGCTGGTCTGAATTTTAACCTATTTTTAAAAAAGCCATTTTTAAACCTCCTTTAACTGGTTTTTGTTTTGTTTTGTTTTTTCCCACAATGCAAAGGATACAGTTTTGTTGTTTTGGTCTTTTTTTCTTTTGGAATGGATTTACATTTTCTAGGCTGCTCCCCTTACAAGACAGCTACAAGAAAGCTGAAAGGACAATTACTTTTGAGCAGAAGTCTGCAACGCATTGGCAGCTGGAATTCCATCAGATAAGCAATATTTGATTAATATTGGACAGTAGGAGGAGACAAAAAAGGATAGTATGGACATATTGGAAAAGCACTCACAAGAGCTACTCATGGATTTGCAATATTCCAGCACAGATTGCCAATGTTGCATTAAAATATTGCCTCAGAAGCAGTTCCCTAGATCCAATGCAGGACAAGCTGATGAACAACTCCCTCCTTCTCCATTCCACATATCTCCTTCAATGATATTTCCACCCATTTCCTACGTCTATTGCCAGTCACTTGAGCAAGGTTGGTTCAAATGAATTTGAAGCGCGGATAAATATTGTCAATTCAAATCACGGCTTTCCAGTCTGTCCGCAGGATTGTCCCCAGGGCAGGCATCCCTTGCTGAAATGGGTCATATCCCCCCTCTTGATGAGAAGAATGAACTGAGGGCTGGCAAGGGAAAGGCAGGAAAGGGAGAAAACTAGTAAATAAGCAAACAATTCGTGGAGCAAAGAGGACATTCAAGCTTTTGCGTTTCTTTGTTTGTTGTAGTTTATTCCAAATCCTGTGGCAGCCTTCCTGGGGGAGGGGGAAGGGCACTGGCTCATTTGCATCTTATGTTACTGCTGACAGTAGGAGGTCTTAATTGGGGCACCAAAGAGCAGGTGTATCCTAATGTTAATCTTCCCTTTCTCCTGTCACTCATGCAATGAATATGATCACTCCCTCTCATTAGGAGCCCTCTGTCACATGCCAGGGAGCTTTGGAAGGGTCCCTCGGAAACTTGTTGGGATTGATTTTGCTGCCTGCGCTTGGTTATTACTGCCAAACCCTGGACAACCGCTCCCAAGGAACACATCTGTCCGGCGGAGGTATGGACGAGCAGCATCTAATAGCCTCAAATCGTCTGTGCCTTGTGGAAAAATGAACAGTAATTCATATATCGGCCTTATGACAAACAGATAGAGACTGGCTCGTTTTGAAAATAACACATCATGTGCTTGAGTGTTACAGAGATGACCTTAGGAGGAAAGTTAATTTAGCAAAGATACTCAATTTGGTATTATCTCCAAATGTTGATTCCTGGAATCATTACTCACTCCATAGTCAGGCAAAACTTCCCTGGATTTCAAGGACTCCAGCTGGAGCCAAGAGGAAATTGGCCTGGGAGAGGATGAAATAGTAACTCTAGAATTTGAAATCTCTTGCAGTTCACCTATCAAAGCAACAAAAGCCTAATCCTTTGCTTGAGTGATGCAGAATATTAGGGAACAACTAAGAGCAGCCAAGAGCAACTAAATCTGCTTTGTTTTGCTCTTTGTGCACTGTCAACTCTGCGCCTTGTAAGGAACCTGCAGAAAGGAAAAAGGTCTCTGTCTCCTGGCCGTGCATTCCTTGCAAAGAAAAGGAAAAAAGGGAAAGTCATCTCACAAAGAGTTTATCTAAGCTTTTTACATTCTTTCAGTGCTGCTCTGGAACAAGTTCCACTTTAGTTCATTCAGAGGTGAAATAAGTAATTATCTTGGGGGGAAAAAATTCACATGGTTGAAAGTATTATATTCAGAGAGCAACAGTTTGTTGGCTGTGAGTGTGATCCAGGGGGATGAGCATCAGCTGCAGCCCATGTTCTGAGTCAGAGCAGAGTCCCATGGGAATCATAGCGGCCTCAGGGCCCTGGTGTTGGTGGATTTTCTTTAGGATGATGATGTTTGGCCTCTTCTTTTCCTTTTATCATTCTCATCGGTTGTTGGGAGGTGGCTTTCTTTATCATCAGATTCCTTCCAAAAGCAGTAATACTGTGATTCAATGTAATGGAAAACAAGAAACAAATGGGACTGACACATTAATAATGTCATTCTAACTCATAATCTGGATTGTCCTTGTGGAGATTGGGTCATGGCATGAGACTTTTTCCTGAGATTAGGGAAAAAAGCCCAGTAGTAGTAGCTAATTGCTTAGCCCTTTTTGGGATAAGATACCTCTGAAAAAGCACAGGGAAAAGCCCTAGCTTTCCCTTCCTCAGAGCACATTTGGGAGCAACCTGCCTTGTTTGAACAGTTCATCAGTGATGCAGAACCCCCCCTGTCTGCTAATAGTGCTCCCAGACACCCTCCTGCAAGAACCAGGCTGCTGGTAAACAAACTGTTAAAAACTAAGCTGGTTTTGAAACTTTCAAACAGTTCTCTTGTGAGGAGTTCTATGTATCAGCTACCCAGATTAGATGCCACAAACTGTTGTTGCTTCTGCCTGGGGATTTTTTTCCCAGCTCATGCAGCAAGGGGAGACTCTACAGCTCTGTCGGCAGGACACAGACTGACAGTCAGGATACGGACTGACAGTCAGGATTAGGACCCATATTTGCAGACCTACCATCACCTACTGCCACTTAACTAGAGAAGATTCCCCAACCTACAACCACATTCTAAATTTAATTACACTCCTGATTAGCAAGTGTGTTGTTTGAATCAAACTTTCCAGGCCTAATCATGTGTGAAACTGAGGCTAATTATATCCCATAATGGTCCAATCTGCAGTAGTGAGATGAAGTTAAGAGAAGGAAAGCGAGCTGTCTTTAGCTGTGCAACTGTCTTCCCCAGGAGTTTGGAGCAGCTGGCAGATGTCTTCTGTTCCTGCATCTTTTATATCAACTTGGGAAATACCAGGGAAGTTAATCGTCATCCTCCAGCTTTCACGTTGGGTCTATCTATGGACTTTATGCTACAGATTTACCTGCACTGGTAGAAGGATGCGGGAACCTTATGGCCTTTTTCACAGGTAATCTCAGTAGTCCAGTGATGATGTGAGAGCTAGTGACCTTACAGAGGGCTGCAAAAGCATTTTGATATCAGTAGGTGAGGATCAAATACTGATGGTGTGACCTGCTCCTTAAAAGCCTATGTGAAGGAAGTAAATATTTCCCATGAAAATTTTAGAAAGAGAGATTTTGGTTTAAAAACTTTTCAATTTGCTGTTCTCTAATGAGAAATGGAAGCTTCAAAATTCAATTCTGAGTCAATGCATTTATTTTTTAAACTCTTTTTATTCTCAATTTTTGCATTCAGATCTCCAGTAGAGGGAAACAAGGACCTTTGCAAGAAGAACCAATATTTGACTGAAGACAGGACTAAATTTATGAAGACAACCCTACTCTGATTATAATTTCTCCATCAGGCAATGGAAGACAATTTATCTTAAATTCACAACCTCTTTATTGTCTGTCTTCTAGTGCATTTTAATAAGTATGTTCTTCAATTTTTTTATTTATCTAGTGTCCTATAATCAAGTAATTACCAAAATTATAAGGGACAGCTGTAGAATCATAATGCCTAAATGCAAGAGGAATAACATGATTGGTTTTAAGCATACGAATATTACAGATTTCATATGCCTGGTGAAGTGGGGCAAGGCAGTGCCAGACTCAGTGAGATACCTCGTGTGCTTAACCATGTTCCTGAATGGGAAGTCTAAAATCTCTGCTATTCCAGTCTGGGAATGTGTTGTCTTGGAATGTACAAGCTGCAATTAAGACCTGTTGGATAATAACTATGCCATGAAAATGTCCTAAACTATTAAAGAGCTGAAGATGATAGTGTGCTTTTAATGTTTCACATAAACCATTTGGGATTTGAAGAACTTTCAGCGCTCATGAGGAAGTCAGAATATATGCTTGCTTGGGTTAAAGGGAAGGAAGAGAGAAAGCCCTGAATTAAATTTCTGAGCTCGACACCCTCCACTTTTCTACATGTTGCTCAATTCTAAACAGGGAAAATAAAATCAGCTTTGTTCGTGAGCATATGCTTTTGACATTTTTTCTTCTTGGAGCCTGTGAATTATTAATAAACTAATTTCTCTTTATAGTTCAATCTTTGGAGACTTAAAGTGCTCACTCAAATGCACTGAACAAGAGGAATGCTTCAGCTCCAATCAGCTTCTGTCTTCTTTGGAAATGCTGGCCTTGAGGTATCTTTGAGTCTTTGAAATCAATCTTTTATTCAACCGGGAATTTCTGATGGCTTGAAGGTCTAGTCTGTTAATTCTGCCTAATGCCCTGTTTAAGTTTGAGGTGTTTCCATTGGCTGATTTTCTGCTTTTACTTTACTAAGAGCACCCCTCTCCCCCTTCACTGCACCCCCTGTTTCTTTGTCACCAAGTGGAAACAAAATGTTTGTTGGGCTCAACAAGTAAGTGAGGAGTGGGATGATCTAGAAAATACACCAGGTGGCACCTAAGTGAGATTTTTCAAAGCCATTTTAATGCAGCTTGATCTCTAGGATCAAGAGTGCAGCTGCTGAAGGGATCCTTGTGCTCTGTCTTGCAGCCTTTCATCACTGCTGCCTCAACGAAGGGTTTCTCATGCTGCCAGCACCAGGAGCACTAGCACAGTGAAGCCAGAGGAGAGAGGAGAATCAGGGAAAGAAGGGGGTGAGGGCAAGGCCCCAAAGTCCTTTGTGCAGCAGCCAGTCAGGACTGCGAACAGCCTGCAGTAACTGGGCTGTCCAATTTTGTCTATTGTCCTCTGGATGATTTGGACAAAAAACTGAACCATGGGATAAATGTGCAACATCTTCCACAGAATTCTAATTGTGAATCAGAAATTACAAGATTAGGTGCCTTGGCTAATAAATTGTGATTTCCTCTTCACTGGAGCCTGGGCTGAGAGCCAAACAAACTCATTTCACTTGTGATCCTGTGTGCATGTGAAACAAAAGCTCTCAACGATAAAGCAACATTGTTTGGTCCTTCCATTCTCATGCTTCTAAAAAAAACCCACAAATGACTGAAAAAGATCCACATGAAATTTAAAAATAGTCTGAGGGACTGGGTTACAAGTCACTGAGCTCCATGTGGTCAAATAAAAACAACAACAACAAAAGTAAGTTCTAAATTAAGCTATGCAACAGGATTTCGTTTACCAGAAATATTTAACTGTAGAAAACCACATTAAGGCAGTGGCCTCATTAACAAAAATGTCCTATGCAGAGGTGGCTTTTCAGTTAGCATTGTGGGGCAAAACAATCTGACTCTTGAAAGAAACTGGAAAAAAATGGTTAAAGAAAAAACATCTGGGTTCCTCTCTCATGTCTGATGTATTTCTCTTCCTTAGTCCTCAATACTGAGGCTATTTGCATGAAAACTGTGGGCTAGACTCTTGCTCTCCTTTATGCTGGGGTAAATCTGGAGTTGCTCTGCTGGGCGTGGCAGAGCTCGGTGTTGCCTCTCAGCTCTGCTCGTGCAAATCCATAGCACGAGCGGTGGCGGTGGTAGCACAGAGGGACACTGCAGGGTCTTCTGTGCATGATTTATTTTCTGGCTGTCTCTGAGGCCTCTGCAGCTCTGCCAGGCTGGGAAAACACGTCCAAAGCTGGGAAAGGGAAATGTTTTACACCGCTGGTGCACAGGGGAATTCCAAGTGAGGGACAAAAGCGATTTGGTTCCAGCTTCCCATTCAAGTTGATGGGATTTGTGTACCTCAGCCCATGAAGGTCTTTGGGAAATTCCAGCCATGAAGGTTAATTATAAGCCTTTAATTAATCAGACATTCACTGTGGGCTGAAGTGGTCTGGCTGTCTGAGCACCAGCCCGGGAGCCAGGAGGTCCTTAATTACCACTGCAGCTCCCGGCAGCAGGGGAGCGGAGTGACTTTGAGGCAGCTGCAGGTCTCCTGAGAAGGGTGGGTTGAACAGAAGGCTGCTGGGGATGCTGCGGGGCCAGGGTGGAGTGTCAGGCTGTGCCATCAGTGCCAGGTCTGGTGCAGTCTGCGAGTGGATTCCACTTGGCTCCCCAGAGGTGAACAGGAGAGAACCTTTAGCAGGGGAACAAGTTGTAAAGAGGCATAAAAAAAAATGAGGTTTGCCTTATGCCTTATGCACTGAAAAGTTAGAATAAATTGGCAGCTGGAATTGCAGATCCAAACAGGCTAGCTCACTTTGTGAAGGTTTTTAAAAGAGGCTTCTTAATTTAAAGCTGCCTAAAAATTAAGGTAGCAATCAATAACATATCCAAACTTCTTTTTTTCTTAAGTGTAAATAATAATTGCCAAACTACACAAAAATGTATATCCGTTGGTTTTCCCTGGCCAGTTAAACTAACATGTGGCTGGTGCTCTGCAGGTACCTGCAGCAGGGAGGGACTTGGCTTTCTGCCTGTAGAATATGGCCAGAGAGAGAACTTCTGGCCTCCCTCAAACTGATGGCAAAGTAGCATTGACTTCAGGGGATCTGGGATTTCTCTCAAATAATATTATTAGCAATGTTTCAGTACCCTTTAACTTAATAAAACCAAAATGGCAGTACTAGAGAGAGATGCTGATGAGGGAGGAAAAAAACCAGTTTGCTTCTCCTAAAATTACAGGAACTCTATTTTTTTTTTTCCTTCAAACATATGCTGTGTTTCTTAGTAAGAGGGAAAAATATGATGTGGGAGAAAATAACTTTCAGTTGATGCACTGAAACATTTTTAACTATCAAAATGATGGAAGCCGCATCCATGAGAAAATCAGCGAGGACTCCTAAAACTATGAGGCCAACAGAAAAAAAAAGAAAATAAATATCCCTATTCCTGGAGGATGCCTGTTTCTTTAAGCAGCTGTTTCTTGTCTCTGAGGTAACAAAGTTGTCATGTGATGCATCTGTTACCATGGCAATAATCTGTAATTGTGCAGAAAATCCACCAAAGTAGCGTGCAACTCCTTAGTGAATTGGATGGAGAGAAAAATCACCCCTGTGCAAGCCTTGAATTGATGATGTTGTGAAACTGCATTGGCCGAGTCAGCCCGGTTTCACCTCCAATGAATTTCTTGTATTTATTTGCTCTGGTTCTGGTGTCTGGTGTTTGCTTGGTCCTTAAATATTCTCCTCACTTGTTCGCTGGCAGCTGGTAAATAGTGTGCATCTTCGTGTGTGCCTCCACCCTCCCCTGTCGCATTCAGGGCATTTATATGAAGTAAGAGATCTGGGCACTCCTGCTGGTTTGGACAAAGGTGCAAGAACCATGACCATTGAGCCATCCTTTTCAAGCACAGGTGACAAAATGGCCTTAAATACTGTGCCCTGCTACAATTGCAATGGGATGTGGCTTCCTATATTTATTTCCTTTTACTTTCCCAAAGGGGAAACCCTCAATATCTGCATTGTGCCTTTCTCTTCGTCAGGATGAGTTGTTCCACCAGTACCTTGGGAACAGCTTCCACACATACTCGTGTGCATGCAATATTTTTATTTATCTATAATATATAAATTTAAATAAATCTTCTGCTAGCAGGCCAAGATCAGTATCCTTTAAAACTAACTGAAAATAGACACACAGAATTCTGAGAAGATGAAATCTGCAAAATTTTCTTCCCCACGTTAGTCATAAAATATACTGCTGGAATTTACAAAGAAAATCCTTGAGCATTTTGAGTCATCTGCTCATGATATCATTGGGCTAAAAGTGCTCGCTACTATCCAAATCAAAACGCCAGAGAAATCTCATGAGAATATGCCTTGTGGGCAAATCCCAAAAGGAGAACATCTGGATTTAAGATGCCATTGCCCTGTACTTAACCCTAAGCCACTGAGAAAAATGACTGTTCTCCTGCTCTCACTCTCTCCATGTTATTAGTAAATATTTATACTATACAAGCACCCAAAGGCCTCAGATGAGAGTAGACTTCCATCTTGAGGCTTGGGCAGGCCTAACAAAGAGAGGAACTTCCCTCTGCTCTGAAGAGCTTGTTTGTTATTTAGTTTTCCTTTCAGCTATGGTGTGGTAAGCTGCTGGGCCATGTCCTACAACAGACCATGATTTCATGTTATCGGCCATTAGATGAGACCCTCAGTTCTTCCATAGTGGTGGTAATTCAACTAAGGCAGCTTTGAATCAGGGGAAAAACTTTTAAATTTTACTCAGACCAGCAGTGCCACCCTTAGCTTTGTGTACTCAGGCTCTAATGTAACCCATTTAGCCTGAGTGAATAACAAAACTGCTTTGTCTTCCCTTGTAGTGTAGAAGGTATTAATTAGACTGATGTGATTGATTTAATACACACTGAAATTCAAGCCTAAAAACAGATATTCTCACAGCCCAACATTGGCAGCAAGTATATTAGAGCTTCTCCTACTCCTTCAGGTCCCTGCCTGCCTCTTAAAGCCAACACAAGTGCCTCGTCTGCTGCAGTGGGGCTACATCTGAGGTTGGAAAGACCTTACAGAAAGTAATTTCCTTTCTGTGGACTGTGTCCTGCCAACAGAACTCAACCCCACTGAGTGGGTTACCTGAGTGGGCTACCTCAGATCTGCCTTCTTCCAACCAATTCTGAAAAAGGAATTCTGACAACTTAATTGTGGGAACCTCAGCAGATCATAACCTGAGCCTCCTGTGACCCTTTCTGAAGGGGAGATGATGACAAAGGAAAAACAATTAACATAATTAATTGAAGTAGAGCCTGGGCTGGGCTTCCTCACTTTTTTTTTAACAAGAACTCAATAAAGCTGAGAGTAGTGCACCTGAGAGACCTGATCTTATAAAGGTTTGGAGTGGAGCAGAAGAGAGGTAATAGTTGAGGTGTACTGCTTGGAGGTGGATTCCTTGGTTCTAAAGCTGTTTCTGCCTAGATGTAGCATGAGTGTTGAGAGGTGTCTGAGAGTTATCCATCTCTCTTATCACTAAATTCCTTTATCTCTGGGGAAGCTGCAGAAGAGGTAAGGGGGTTGGTGTGTCTATGTGCTGGATTTGGGAGGCCTCTTAGGGAAAGAGTTGTCTTGGAGCAGTGAAGAGCTGGATCTTCCTGGGCTTCCAAGCTTGGGCCCGTAATGGTTGGCTCTACCACAGGGGTCTGCCACTCCTCTCTCATTTCTCTGCAACTTTCCTGCTGAATGTGTTGAGTTTTCTCTTCTGGAGAAAGCCCCCTTGAGATGACTCATCATGCTCTCCCTGCCTTGTGAGATAGGAAAGCTGGTGTGGCCACTGTGGGAAGCCAGGAAGCAGCAGCCGAAGCAGAGCTATTCTGAAATAAGTGCTTAGGAATGCTCTGACCTCTTGCCTCACTGAAGCACCATTTTTTTCTTTTTTTTTTTTTTTTTTCTTTTCAGAGAGCACATTAAAAGAGCTGTTTGTACATAGCTTTAATCTGTGTGCACACATGCATAGATTAAGCCTGGGTGGGGGGAGAGGAAAAGGAATCACAGCTCTGCCAGTTGTAGGCATTTGGGGCTCTAGACAGCTGTGACAAACAGCAGCCTTTTTACTACCTTAAAAAACATAATGGATCACTTTTGTCATTTTAGCTGTAAATGTTCTTCTGCTGTATCACAGGACAGTGCTTCAGTAAGAGAAAAGAGAGAGAAATACAAGAAATACAGAAATAATGTGGTGACAGGCCAAAGAACAGAGCTTATAACACACCCACAGAGTGTTTCCTGTGCAAACAATATTCTCCTGGCTCTGTCTGAGATTCTCTTGCTTGCCTGCTTTAAGGAGTAATTTCTCAGAGCTATATTTTAGATGTTCAGCTGTTGTAAACTCTTTGCAGTTTAATACATTGCAACTTTTCTACTTGCTGGGTTTGAATCACCGGATTAAAATTGCACCCACCACCACAGTCATTGATACTACTGTTAACTTCCCATCTCCTCTCATCCCAGGCTCTACCTAATGATCGCAACCTGTGATCCCAGTTCATGCCACATAGATGACTAAAGAAGTCTGTAGATCTCAGTCTTTCCCCAATTTGGACAAAGCAGATAAATAAGGTGAGTGGTATGCATGTAAAATGAACTTAAGTGAAGTCTCATGAAGTAGCAGAAGTCGTTGTGGCGTGTCGTCATGGCCTGAAGAGACAAAGAATGTGATGGTGTCCTGAGTGTGGACCTGAAGGAGAAAGGGATGGCATATGTGGGAAGCGTCTGCTGGTGTGCTGCTACTACTAAATAGTGGGAGCAGAAGCTCTGAGGCTTTGCACAGACTGCAGTGACTGCTGAATCTAGCTGGGAAGGAATTGCCTCCTGGATGTAGTTAGCAGGCTTGATGTCATTAGGGATGAAGCATGTAGGGGTAAGATCTCCTAAGGATGTCTCACCCTCTGAATCTCTGCTCTGGATGGGGCTTCAAGTGTTGCTGACACAGTCTCCTATTGCAATCCCAGGCCAGCAGTGGTGGACATCACACTGTTGGCAGCATACCATGGGGTTGGGTGCAGATTCTGTGGGGTGCAAAACCTGGAGTGAGGAATGTGATAATTTCTTCTAGTCTCAGTGTCTGTGAAATGGAAATCAAAGGAGAAATTGGTTCAAAGAAGAAGCTGAGTTGTGGCTGTGTTGGGTTTTACGTTGTTGCTTGACAGTCAGTAGAGACTGTCTGGCAGTGAGGCAGACCGAGTGGTGAAAGAAGGCTTGGGAAGGGGCTTCATTAGCACCAACAGAGTGCAAGGCCTTGTTGGTAGCTAAATGCTCTGGAAATTTTTGCAGCAGGGAAGGTGGTGGTGTTAGTGGTAGCCTTAAAGGCCAAAACTGAGCTTTAGGAGGTCTTGGTGTTTGCATAAAGCCAACTGGGGATGCACTGAATGGAGCTGGTGATGTGGGATCAGAGGAGGAGCCTTTAAGGTTGTTTAAATCTTTTAACAGAAATCTCAAAGAGCAACAGCTATAAACGGAAACATTTCACTCTAAGTCAATAAAACTGATCCAGTTTTTGTTCAAAAAAAACCAAAACCCTTCAAGCCATTAAAGCTAACAGCTCAAATTCCTTAAGGGAGCCAGAAACACAGGTTTTTCTTTTCATAGGGCTTACTGGCAGATTGCACCAGTTTACCTTCCGTGCCTTGTTGAATGGGATGCTGGCTCTTCAGGCACGTCTTTCTGGTACAAATTCTCCTGAAAGTGTTTGGATCTGTGTGTGATCTGAACGGTGGTGGCTAAAATAGTCCATATGGTTCCACATCAGGAGAAGGTGGGACTGGATGTCCTGGGAAGTCATTTCATCCCCCACACTGGGACACTTGTTCTCCTCCAAAGTCTGAGCAACTTGCTGGGTTACAGATGTAACTGAGCATTACATGTGTCCCTGCTGGGCTCGCCATGCACTGCTGGTTGGGACAGCAGGGAGGGACAGAGCTGCAAGGGATGGGGGAGGGAGTATTATTTCCTCTCTCTCTATAGACATAGACACCTACAAACATTTCTACCTCCCTCTCTTCCCAAGCCCTGAGATTTCAGCATAATGTTTTTATATTGCCTCAGAAATCAATCTGTTTGGTAACCTGACTGAGAATAAGTAATGCAGCTACATACTTCTGAATAGTTATATGTGCACGATCTGTTTGTATGATATGCTCCAGTCTTACTAACATCTGGTTCTAGCCAGTTGCTATCAGCCCCTTGGTTTTATAAGCACTAAATTCACTCCGTTTTTAATGCAAGAGGAAAAAAAAATTACAGCCCAAAGAGCATAACATTTACAAGCATTTTTTGTGGGAGTGGAGACAGGAGGCCAAGTTCTGCTCTAAGACAGAGTCCAGCCTTTGCATTTTTGGGTGGGCCTCTGAAACCGTACTTTTTCCTTAAGATGCCTCTCTTTTTTTTTTCAGCCAAACTAAACTGATTCCTGTCAACTGTTATCACCCCAGTATGAATGGGTTTGGCATAGAGAATCGAGGGAGGGTCAGCAAGATGGCTTTTTGGGATGCTCTTCAAATACTCAGTGAACCGTTATACATGCAGTGTGCGTGTGTACCTTGGCTTCTGGGAAATGGGAGAGGGCTAGGATGGTTTCATATTTCTGGTGGTGTAGCGGGTCTGTCTTCTCACCTGCTGCTCATCGAGTGCTGTGTTCAGTGGAGCTAAGGGGAGATAATTTGTGACTACTCCAGCAGGCTACAGCATCCCAGGGCCTCTGCCCAGGTGGCTTTTCCAGCGCAGCCCTGAACGTGCAAGAGAAGACCTTTATGATCCAAAGCCACCTGCTCAGGATCAGCAGAGACAACTAAAGTTGAATTTTTATTGAGCACTTATTACAGCAGATGATCTACAAGCACAAGGCAGCCTGACAGACTCATTGAAATCTCTCTATAAGAAAACCAAGCAGCTACAAAACCACTGCCACCAAGATAGCTGCTGACACAAGCAACAAACCCATCAATAATGAGATATACAACACCACTCAAGTCCTCAGAAAACCCAAACCTACATTATCCACATACAGTTTACAAGAGGGTTGACCAGTTACTGTCTTGTTACTGTAGCCAACTTATGCTTTCACTACTGTGTTATCTTCTGATGTCTTATTCCACTTTGGTGTTCAACCCCTTTTCCTGTGCTTAGACTCTAAGGCGAGAGTAAGACTCTGAGAGATGAGAACTATGCTTAGGTAATTTGCATAATAGCTGTCCTGAATAATTTGAATCAGATAGTTAAGGCCACTGAAAACTTTAGCAATGCTAGTTCTAGTACAAATACTACATGCCAGGGGTCCTGTTTGCTTTGCAAGGAGAATAGAAGTGCATTTGGGGGAGAGAGGGAGATAGCAAATCAGAAGTTGCTTATATTGTAAGTTACTGAAGGGCTGCAATTCACATATGGATGAAATTTGGTCCTGAAATAACATAATGTGGTTGTAAGTGGAATAAATCTAGTCCACTAATTCTTTTTCTGCCTGTTTTGTTTTAAAATCAAGCAATCTTCACTTTACAAATGCACTTAAGATATGGGTAGCTGAAACAGGTAACTGCATAAGCCTCTGAGTAGGACTTGCTGGGTTCTTTTGGTCAAACCTCATTCTCTGGAAAAGATCACAATGAATAGACATGTCCTTGTAGGTTTGTCTGCTCCCAAACTGTGACTGGTAATGGTGTGGCACTAATTCAGATTCTGCAGAATTGCATATAGGTTTCCACAGTTATTTTTCTGTTGTTACCAACCACTCAAAGTGAGGCTATGCTGTGGTCATATAGACAGGAAAATGACATCATGCTAAAAACCACTAATTCAAAAGCTTTGGAGTCTGAAAGATGAACTGTATTCTAATTAGGAACAAAAAACAATGACAGTTGAAATGGAGAAATTTCTTGGATTATTATTATTATTTTTAAATCCTCCCCTGGCTTCCCTTCCAGCCAAAGCTGTGACAAGTGTATTGGAGCTGATAATAAACATATACCTCTGAGGTCATGACTAGGATTTTTAATTTAAATAAATAAATAAGGATGAATTTTCCACTCTCCAGGGATCCAGCACTGAGGAACTTACAGCACAGAGTTTGCCCTGCACGGTCAGTGTGGAAGATGTTGGGGTTGTTTGTTTTTTTTGCTGTTTAGCATAGCTGTTTTTTCCGTTATTTGAAAATACAAACCAGTCTTATTTCTCTGCTTCTCCTCCCTTCAAGGTTGGTAGGCTTTGAGATGGTGACGCTTTGTAGGGATTATTCACTGCGTGGGAAAAATGAGAATTACTCACAACAGCCAGGCTGTTTTAGGAGGTCAGTAAATGTGACCAACTCATCCTGTTATGGATGACGAGAGCTGGCTAGAGAAATGTTGAAGAAACAATATTCCACCAGTTGTTGGGTTCTGCATGCCTCAGTGCTTCTGCACCTTCTGGAAATGAGTCAAATTTGGTTTTGGGGAAAAACATGGAAGAATTTGATCAATGTTAAAAGTGACTTTTTGACAGAAAAAGATGAAAAAACTGTTTCTTATTCTGAAACAAGTTTTCTCTTAAGTTTCTTAGCATTTTGTGGAAGCTAACTGGAAATTGAGGCAGAAATAAAATATTATCCAAAAAAGCGGCATTTATTTTTTTCCTTAGAAACTTCTTTTGCAGGAAATGGAGTTTTGGGGGAAAAGGAGAGTGTAATTGTTTAGAAGTCAGAAACACTTTGAATGCCTAACTATAAACTCTGAGAAATGCATCTTCCATCCTTAAGGCAGGCCACCTAATTTCCTACTTGAGTCAAAATCATTGCTCAAATGCAACACAGCCTGCCATCATCTTTCCCCCCTCCCCTAAATGAGGTATCCGTAATTTCCAAAGATGTGTTGTGGAAGCTGGTGTCTATAGAGACACTTGACCGAGTGCTGTATGTCATCCCTGGTCAAGAAATACTGTTCGAGTGGCCCTTTGCCTAGCTTCCAATGTAATTGTTCATGCAAAAACAAACAGGCTCTCCATCTCCATCCTCTGCCCCTGCTCACTTTACTGCTATCCCCATCTGGAAAATAATATAATAAGAATAGTTATAGAGGTTGTTGCCAGGAATCACCTACTATCATGCACCTGCCAACAGGGTGGATTAACCGTCTAGTTCTTTTAGGAGCAGAATAAATCCTGACATATTTTGAAAATGCATCCTTTCTTGCTTCTGAATTTCTGTTCTGCTCAGTTTCATCTCAGTCATAGCTGGTTTTCTGTAAGTGCCGCTATTCATATTGAATTTGCACCTTGCAAGCACCTGCAGGCTTATTGTTTGGCATGGCCTATTCTTTATCGATTTGATTTTTTTTTCTTTTGTGTTCTGTTTTGTTTTATAACATTTCATGGTGTAGACAGCAACTTTGTGGCTACTGGGCTAGCCTACTAATTGGTTTCACATCTCTGTGAATTTAGCAGGGTCTTTGCTGCTGATTCTTGCTTATTTCTCTTTCCTACAGAAATGAAAGCAAGAAGCAGCTTGATAATGTTATAGGACCATTCATTACTTCCTATGGCTGCCTCTGTGCAAATCACCAAAATGTAGTTGCTTGGAGAAGGTGGATTCCATGAGATCCTCTAGACTAAATATTCCATGTGGCAAAGGAGGTCTCTTCCAGTGTCAGAGGGGAGGCAGCAGGAGCAAGGCTTTGCCCAGTACTGGATATTAACTGTGCAGATACCTTTGAAGGCCAGTGCAGGGACTTCAGCTGTGCCACTGTGTTAAAGCAGATCCTTAGTGCTGCCTGAAGTTTATAGGATTCTTTCAGTGGGTGTTAATCCACTTTGAATCAAAATGCTCAACTTAATGTTTCTTTTGTGCTTTTGCAATATGTAAGGTGAAATTTTGGAAGCCCTTTTCTGTGAAGTGGGAAGGAGCTACAACAGGACTGCCCAGACTCAGGGCAGAGTCGTGACTGTTACAAGCAGCCCTTCAGCACTGACTTGAGTTCAGTCTTGTTACTTCCAGATAAACAAGCTGTCAGTCCCCAGTGATCACTGCTCCAGTTCTGACATCAATCTTCTTTTTCTAGCCTTGTCTAAAGCACTTTTTAAAAAGTGAAAAACTGATTTCTGCATTTATAAATTACAATTAAGTGATGAAATTATTTATAACTGTGGCTTCATTTACTACAGCTACTGTTTTGGAAACTAAACATATCCTGATAGTATTAAGACTCCAGCTTTGACTTATGTGGCAAATAGGCTTTTCTAGGGACTATTTAAGAAAATGAATGGTAGGATTTTATCGCTAGTTTACTTTTGCCATCTGATAATGACAATGGTGCTTGATTATGGGGAACAAAAGTCAGATGAAATAAGACATCCTGGTAATAGCATATGTTGTTCTTCATGGTACTTAAGATACACACGAGCAACAATAAAGCAGCTTTAGGTGAAGGACCTAAAGTGAATGGGAACACTAGGCTTCATTCTTTTTCCTGCCGAATAAATTCCCTTCTGTCTGCAAGCATCTCCTTTGCTGTTTGTACAGAAAGTCCTTTGTTAGTCTTTTCTCATTACAGCTATTGATAAGGCTTGTCCAAAAACGTGCCAAAGTGCTCTTGTAAATTATGTATTTTACATCAAGTACCAACAGCTAGTAACCATACAGTGGGCCTCTCTTAAACTTTTTTGCTGTTGCCTTTTTATTTAGATAACTTTGCCGTGATACTTAGAGGAAGGGCATACTATGAATTCTTCAGTATGGTGTTTGGTCAGAAAAAAAAAACAGAGAACACTTTAACTGTTTGGAAGGAAACTTCACTTTAATTAACATGATTTCAAATATTTTTACTTGTACAATATGAATGTATGATAAGGACATTTGTTTCAATGAAATTAGTATTTAAGACATGAGCAACTTTTTTCTGTGTTGGTCACAAAAGAAAATATGAGTGAATATCTTCTCACGTTCATACAGCTTGAAGAAATATATGTGAAAATGTTAATAGTTCATTCATATATTTATCATATATATGCAAAGTGACTTCCCTTCCCCTCTAAGACTGGTCTTTCTTGCAAACCTTTGCACATTTGTTTGCAATTTGCAGTTTCAGTACTTCCAGTATTGTCTGTCGATTGCCAGTCTAAAATAAGCAGTGATATGGAAAAATGATTGTTGGGAATGGTCATTAGCTATTTCTCATAACACTAAACAGTACCAAATGAAATGATTGCACAACAGGCTGTAAACAAACAAAATCTACTTTTTTCGCACAATACATAATTAAATTGTGGAACTCATTTCCACGGGATGTTTTAGATATCTGAAGTTCAAGAAGCAGCTAAGAAAGTGAATGGATGCAAAGGTCTCTAAAGGGCTATTAAATGAGATGATGCAGATGTAAGCTACAGCTCAGGAAGTCCTTAAACCACAAATTGCTTGAAATGGAGAAGATAGGGAGAATTTCATGCTTGTATCATTTCTTACATGCTTTCTCCTAAACGCACATTACTAGTCATTTCCAAAGACAGAATATTGTGTTGGACGGGCCTTTGGCATGACCTGGTCCAACCTTTCTTGTATATGCCTGTGCACTCTGAGGAGCAAAAGAAGTCACGTTGAGCACAGAGAGAGGAGCAGGGGTTTTCATTCAGGTTAGACACAAAGATTTATTTTTTTCAGATACGAATAGCAAAAAAAAGCATAATTGAAAAAAGTCTCATTTTAGGCATATAAGAAATGAGTAAGTCTCCAACTGCCATGTACCTTGGGTTCTACTGGTTCCTTTAAGCTCAACTCCTTGGGGAGAGAAAACTGGAGGATGTAATATATCGGGCTGGAATGTGTCTTTTTGGGAAAAGCCTTCAACAGTATTGTGTGTGTGTGTGAACCGCAAGTGGAAAAGTGTGCTGTGCTGAGAAAAGGAGAAGGTAGTGACAACCTGGCTAAATTACTCGTTATCTCAGCTCCTGTGGCTGTGTTGTGGAGTCCTTCAGGTCCCAACTAAAGTCAGATCCCATTTGCTTCAATAGCACATCTGTCTCCCAAGTGTTTCCTTACTTAGAAAAGCCAACCATAGGCTGAAGAAAGAGATGAGGAAATACGTGATCCTTTCCTTTGCTTTAGAAATTTCTGTCTGAGGCCCAGAGAAATGAAGTGACTTTAAGGAGTATTGGATTTTTATGATTTTTCTTCGTTTTTAGGGAACATGAGACGTTTTCTTTGGCAGTAACTGTGATGTAGAATAATGAAGATGGTATTTGCTTTTATTTTGAAGTAAGACCACATATCTCACTTGAAGAACCAAGATAGGTGTATCAGCCTTCATCCAGGCTATTTTATGTTGACTTTAAGGAGGCTAGTTGTGGGAAGCAAAAGGCTTTATCTCCTGAAAATAAATGTTAAGCTTCCTTCACTGGATACAAAGCAAAACAGTTACATTTTCAGCCTCCAGCTGCCAAGGACACCTATGAGCATTTTCCTACCACAGACATTTTGCAAGCAAGCGATGTGGAAAACATGTCACATTCCAAGGGCCTTAAAAGAAGGAGCCAATCATGAATAATTCGTTTGGAATTCACTATAATGACATTAGTCATATTGAAACCTAAGCTGGTATTAACATGTGGGTAATAGGTACAGCACTTCCTGAGGAATCACTCTTTATTAGGAGGGGGTATTAAGGAGATCTTGGAAAAGGGATAGTGTTTCTACTGCCATGATGACCTGAACTAGGGACAGTGGTGTCTGATTGTCTCCAGGAAAATATAAAAGCACTGTCGGCTATGATCTGTTATGAAGTCTTCAGACTCCTAGTTTAAAAAGAAATTGCTTACAAAATGACTATATGGCAGCTGCTTAGAGCAGCACTCGATGTGCCAGTAGAAGCATTGGTTCAAAAGAGTAAGTGATCTGATCTGATTTCTCTTCCTTTCTTGTTCTACTTTCAGCAAGGTTCAATGAAAAGAGATGGTTTTGTGTTTACTTCACAGCTCCTGGGGGAACAGAAAAGCCTGTTGTTACATGAGGAGAGAATAGAGCTGATGTTTTGGGCTGGCCTTTGTCCTGGCTGGTCCGTGGGAGGGTAGAGCCTGCGGTCCCTAAAGAGAGGGGAGATGCTGCTCTGGCACGCTGGGCGCTCGCATGCAGTCATTTGCTGTGTTACTCGCCGGGGAAGGTAAAACCTGTCCTATATAACCTCACTAATGAGGTGATCCAGAATCAGTCAAGCCTTTAAGGGTATGCTTATGCTCTGTTGAAAGCCTGTTGATGATCGGGTTTGGGTTTTTCCCTAGACTTTGAAATAACCGAGCAGTAGGTGTGTGTTTGGAGTTGAGTGCTCTTGAACTGGGACTCTGTAAGGAGTAATCAAAGTCAGAGTCAAAGTAAATGGTTCACAGGCGACTCTAGTTGAAATATGTTTGCATAAAGTTGTTATCAGAGTCAATATGCAGAACAAAACGTGAATGATTCAGAAACAGGCATAAGGGCTAAACCATTCATGCTAAATATTTTGCTTCGCTTTAGCCAAGACTGTTCTAAATCTTAGCTTTGTCCAGTCATGTCAGACCAGCGTGAGCTTGTAGGTCACTGAGAGGGCAAACTTACAGTACAATTTTCATCATCCCTTGCATTGCCGTAATCCTTACATAGTGACCACAGAGCCCTTGCTAGAGATGCCCTGAACTGAGAAAGCAATCTGCTCAGCTAATGAACATCCTGTAAAGTGTAATTATGAGACCTTTGCCTCATGAGGTGGAACTAATTAACCAAAACACTAAAATCACAGTAAAAGTTAACAATAGCTACCTAATAGAATCAAATCCTACA
Source organism: Baryphthengus martii (assembly GCA_013396935.1). Taxonomy (NCBI): domain Eukaryota; kingdom Metazoa; phylum Chordata; class Aves; order Coraciiformes; family Momotidae; genus Baryphthengus; species Baryphthengus martii. Next base: position 312,181 of record VWZK01004130.1, read on the forward strand.
AGATGTGCAGTTCCAGTCTCGCCCATGTAATTGTCAGGTATACCAATGCACACAGCTCAGCAAGCAAAGCCAGGAGGGTGCCACAATGATGTGTTGGAGTCTTCCCTGCTGCATATTATGATTTGTCCTTACTGTACACCAAGCAATACAGCTCTATTTCTTCAGTGTGAGAATTTGGAAAATAAAGGATGGAAGAAAGAAGAGTATTGTTCTTCTTTCCTTTATTTTTTGACACCAGAACTACAGGTCTGAAAAAAAACAAAGGGCTTGACATTTACTGTTCATAAATTCTACAGAAACACAGATCCAGGCTCTGAAGCTGCAGGAGTGAAAGAATACAAAGTTCATCACCTGCTGACGCTTGTCTTGAAAGGAGAGTGTCAGAGACAAATCCTGCCGGTTAGGACTGAGTGCCCAAGAGAAGTGTCAGGTTCCAGATCTTTTGCAGCATGAATAAGATAGGTCTTCTATTGTGAGCCTGCAGAGATGCCAGGACCTGCACATGTCTGGACACAAAAGGGAAAAAGCCTTTTTGACTCCTTGAAGATTATGACTCAGCTGGGCTTGGTAAGGACCCTGCAGGCAACATAAGGCTGCCCCTCAATCTAGCCTGTTCTGCAAGGGCTATCAGCATGAAAATTAAGCAGGTTTGAGTTTGGTCTATGTTTTTTTCTGTGTGGTTTTGCTTTGTCGTCTTTTATTTTTTTCCCTGAACATGATCCCAGGTTATGATACTGTCAGGAGACTGCTCTCTCTACTAATGGTGGAGAAGGAAATGTTCTTCAAGAACATAATTCAGATCACCCTAGGGAGATCTCTGCTCTAAGCTATCCACAGATGAGTTTATCCCTATTTGTTAATCATAGAGGCAACCTAGAGACAAGTCTCTTTCTTTGAAATAAGTTAAGTGTTTTAGGTCTCTACTGACTTCTCCTGATTGACTTTGTTCACATTGGGAAACTGAATTTGTCTGGAGGTAGCAAAAGGATTCTGGGTGGATTTCCCACTGCTGTTGAGACTGCGTGTGCAATGGGCACCCTGACTTCATGCTTGAGTGCTCTTTGGATCAGGGGTACTGATGCTCAGGGGTGGCCAGTGACCACTGCCTTCCATGTATCTGAAGAAACAGAATTTTCCAAGGAGAACAGAAGAAATGATGTTTATCTTTTTATCCCAAGCATTGACCTAGGAGTTATATCAGGCAAACGCAGGTGCTTCAGGGGAATTCTAGTTCAGGTTGTTATGAAGTACTGAGTAATTGCCTCTGTTTTAACTTCCTCACCTTCTCTGTTAACGGTACAGCCTATCCCCTGGGGATTTAAATCTGTCAGTGTCAGTAAATCCAGCTAATTCCGATAATAATTTAAAACTTTTGTCTTTGTATTGTCGGAGTGACAATGTGATCTTTTACTAGATGTTTGTATGATAAAGGCAGGATGTGCTTCAGAAGATGTAGAACCTGGGTGGAGTTTGTTGTGGAGTAAGGGCAAATGAGGATTTGGATTTCTTTTCTGAATGCAAAATCTTCTTTCCATTCCCATGGGAATCTTCTAGAACTTTCCCTCTGCTGCATTCACTTCACTTGCCTCAGATGGGACTAAAATGCTTGATCATTACTTATCCATGTAGTTGAGACCTACTACTGATTACAAAAATTATGTGTAGCTGTAAACATCTTTAATTTCAGTAACTTTAAACAAAATAATTAGTGGTTTAACTGAGCTTCACAACAACTTTTTTTTTAAATAGGAATGACTTTCCTAATTTTACAGATGTTAATTTGTGGTGTACAGATGATGTGATTTACTGATGGTGACACAGTGAATGTGTAGTACAGCCAGAAAATAGTTCCAAGACTCCAATGAGGACATGAGCAAGCTGTCTCAACAGAGAAATATTTGCACCAAAAAGAAAGCTCAACCAAACATTATTTTGGTGTGTGTAGGAGACTGCGCTTTATCACATTTGTCATTTTATGAGGAAAACTAAAAAGCAACCAGGAACATTATTTTAAAGTCAAATTTTCATTTTGAATTTTGAGGATTGTTATGTTAATATTGTCCCATTTATGACAGTGATTTTCGCCAGTGATTATGTTGGAATGAATTTTACTTTGAAAATTGGAATCTTGTTCTCTTTCTTTCATGCCCACAACTTCCAGTGACTACATTACTTGTATTTGTTTCTTGTTCTAAATTGCTGCATGCTTTCCTCTGCGTGCTTCAAGAGCTGCTGTATGTTTGCCTCTGATGGATGCTAAGAAAAGGTGGTTTTTTCAATGCTCTTTTAAAGTTATTTGAATGGAATGTGATGTCCGAAGACTGGATAATGTTGAATTCCTTTGAGTTTGTGATAACGGCAGTACAAGCTAGTGTTCTGTCTAGAATGTTTCCTTGACGTTGGTAGTGCTCAGGATGTCTCCTGCTCCCTTCCTATCGTTTTGGATCCTGGAGATCTGAATTTTGTGATGAGGCAATAATTATGGATTGGTTGTTCCATGGATTTACCGGTAACTTCAAAGCTGGGCTTCCTTGCTGTCCTGAGGAACTGCATTAGATGACCCAAATTTTTGTTTCCATTCCTAGCTTTCAAGACACTGTCCCTTCTCTGTTGTTCAATACATTAGACAGGTAAAAATTCTGAACTTTGATTCAAATGCATGCAAAGTATCCCTTTGAAAGTAAAGTTACTTTGCCAATAAAGCATGTGGCAAATCCATGAGGCAATGGCTAGGTCAACTGGGGAAGAAAAATTCGGGAGATTCACTCCACTGAAAAGGAAATATTTCCGTTTGTGGAGTTGTTACTGTTATTTTTTTAGCATATCTCTTACAAGGTGCTTTTCATATTTGTGTATATATTGTGGTTGATGCACTGTAGAATTTTATTTTTTTCGGTACAGTGGCTTATGCTAAGGAGCTGTGCCTTGTAATGCAGCCTGGATGGAGTACAAGGATGTATATATTGCTTTATACATGTACTTTGGACATCCTTTTCATTTATATATATCCCTAGAAAAATGACACTCTTGGTGCTGCCAGCTAAGAACTGTTGGATTCTCATGCTGAGATTTGAAGAAAAGTATTAAATTATGTAGGCACTATGCTGAGGTCTAGTAGAACTAATGGTGCAAATTTGCACGATTTGCATGAGCATGATTAATTTTTCAGTTAATGATCCTGTTTGTTATGCTTACAGATTCCACAAGTACTTTGTATACAGCACACAAGCAAACAAAATATCCATATGGGAGTGCTGCAAAAGCATACATATATGCAGTTTGTTTAACGTCTTTGAATGGAATTCCTTGGAAGTTTGCTTTAATGGTAGTATCATGGGCACATGCAAAATATCTGCAGAGGCTGGCTCTAAGCTAATGTAGTCCCAGGTAACTTGTCAACTGCAAAGAGGAACAGTAAAATTACAAACTTCAGAAGCCATCTTAGGAACTGATAATCTGCATTTATTTGGAATATTACCAGAAACAGATAAAAGTGTGTAAGCATGATCAAGTATTTCCTCTGCTATGCGTTGTATGTTTAATGGACCACTCAAGATTCTACCAGAAAATCCTGTTTCCCAAATGTTTTAAATTCACAAATGCCTGCTGATGACACAGCCATAAAATACAGCTTTTAAAGAATCCTCCATCAAGGGAATAGGTTCTCTGATGTATTGTATCAACAACATTGATTTGAACAATGAAGAATTGATTATAAAATTGCATTCCAAATTGAACTCGGTGAGTAAATCCAGATCTGTTCTCAAAACTCAGTTTGAGCTGAAAGATCCGGACTGTGGTTTGAGGAACAGAACTTCTGCTTCTTTGGTGAGGTCCTGCTGCCACTGTTAGAGATGCTGTTTACATGACATTAAATGAAAATGAATCCAGGCAGGGTTTATGATAAATCAAGTTTGTCTGCATGGCATGTACCGGATATAGGTATCCTGCCAACACTTAACCATCTTTTGTAATACAAGTGAGTGTAACACCTTGATGTGTATTTAACTGTTAAATTTGGGAAAATACACTTCTCTATCAGTGGAGCATGACAGCTCTGAAAACTTTACATCTCCACTGTTGTGGATACCTTCCTTCTCAGTGTTAACCTTGACAGACCCATAGGAAGTCTATTCCAACCTCAACAATTCTGTGATTCTGTGAAAGGGAAAGCATGAAAAGAAAACTACGATGTGCCAATAATATGTTGCCTCCTGGAGCTGTGGGCTGTCGTGCATGTGGTGGTATTTCACCGAAACAACCAGGGATTCCTGGCTTCCACTCCTTAGACCATGGCATGTGTGTTTATTGTACAAGTAGTCGCTTGGCTTTAGCTCTGGTTCTTGCACTGTTTCTGCAGAACTGCCTCTCAAAAGTCACCAGTGTGATTCTCTGGTTCCTCCTGAGCCATGAGCTCCTCCCATAACCTGTTATCTTTAAATGCAGTGTTCTTCACCTCTGACAACTGGCCATGCCAAAACCACTTGATGTGATGTTCTGCTGCACAGATCAAGTCTCTTAACACTTGGCAGGTGGCATTTGGTCACAGTTATATGTGTTGCACAACTTCTAGTTCACTACCTTTGAAATGTTTTCTTTCTTCCACACTGGGTGTGAAACTATTGTTTTGTAGCTCCTTTAAGGCACAAGTTGTCTGTCTTGGTATCTCAAGGAAGACCAGAGGTTGCAGAACTTGGCTTGCCCACTAAAAAGCGTGACCCTACTCCTGTGGGGAGCTATAGGAAGGAATCTGATCCTTCTGACCCCTCACTTCAGTGCATCTCCAATAGGTACAAGTGACCTTGGCAATCCAGGTGAAAATACGGTAATCAAAGTTTTCATTTGCCTCTGATGGGCTCTGGATCAGTTAGCATGAAGTACCCCAGAGATCTGCTGCGGTGTGGTATAAACAGTCTGAGGCAGCTTGGGGAAATCTGCCTTTCTTCCTGGGAAGCAAACCTGGCGGACCTTTTGGACTTCAGTGCATCTCCAGATGTGTGGTGTCACCTCTTCACCATGCATATAGTGCTTTGGTAGCACTACAAGGTTCTGCCAGTGGTGAAAGGCAGGAATTCATTTCTGACCCTGTGAGTCACTCTCCTATGTCATGGAGCATGCGGTTTCATCACCCTTGCCATTATTTTACCTTTCAGCTGAGTAGTTACAGGTACCATTAATCTATAAAATAGATGTAGGCAGACAGGAGGACGTCATGTAAAGTCTGCAGAGACACAGAACCAAAAGACACACAAAAAAAAAAAAAAAAAGAAAAGAAAAAAAAAAAGCCAGCTTGAAAACATGACCCCAACTTTTTACTGTCATGTGTTCCAGGAAAATGATATATTGTTGGCATGTACCCATGTCACACTGATACTCAGGACAAAGTAAAAGTCACAGTAGTCACTCAGGCCCTTGCTTCTGTCATTGTATTTTCAGATATTTCAAGGAATGAGGTAATGACTTTAAGATCAAGGTCATTTTCAGCTGCATCAATTATTTCACTTTCTCCTGGCAAAAGCATCTGCATACCTCTGCACAATGCTAACTACCAGGCGAACATTTCACTGGAAAGCCTGACTGTTCTCTAGCCATACGGAGTGCCTGGTTCATACATTAAATTGGTTTAATCATTTAAACTTTTACTATGTAACATTGAAACTGGTATGCAGCCACACTGCATGTTACCAATTTAATGCATTTAAAACAAATTTAAATGGGTTCCAATGTACTTAGTCACTGCTGTACAAAGGAGAGACCCCATATTTCAAATAACAAGGCTTCAGCAGAGAGATGACGTTAGTAGTGGGTAATAAGCTGAACTATCTATCAAGATATCAAGTATGAAACAGATGGTGAGAAAAAAAGGTCCAGATACATTTACAAGCCTTTTAACATGCTCACCCATTTAATTCGCTGCAAGGTCACAACTTGATGTCTTAGACATGCAATCTCCTCTTCAGCTAGAAATGAAAGAAGGGTTGGGGGGGTGTGTGGGAAATAGACTGTTACAGAAGACTTTGTGGGGTTTAGCCAGTGTTTCTGGGAAGGGAAAATGGCCCATTGTCAAACCTTACAGATCTTTGCTTGCCAGCACGCAGTCTTGGATAAATGATTTGTAGACCTGCATCCATTGATTCCTCCAGCGGTTCAGTACATTAGGAGTGATTTGTTGCAATGATTCATCTGTGAAAAATTCATCCCCTTCCTTTAGGATGGTAATTTTGGGAGTTGGGAATGTTCTTGGTTATACTACTTGTGTTTTTGTGCTCATAAGGATTTGGGGTTAATGAATCAAATATTCATGTTTCCTAATCTGTTAAACCACTGTAACTCAGGAGTGTATCTGAGTGCTTATCAGCTGGCCATGAAGGTCATCCCTTTCTCTGATTTGTGTGGCTATCTCTCTTACACCCTGCTCTTGAATTCTGATACAATATAACCTGACTATGTACATACTTTCTCATAGCATAGATTAAAATGTTAAAGAACCTCTGGTAAAAGTTACACTTTTAGTTAAAACCTTCATTCTAGTAGCTGGGGAATTGATGTCAGATGGAAAATGATTTCCCAATGGTTTGGTTTTGTAGCAAAAGTCTTCAACTTTTATGTAGATGGTCTTTGAAGTTAGAAATTGTTGTTAGACTATCAAATATTGTTTGAGGTGTCACTCATTTTTTTTTTTTCTCTTTCTATTATGGGAATGGGATCTCAGCAAAGGATTACTGTGGTAGAAAATGAGTGTATGACTGACACTGGAAAGAAAGGTGTTTATGGGGCATATACAAGGGGAATTGTCGTGAAACCTAGACCTGTCAATATAATCTCTGTTAATTCTCCAAGTGTCTGTTTTTTTCACTCAAAGAAGGCGGGGTTAAATCTCCAAAGGCATAATACTTGAATATGTCATCCGCGGTGTGGAATATTTTCTGAAATGTCTTTCTGCTGCTGTAATTTCATGTTGCTGGTTTATCGGAGTCACACCCCTAGTTTGAAACGGGGCTGTGACTGCATTTTGGGCTGCAGTTGACTTGACCTGCCTTAGAAAATTACACTTCCTTTCCCTGTCTTCTGGACATCTTTGCTGTACGCGATCTCTGGCTTCCCACCTCCTGTTTTCTGGCCCTGCACAACTCTCACCACTGTTTTTGTCTGAAGAACAACTGAGCATGGCTTGGACCGATAGGTGGCACCCAGGGAGCTCTGAAGTAGGCTGAAAATAAAAATTATACAAAGAGAAAATGAAAATAATAATACTACTCCAGATACCACAGTAAAGATTCCAGTTCTGGGTTAGTTGTGTTTTGAGTTCCCCCCGCCACATCCTCTAGCTTTTTATTTTTCCTTTGCTTTTGAAATTCCAACCAGGTCTGGCTATCCAAATGAGTAATTAACACTATACTGCCTGTCCAAAAGTGAATATAATCCTTCTGTGCAAGTATCTACATGACACAGCTAGTGCCTTAAGTGCTTCTGCCATGTGCATGGCTTTAGTATCTCAGGCCAGACACTGAAATTCCACTCTGCTAGCAAAATCCTCTTGTCCTGAAGAGCTCACCAGCAAAGTCTAAAATGAGAAATCAGATGGTACAGACAAGCAGAAGAGTACAAGTAAAAACTGAGACAGCAGTAATCAATGTGATAGACCTTAAACCATTTGGTTTAAACAACAACAACAAAAACCTCAAAACTGAGTTTTAGGGGATTGCAGTAAACATTTAGAGATTTGCAAACTCTAGGGAGCTTACCCTGAAGTCCTACAGAAAACAGTGGCTTGGATTTTCACCAGTGTTTCAAAATATCTTCAGAATATCTTAGAGCCGGAGCTTAAAGCAGTACCTCCAGGAAAAGAGCATTCAATGACCTTTCCTTTGACTCATGTTAGACACAAATGGCCAGCAAAAAATGCACCGGCCACTCAGCCACATGAAGGAGATGCAAGAGCCTTAATTCAGATGGGCCAAGTCACAACTTGTGACACATACAGAGACTAGATTAAATATGGAAGAAAATCTGGGTCCAGGTAATAGCATCCACATAGAACCTGTATCACAAACCTTCAAGAGTACTGCTGGAGTTTTCATGCCACCCTCAGTGAGCCTCCTTGGGAAGGAGTGCAGTCAGTCTCTTTATATTTTCACATCTCTAAAAGCACAGGAGACAGTCAATAAAAAAGGGATGGCTGTCTTGAGATTACCCCCCCTCCTCTATGTTCTGAAGGCGACAGAATGGAGTGGATAGCGAGCAACCTGCTTGCCTTGGGTGCAGATGGCTTTAATTGTCATTCCCAGATGTTCTGCCTCTTGAAGGTCAAATTCACCTTGTATAAATCGGGCTGGAACCATCCAGAGAAAGCACAGACATTTTATTTGAAAAAATGTAATAAAAGAATGTCCTTCTTTCTTGTTATTTCCTTCCTTGTAAATTTAAAGGGAACAGATTGTGAGGGAAGCCTGACTGGCACAGGTCATGCTAACGGGATATAGAAGCTTTTGTCTGGAAGATGTGTGTTCAAATCCAGCTCTATATCATTGTGGTTAAAATGTTGTTATATTTTGGCTGGTGTAGCTCAGCTGTAGGTATTAATCCAGGGTTCTCGCTTTCACATTTGAGTGTCCCATTTTAAGCATGGCAATACCAAAGCTATGCTCAGAAAAGAATTGCTAGATGAAGCCTCCATTGTATCAGGGAAGGACACATGTCATTAAAGCCAGATGTGCCAGGAAATCAATGAGTCTTTTGCCCAGTTTCTACTTGTTTTGTAATGGTGCACAAACTGGCGTGTTGTGCATCTCTCACCAATCTGCATCCTAAAACTACTTTGGCCATTTGTTTCTTCTTCCTCTCCTACTCCTGTAGGAAACTGGGTTCATCAATTCACTCCGCTCTGGTTGGAAACTTTTTTTTTTCTGTCCTGTGTAATTTATTAGCAGACAGAAATATATCCACTTGTTTTTGTGTCAATAATGCACAGTGTATTTTTTAAGTGTACTGTAATTAGGTGGAAACATACTGTTATGTCAGGCATCACCAGATGGGGCTTTTACACATAGTCTGCAAAGCCTTTTTTTTTTTTTTTTTTTTAAAGCACATGTGCAAGCTTTGACTCTGGGGAGGACATACTGCAGAGTTGTTTTCAGTTATTTAGGTGTCTGCAGAGGCAGCTTTGGAAACAAGACTGTTGAGTGAGCATTAAGATGTTATTTTTCTTGAGCTTGGATTAGACTCAGTTACTGAGACAGGAACCAAACTTCAGATTTAGATGTCCTCAGATGTTTCAAACAGCACCAAGAAGGGAGAGGCAGCCAGAATTACTAGATATCTTTATAAATCTCAGACAAAACCTGTATTTTTCTAAGATGTCTGTGTATTCCCATGTCGTCTTCCTGCAGATACACAAGAAATGAATTTTTAGGATTGCAGCTTTATCCTTTGATGGTTTCATTGGGCAATTTTGGAAGAAAGGAATGAAGATTATATATGTGATAAATGTGGTTTTTAATGGAGAAACAGCTAGAAATTCTAAAGATGATAAATTAAAGGAAAATTAAGATGCCATTAAGCAACTGTTCAGGACAATTTCACACTGGAAAATTTACAGATTCAAACACAGCACTTTGTAAATATAAGCCATGAGACGAATAGAGAATTTCTATATGTGACATTTATTCTCTTTTCTTTTGGACTGAAATATTTTACCTCCATGATCTCAGGAGTTCTGAAATCCCAGATATCTTTGATTCATATTCCCATACTTTATACTGCAAGCAGAGAGCACTGGAATGAGACATTTGGTGGATAATTCAAGACACTGAGAAAATATATCAAAGATTGGTTATGCACACCAGGTTCTATACCATAAGTTGTGTTTGGGGCCAGAATAGTCATTGTTTGCTGCATACACAGATCCTAAAGTGCTGCCTGAACCCAGGATTGGGAGAGTAGTGTGAGAAGCAACGGAATTAAATGTTGAAAATCTGGAGCAGACACTGATTTGCTGAAAAGGGGGGGTTATGCAATTTAATGGACTTGGAGGTATCTGTGTGGGAGTATAACAAAAACTGAGGCTGAGCTGAGAGTTTAGAGACACACCTTTGGATGTCTAGCAACTAAGAAAATTGTGATTTGTTGTTCAATTGCTTGCTGCTTACCCATAGTCCATCCTTGGTCCATTAATTCTGTTGGTGAGTGAATATTTGTGCAGGTTATTTACTGGGAGGGGAAAGTCTAAGTCATGGGTCTGTGAAACGCAGTGAATACTTGTGAGTGGCATCAGTGTAGATGAGATATGGGTTAGAGGTTTAAGAAGAAAAAAAATGTAAAGAAACTCGATGTCTTGCTTCTCTTTAATGCATTCATGAGGTGAATGCTAATGCTTGGGGTGGAAGTTCTTGTTTGTGCCAGTTTGCCTTCAGAGCAGAGCATTCACCATGGACCATAATATTCCTTTATGATCCTTAGATCATATCAAGCAACCTACAGGCCCCCAGCTTTTATCTGGAGAGATGCCACAAGTAGAAATATCAGTGCATATGGTAATACAGGAGTGCTGGGGACTGCTTAAATCAGAGTTGTGCGGCCACTGCACACCATGATTCTTACGTTCACTAACACTTTGCAAAGTTGTGTATGGGACAGGTTTATTCCTAACACTGGCTTGGGTATGTTAATGTCTTTGCTAAGTTCTCAATTAATTTATGTGTGTTTTAAAACAGCATTGGAAATGAACTTGCAACTGTGACCAGACTAGCACAGTAGTCATGAGCATCAACAGATTGGAGTTCAGTTTTTTTGCATGGTTCCTGTGCCAGGTGAACACTAATCCCTGAAGTTCCCCGACATCTTGGCACAATAATGGTGAAACCTCCACACAGATACTTTAAACAAGTAAGGAGGAAAAGCCAGGATAGAAGGAACTAATAAGTACACAACAGAACTGTTCCGCTCTGCAGTGTGTTTGAGGGGGATAAAAAAAATAAATATAAAAAATAAAAAAAGCAGAAGAAACAGATGTATCTGCCAGAAGTTAAATACACATCTGTTAAGGATGCTCTTCTCATATTTGGGGTCAGAAAAATATGTACAAATGTAGCACCTTGCTGATTGACAGAAAATCCTCAGTTCTGGCACTGAGAATCTTGTTTTCTTGACAGCACTTTGTTTTAAGGCTAGAGGCAGAAAAATGTCTCATGCTTGTCCTTAAACTGGAAGGCCCTTTGTTCAGGATACTTATACCATTTGCAGATAATGATGTGCATTGCAGTTTCAGCTGTCTGCATATGCATTTTTATGTTTTTTTATGACAGCTCTGCGTACTGAACTAAAAGGCCATTTAGAGCTGTCAGGAAGTGACAAGCATTACCCTTTACATTTACAATTCTGTTAGCATGCGTTGTCAGGTGGGCTCACCGTTCCACCGACATACGATTTTCTTTGAAACCCATGTATGACTTTAATTTAATACAGCAGTCTCCAAAAAATAGGAAAAGAAAAAAGAACCTTATTAAGATTTCCTTTTCCATTTATCTACTTTTTTTTTCTTTCAAGTAGTTGTTTTTTCCGCTCTTACTTTCTTTTTGCTGTTTTCTTAAGCAACAAACAAAACAAAAGACAAAAGTAGCTGTCTAGCCTGGAATACTGCAGCAAGCTTCTCCATTCCAGCCTGTGTTGTTGTATAGAAAAAGTTGATTTTTAGTCCATTGACTTAGGAAAAAAAATGCTGCCATCATATGCTCAATATTGAACCAACTTATGAAAGTAGAAAGATCAGAACACCAGTAACTTACAAGCTTAATGTGAGCTACAATAAATGTGTATGAATTTCTTCCTTAGCTAGCAATTTAGCAATCCAGCTGAGACCAGTTTCCATCCCTATGAGTCAATTTTGAATGAACTCAAAATGAGTTGTCCCCATCTGTTTTCTAGTTATTTATGTTGCTTTCTAGGAGCTGCACTGCACCTAGCCTTCAAACATCCTCTTTAGCATCCAAAAAGTCACTGTTCTCCAACCGTGTTTTGAGCGGGAACTGATTTACTAATGGATTTAACAAGATTCTATCTGCGAAAGGCCCACTCTTGGAAGTACCACCACCAGAGCCAGTCTCTGCTGTAAGTAAGAGAGGGAAATGGAGACACAGAGTTGTGAGGAAGGTTTGACTTTATTCTCAGCTGGAGGGAAAGTGGTTAGGAGCATCCAAGTGTCAATTAAAGCAACAATCTCCATGTGAACAGCTTTTTGGCTGTATTTTTTATATAGGGTTGATATGGATGTGTTGTTTAACTGCTGATAGTATGTTCAGCCTCTCACAAGCCCCAGCAGCAGATGCATTCCCAAAGAGCTTGTAGTCCAGGCAGTGGCAACTGTCTAAATTGCGCTCTCTGGATTGCACAGATTAGCGTGATGGTTATTAAGGGTTGTGTTTGACTGACTCATACCGCTTCAGATTGAGTCATCAGTATTGTGTGGTTAGGAGGGCTGGGTAATATTAAAAATAATAGAAGTATTTTTCATGCTAGGGTTTCAACTTGCCGTTGGATTTGTTGTGAGGGGTTTTTTGGATGTTATGTTCAGGCCAGCCCAAATGGCAGGGTCATTAGCTCAGCAAATCCATTTATTATTGGTAGGTAGTGTGTAAACAGCTATACGGATGACTTTGTAGTTCAAGAAGGCGTCATAAGAATGAAGGGTCAGAGCAGCGTGCTTTGGAGTAAAATAATACATGTGGCTAAATGCTCAGGCAACTTTGACACTGAATGCCTTTCCTGTCATTGCATAAAGACAAACCCTGAACATTATATTTAAGCAGCTGTTCTTATGCTTACTAGCTGACACATCTGAATCCCTGTTTCTATACGTCCTAAGCTCTTCATCTGTCTTGAATATATGCTACTGATGTGTTGCGTACCTGGGCAGACATAGACTCATTCGAGGTCACCTCTGAATGTAAGCCATCCTTCATTTCTTCTGAGGACCTTCACTTACAATCCCTCAAGACGTTATTTCCTCCTGTAAGTTGTGAGCATGAACATTTATTTGGGAAGTTTAGGTAGGCAACTTGATTCTGATTCACCTGAAGTCAGTGACAGTATCTAAACTTCAGTGGAAGAAAGCCAAATCTTTCAGGCTTGGAGAAAGAAAATGGCAATAAATATCCTACAGCCTAAGTGAGATAGAGGTTGGTGATGTATTATACTGCAAGAATATTACATCACCAAGGGGGCTGACGTAGAGAGTGAGAACTCTTATTTTACAGTACATCTTAAAGACACAGGGTCACAGCCTGAGCTTCTGGCCCTGGAGCTGCCCTTTGAATGCAGGAGGAAAATAAGTAGTCCTTTAAAAGTTCTGACTCTTGGTTTAGTTCCTACTTGGAACAAGAGTCAAGAACTCCTTTCACACCCCCACTCCCACCCCCTCCTCCCTACTCCTGCCTGGGCTGAGACATGCTGTTCTTAAGACAAAGGGGAAAATTCCCTTGTATTCATTCCTTCTCCTCTGTCACTATCTAACATTTTGCCCTAACCTGTAATACTCTGCAGGGACCAATTACATTATTCCAACATACACATTTTCCATTAACTGCCTTTACAAGGTTTTCTTATTCTCTTCATCAACATTCTGATTTTATACCATATTTTAACTCCTTGCAAGTGAAGAAATAGAATCTGTATGTGAACGAAATCCCGTGTCTGCATATAAATGTGTATGTTGTAGGCAAATATTTGTCTTTACAAGATATCCTTGAATATGGACCACATTCCTTCTTTGCAGGTGTCTGTTCCTCAAGGCCATGAAGCATTTAATGTTTTTCTTCCTCCTATACTTTCCTACAGCTAATTCTTATACTTCATTTATTGCTTTTCAAAAGGCACTTAGCCTGATCCTTACCAAATTCCTGAAGTCATTAAATCTTGACTGTATTCACTACTTTTTACTTTGGAGACTGGAATTTCCCTATTGTACCTTCCTCTACACAAAATTCTCAAACTAGCTCAGAAGTGTGACCTCAAGACATATTTTCAGAAGTGCTCCAGTTATATTCTTCTCTTTTAGTACCAGTTCCAACCTTCAGAATAACTTTTTTAATTGTCTCAAGCTTTTAGTTCTCAGAAGCAGTTTGGAGTTAAGACATTCCCCCAGTACTTTAGTAGATATTTTAATAAGATCTCGAAGATGTGAGCAACTACCATGCAACAGGTCACAGAGGAGCACAAGAGGCACTGAGCAGCTCCCTCTATCTCTCTGCATGAATATGTATGTGGTGAAGGAAAGGGAAGAGAGGGTCGCAAGAGTAGCTCTGACATGAGAAGGCTCATAAAACCAGTATCAGGTTAAGATGATTGCAAACTCCAAATGGTTCAGCTCCTTAGCAGTACTGAAGTGCTTAGGCATAACTCTAAGTTGTTGTATTTTCTTTTCTGTAAGGCACTTGCATGGTCTAGAGCTGAGAACATCATAGGAGACCCATGATATCTGGACAATAGCAAAGACTCCCTTCACAGAAATGAGGGGAACAAAAACCTGATTCACTGTTGGTGAACTTCACCACAGCCTCTCTGAAGGTAAGACAGGCCCAGGGTGATGTCTGCAGGTATTTAAACAGTTTCTGATTAGTTGTTTGAATTGCAACAGAAAACACCTGAGTATAAGGCAATATTCATCCTGCCTTCTGTATGAACCTGCAGAAGTAGGAGGTCCATGTCCTCAGAGGCTTTGCAGACTAACAGAGGACGTGGAGGGAGGAACCTCAGGTGTAGAGAGCAGATGCGACTTGTCCATAGCTGTGCTGTGAGCAGTCGGTCAGTAATAAGGCTAGAATTTTGAAACTCCAAGTGCCGAGCTGTTACTTCTCCTTGTCTCTCTAACATATCTATACACCCTTGGGAGACAGTCCAGTGGCATGTATTTGTATATTTATCCCCAGGATGGATGGGATCATATAGGAGAGGACGCAGAGTAGGTTGCATGAGAGCCATCCCGGGGCTGAAAGCAGAGTAACTCCATTCAAAGAGTACCTTAGCCAAGGAGGAGGGTTTGCTTGCTTAGGTAGAGCTCCATGTGAGCCTGGTTATGCCCACTTGTGGGCTGTATCAGAAGGTGCTCTGGGATACCCAACACTTATGGGACTCCAGGGACATGAGTGTTTCCATTGCCCAGTGTGGACAGGCCACTGGTCACCTGAAAGCCAGATGTTTCTTAGATAAGGCTGAGGAGTGAGAAGGTTTCACCTGGACCAAACTGGAGTCCTAGAAAGAAAGCCCTAAACAGAAGATCAGTCTTCCTTGTGCTTTACTTCTTCATTCTTCCTGCTGACACTGCAGCCTTGTGTAGTCCTCAGTGTGTGTTTGCAAGGAGGAAGACATCTTCCAAGTAGGAATGAGACTGAAGTAAATGATTAATGTTTCCTGCAAGTTCACTAAAATGGCTTGTCTTTTATTGCTGACTCACCAAAGAGGCTTTCTGTGACTGGGCCTTCTGTGACATCTAAACCTATTAAAGATAAGTTGTAATTTTAATTACATCTCATTTTAACAGCTTGTGCAGGGAGGCAGCCATAAATTGTCAAATACACATGTAAATAGTGATGATGACACAGTTACAAAGAGGTTATATGATCTTTTCTCACCAGTTAACTTGCATGAAGTGTGGGGGTTTTTTTTCAGCAAATCTGAATTATTCATAACAGCTCTATGGGATCATAGGAATTGCCATGGTGGATCAGATTGCTTGTCCATCTAGCTCAGTATCCTGTCTCTCACAGTGAAGAGTACAAGACAAGACATTTCAGAGAAGAATCCAAGAAACCTCAGGGACAGCCGCCATGGGATGACCTGCCTATGGGGAAAATGCCTTCCTCCCTACCTTCCCCTCTGGCAGCTGGTGGGCTGGATATGCCCTGCGGCATGATGTCTTCTATCACGTATTCGGATTTAATCCCATTATTTTTATTTGTTATTTGGATTGCAGTAGTTTCTAGAGGAAGTCAACTGGGTCAGGTCCCCTGATTGTAGGCTCTGTACAAACACAGGGAGAATGACAGTCCTTGCATAATGCCTTTATAGATGCTCTCATTACCCATATCGTCATCTCTACATATTCATCACTTAAGCTTCCTCTGGAGTTTCTTCAGCAGTTGAGAGAAATGCATCTTGCTATTTCTCTAGAACCCCTGAAGGAGTTTGTTAGTTAACCACTCTGATTACCGATTTCCTTTCAGAAGTTTGAACAGAAGCAGCAGAGTGGTGGAAGTACCTCAGCGTTCCTGAAAGTTTATTAGTCGGAATTAAAGAACAAGAAAAACACCCGACCCTAAAACCTGTGATGATGTTTGGTCTGTGTGGAAGCCTCTTTTCTTTTCTGTATTGTGTGCTAAATACTAAAGCTGAAGCGGTATTTGGTACAATACCCCCCTATGCTCTCCTCTCTCACCACATTAAGACGTGGAGCTTTGCACTCAGTCTCGTTTTGTTTCTGCAATTCCTTTTGCACAAAACTTATAACTTTGTCGTAAAACTGCTATTTGACATTTTAACACCACCATCTAGGAAAAGATACTTCAGCTTCATTTTAGCTACAGGCATTGTCCAAGTATTCTGCAAAAGAATTCTAATGGGGACTCTGAAAACCCGTGAGTAAATTGTGTACGGGTAAATGTTTGAGAAGGCAGCAGCCATACTGCACTGCCAGTTTCTTGAAAGAAACTCACAGTGCAGCACTTCTCCTAAGAGTATGTGCATCTACTTCCAGAATAGGGATTGAAGTGGACTTGATTAATTTTTTCTAGTTGGATTTTGGGAATTTTTATTTTTTTTTACTATTTAGCCAAATATTTCATTTTTATGTAAGACCAAACCACAGGAGCTGAAATAAAACTGGCTAAACAAAGCCCAAAGCACTTCCCTCATTTGGCTTTTTAGCTTTTCAATTAGCTGAAATGCATTTCTTTAAAAAATGAGGAAGCAAGCCCTTCGTATTTGAGATTTTTTTTTTTTTTTTTCAAAACCACTAAAAGTTTTGGGGTTTTTTTTAGCAGCTTTCAACCACCTCTACTATCTACAGGTATTTTGCTGGCTTTCCTTTTTGGGGGACTTATTTCTCAGGTGTTTCATCCCACAGCTTTTGACATTACAGTTTTTTGCTGGCTTCCTGTTGTCTCCATTCAAAGTTCTACAGTTGTATGAGCATGGGATTTTTAACTTCTGTTACTTAAATAATATTAGCCCTGAGAGCTGGTGAAGCAGGCTCCAGTGTCCTGCCTTCTTGTTGTCACTACCTGGGTTGTTAATGGTGAGCATTTGCAACCTTTTATTCCATAACTGAATTTCAACTCAGTTATCAAAAGAAAGAAATTTAACTTGAAACTTCAAATCATAACAAATACAAAAAAGACCCAGAATAATTTAGATACAGTCTGTACAGAGAGAGAGGGGGACAGAAAATAATGATGGACGCTTGAAGTCTGAGAACTCCTACAGTAGCTGTAAAATTTCCTTGTAGAGGAAAAGGGGGAAATGAAAAAGTCATTCCTTCAAGCTCAGTGGAGCTTTTTCCCACATGAAATTTCAGCAGATTCTGAGCATCAAGCACACAGACAGCAAATGATTATTTTATAGGTTTACACATTAAATTATATGTATTTCCACAGCTTGTCAGAGCAATTAGAGTAACAGATAAGATGTATGAAGACCCCTTGATGTTAAAACAAAAGGTTGGCAGAATGCTCAGTGAGCAACTTTGGAGTGTCTCCTGAGGGACTCTCTTCAGGAGTGTACATGAATGCTCAGGATGGCAGCGGTGGGGCACGGCTTCCCAGGGATAACGTGGTCACGGGAACAGGCACTTCTGCTCAATTACTGCTCTTTAGGTCAACCTGAACTTAGGCAGAATAATGGCTCAACCTTACCGCACAAAGTAATTGTGTCCAGCCTCACTTACATGTCACAGGAGCTGGGGCAGCTGAGTAGAGAAAGAATTGGCATTGCCTGATGGGTCTGGTACACTCTGTTTGAGGACAAATATAGTAAAACCTTTATTTGCTTTTAGAAGAGTTGTTCTCTGTTTGCATTTGTATTTCATTTCTGCCTGCTTATTTTCAGGCACTGTTCTATTTATATCCAGATCTTTTGGGAAGCAGAAAATTGCTTTGCTTGGACCTTTCAATCATGATCTTTTCCATATGGGTTGATCTTTGCAATTTTCCAAGTGCAGGTAACTCCTCCTTCAACAGCCAGAACTTCTGTCTGATGGCATTTAGTTGTAAGGAGAGATCTGAAGATCTGCTGCGAACAGTGGCAGAGGCCAAGCACAGGCTTCGGTAGTCTCTCTTCTTCTCCTCTGGAGAAACTGATTGGCACACTGAATTTATTATATGGGGTGTTCGTAATGAGTCCCATGCTCACAGATTGCTTGGCTGATGTAGAACAGAAATTTCTAAACCGTGATCTAAGAATTAGCGCTATTCATTTGTAGACTGCTGCAGCCTCAGCCCTGGGCTAAATTCAAGGTCCCGCTGTGATAAGGGCCAGGCAAACACCCTGTCAGCCTGATTTGCCCCAAGGATCTGTAGCCTAACGGGAGAAGATGGAGCCAGGGCTGGAGGAAGGCTTGCTGGTGGTCTTGAGAACACTTGCTGGAGTTCCTCAAAACTGATTGATCACTCGGTGCTGGCAGGCCTCCTCCTTTCCGGCTGGTAAATGTCATTAAAAGACAGCTATAAATACATTAAATACTTTCCTAATATTACTTTTCCATGTGATCCACTGCTGCTGTTGCCACAGGGAAGCTGATCAAGAATGTGAGAGGAGGTGATCTCTGCAGCTCTGGAAAGCAGGAGAGGACTGCATAGCCCAGCCTCTCCAAGACATGATCCACGCGGTGCAATAACCTGCAAACGCAGAAGAGAATTAGTGAAGGAACATTTGTCTGTTGGTTACTACTCATTGATTACTTAAGACAAAAAGAGCTTGGCTCTGGGTCTTTGCTCAGCAAATTATGTCATTCTTGTTCACAAAGGGGAGAGCTTACAGTACAGTTTTTAAATTAAAGCTGGTGTTTCAAAATTAAAAGCAGACAGGGCAGATGTGCCTAGGAGAAATTTATATCCGTATCTTTTGGGAATCAGCTAATCGCTCTGCCAGGACTTCAAATCAGCCTTTCCTGTGTAGGACTCGATTGCACCACACCTATACAAACCACATTGAATAACGTGGAATTAAAATGTTACCAGATATTTCCTTAACTTAACCATGTGAAAAATGAGGGCAAATGTTGATGAAACCCAGAAATTCCAGGGCTCCAACAACATGATTTAATATTACTCGAGATGATTTTACAAAGAAATAGAGAGTTCAGAGTCCAAGTGATCATCTCTAGCTTAATAGGCAGACATGTAAGATACTAAAAGATTGATTAGAACCATCTGAAACTGGAACATATACTATTACTGATAATTCCTGCAGAGATATTGCAAGACAGACACATTTATTTTGGATCCCAGGTATGTTATAGTGATTCTGTATTGGTTTACAGTAAAACTTGGAAAGAGAAGGTCAAAGAAAAATCATTCTTCTTTCTTCCCCCCCAACAGCCATTTTGTGGAAGATGTTAAAAAATAGAATCTGCTATCAATTTGCAGAGTTTAGAATGGACTCATTTGCTGTTTCAGTTATATTTTTTTCATAGTTTTCCCTTTAAGAATAGCCTAATCAAATTCAGGGTTCATTAGTGAATTGGGATATAAGCATGATAAAAATATTAATAAAAAAAATCTGAAACATTTACTAAAATAGGATTTTTAATAAGGTCAATTATATTTGGGAAATGTTTCACTTTCTATAAATGACATGATATATACTAAGAAAAAAATTGTTTTCTCAAAGTTTTATCTAGAGCCTTGCCTGGAGATGTGTTCTATATCAATGCATAAGTATAAAAATGAACATACAGTAAATATCACATAGGTATGGATTTGTTGACTTCTGATCTTAAACTTTTTGTCAGTCGACCCTGCTCGCTTGGTCACTGGAGCTGACTGCGAGGCTTTTTCAAGGGAGGAAGTCTGCAAGAGTTTTGTACCAGCCTCCAGAGTGCTTTGGCAGCAGGGAAAGGGATTTATCAGCAATAAACTACTCTCTAACCACAGATCTGCGCCTTCAGGTCCTTCAGCAACTCCTTGTTGTAGGTGGCTGCTGGTTGGAAACTGTGGGGGTCTGGACTACCTCATTAGTAGCCTTCATTACAGACCCTAGGATGTCTGATCTGCAACCCCCTGGAAAAGGGATGAGGCTTTTCCCCTCTTTTTGAGCCTATGCTGCATTAATGCTAGATTGAAGCACATCCTCCAGAAATGTCTTGAATTTTTTAAGTATTATTTAATTTCCTTTAAATATGTTTTAAAAACTGTCCAGACCATTTGTAAAATCCCTCCTTAAAAGTTGTGGGGTCTTAGCTCTCAGTCAGGGTGCAAATGATGAAGGAAAGTATTGTAAATGCATCTGAAAGACAACATAAAGTAACTTTTTTATACAGTAAAGTTATCACAGCTTTGAAGGGAGTTATCTTGGATCCTTTCTGGGAATCTCTCTTTCCAATAATATAAACTTTGATGAAGTTTCTAGCCCTGCCATTTCATGAGAATTTGAATTGTAAATCTGTTCCTGCTTCAGGAGTCAGACTAAATAATCCAACTGTGGGCTCCTGGCCAGTGTGAATACTGAGAGGGGAAATGTTACTGTTAGAGGATGAAAAAAAGGAACTATTTCTCCTGTGGGGATTTTTTTATTATTTTTGTTTTATTTTATTTTTAAATGGCAGCTGTGTGAATCTGCTGATGGGTTTGGAAAATTGGAAGTGACCCTCAGGGAATGGGTTTTGTGGGCAGCGTGCAGGTAGAGGCGAGGGGCTGTGGGGCCATGTGCTCCCAGCACCCAAAATCACAGCCTGCTGTGTGGGGACCATGTTGTTACACGTGCCTCTCTGTCACCTCCATCCCTAGATCTGCACTGAGACCTTTGGCACACACACCGCTTCCTCCAACCCCTGTGCTGTCGATGATGGTGCATGTTCAGAGCAGGGACCCCAACCCAGCCCAGTTTGTGCTCTTTTGGGATGTTGCCCACCAGTGTAAGAAGTGTCTGTGCACCCTTGTGATAGGTGTCGGGGTGCTGCAGGCAGCATCTCTGGGCTGGTGGAAGAGCGGGCGACAAGCAGGGTCCCTGCTTGCTATGGCTCCAGTGAAGGGAGACAACATGCAGATGTGCTTATGGCACGGATCGCGGGCGGCCTGATCCCACTAGCTGGTGGACCTGCACTTCATTGGCAGCACAGGTGGGTTCATAGTGGTGAAGATACTCAAAAGTCCAGGAGCTAAAAGGGCCTTCAATCGCTAACAGCAACAGCTCCTCCATAGGATCAATCTGCTGGTGTTGCTGAAGTACATCCACAGAGCTGCAGCTGGTTTTTGTTTGGTTTTGGTTTGTTTTAAAGTGCTTTTCATCACCAGGAGAACTGTCAGTAGGGCTGCTGTGAACACAGGAGAAGCGCAGTCACCCAGCTCTACAGTGTGAGCACTGACTGCTCATGCTGGCAGCAAGACAGGCTTTAGAAGCCACAGCATGCAAACCCTGGGGCACTGCACCTCCTGTTTCATCCTTCAGTCTAGGAGAGTAGAAACGTCCGACTGAAGTCTGACGGGAAGAATGCACATGCCCTTTGAGCGGGCAACAAAACCCTGCCAAGCCTTACAGACTCAAGAGGATGCGGGTACAAGACAGACAGTGGAGGGGAAAAAAACCAAAACCTTCCCAAGCTTCAATGTGTCTGGAGCACATGAAGCTGAGGACAAAATGAAACTATCAGGCCAAACTCAACGGGCAGTTTATGAGCTGGTGAGCATGATGTTTCAAGTTCCCCTATAGCCTCTCTGCTCCTCCAGTGGCATAGTGTGCCTGTCAGCTAAGGCTGGGTGGGGGTACCAGGGCAGAGCAAACACCCCTGCCTGAGGGTGCTGTGCCAACCTGCTCAGGACCTCCACCCTCCAGGAAGATCAGATGTGACAAAGTGGTTGGTCGCAGCCTGCTCATTCATTACCTGGGAGATCTGAGGTACAACATAAATCAAAGCAGCCCTGAGGGAGCCCTGACTTACACTGGGACTATGGCAGTCCCTTGCATGGGCCGAGTTGTAGGAAGTTTATAGGTAGCTCAGAGTGTTGTGATCGTGCCCTCCATCTCCCAGGAGTTGACCCCAGGAAGCAGAGTTTGGACAGCAGAAGGGTGTTTTTAGACAAGAAAGACTTCTTCAAACCTGTATGACCCTGCTATTTTCTTAGTCACATTAGTTGTTTTCTGATAACAATATTATTTGCCATTGGTCTTCTGGGAGTGCCACCAACATCATTAATCAAAGCCCCATGCTGCTTCCCGGTACCGAAGTATCCGTACAGCATCATCAATCATAAATGCGGCGAAGGGTGCACTCTGGATGTCTAAACAGAGCGAGCAATAACATGGTGGTGTGAGGGGAAGGAAAAGGAAAGACGCTTAATTATCTGGTGGTCTTCGGTCCATCGCTGACATTGGAAACATCTCTACAGCTCTATTTTGGTTGTGTCTCCCTTTTAAATCCTTGTAAACAGCAGTTAAGATAGAAGGCTTCGTTCTGCCGCGCAGGGTACCCCACTGCTTCTTGAGCTATTATTTTAATAAGGCCTATTTTACAATTAAGGCACCATGGGCTTTAAATTACATATAAAATAAAATGTGGAAATTGAAGCATTAAGCGCGCGGCTGCCGTCAGAGGCTCGGCAGCCTCACATTAAGCGGCTGCCTGTTCTTAAACAGAGCGACAGAAGGTAGAGGGTTTGTGCTACAGAAGGAGATGAACAATAACAGCCCCTTGCCTCTGGGGAAGGCACTGCCGTGGGTTTTGCTCAAGGCTGTGCTCCCCTCCGGACCGGGCTGGGTGGGGTGACTGCAGCTGTGGGTGCTGGCCGGAGACCCTACAGAGGTGATTTTTTTCCCTTCACTATCCTCCTCCAGCTCTAGACGAGGTGCCTGGCACAGCCTCGTAAAGCCCGGCGGTTTCGGTTACGCTTGTTGCCGTTGCTGCGGTCCGCTGTGATATGAGGAGCAACTCTCGCTCCAGATGGTTGTAAAGGTTAACGAGGAATTTATGCAGAGCTATATACAAATCAGACTGAATCTTCTGGTTGGGAACAACGAGCCGCTGACATAAATTCGGTTTTCTGAACATATGTAGCTTGGTCACTAAGGGAAATTTGAGAATGGCAAGCTGTGCTGCAGAACGTCACCTCTCGCTGCTGCCAGCGGCAGGAGGGGACGGCATCGCCCAGGGCACAGGAGGGGTCCTGGGCCTTCGGGGCTGTGGCAAAGCATTCACCTCACCTGGAAGCCTGGGACAGTCTCAGGTGTGAGATGCACAGGGCCAGGGAACATGTGGTTTATATTCCCAGGACCAAGAGGGAGGTTGGTGTTTCTTGTGTATCCCGTCACATGGCTCTGCTCTTGATTCAAAGAGATCTAAAGGAGCCTCTTTCCCCACAGCAGGATGTGGCCCTTCCAGGAAGGAGGAAGGAGCTGGGTCTTTGTTTCGGAGCATGAACTACAGCCTTTCACCCCCTCACTCATAAAAGGCTCTGACATTTGTGATGGAAGGGGAATGCAGGAGCCACTTTCTTTTCGTGGGTATGCACAGGTCCATGAGAAAGGTAACAGCTGCTTGTGCTAGAGGCTCAAGGAACCTCCCTCTGCCACCTCTGCAAGGTGGCCCAGGTCCCACACTTGGTTTTTGATTGTTTTTTACCTTCTCGTAACTAAATACATTAGCTGGGGGCATTTGTCTGCTACCCCACTGTGCCAAAAGCTCTCTCACTCTTCCCAGAAACAGTGGTCACGATGGCATTTGTCTATTTTTGAAGTTATAAACAGATCAAAGCAGGGTGCAGCAGAGGCAGCTAAAGAGTTTCCCTACTGGCTCGTAGTGTTCAGGAGCTGATGAGTTCCTCTGATGAGCTGGTTGCATTAGAGACAGGGAAGACAGCTGGAATGTAACCTCAGGGTTGTGTCTCCTCTGCAAGAGCAGAGAAAGGAGAGAGAAGGCTCTTGTTTTGACTCCTTAGGATTTATGCAGGTCGTAGTAGAGGTACTGGCAAGCAGTATCCCCACTGAAATAGGAATAAATGTGTTGATGTGCCTTGTGATATGCAATAGGAGATAAATAGTGATGCTTTTTTTGGTGAACGTTTCTCAGATTTAGTAGAGTGTAATTCTTAGTTTTTCTGGGTATTTTAACTCCTTGTCTTGTACTTGATTGAACTAATCTCTTTGCTTATGTAGGCATAAGGATCTTCTATTCACAATTCTCCCCTTGCCTTGCATGCAGCAGAATGGGGCTGGCGGTGCTTTTTTGCATGGGTCTTCCTGGGGGCACACAGGATTGACCCACTGCTGGTTGGGCCCGCAGGGGGGACTGAAATGTGAATCACTGCTGCGCTGTGCCAGTCGGATGATAGCCGGTGGCTTTACCTATGCCTTGAAAGCAATGAAAACACTCAGTGCAAGATTGCCCTCACGGTCTGTTTTACCTCATGCAATAATCTGTACAAGCAGGAATACTCTGAGCCTGTTTTCAAGCCCGTGTTCCCAACACACTGACCTGTTTCAGTCTCTTTGGGGTTTTTCAAGCCCTCTACAATTTCCTACTGGCTCTCCCCATGCAACATTTCTTCCTGCTGTGCAGTCCTACCTACGGAGTCACCTTGGCATCGAGCATCACTGAGGTCTGTGGGCATAGATGGGACTGACATGGTTATAGACCCAGTGCTGACCATCAGCACAGGAAATAATTTCAGTCCATGTGTCTGAGACTGGGAAAAGCCTCCCACGACCACACAAGCTGCTTATTATTGTACAATGCTCTGGGCTACAAACCAGATTCATAAAGAGCCCAGCTCCACCCTGTCTGGGCTCACAAGGCTTTTTTGGCAGCATCTCTGTCATTTGAAGATGGACTCGAGACGGCCTGGAGAAGACTCCCCGCTCTCAATGAGGCACCTCCAGCAGGAGCCTTTTCTTGAGCAGTCAATAGCTGACCACAGGTAGCTCTGCTCCTGCTTTCTCTGCCACTTTCCCCCTTTTGCATCTGAAGGAAACAACAGACTCTGTAAAATACCTGACAGCCCTGGTTCCCTCCCCTGGAGCAGTAAGCCCAGGCGGATTTCCAGTGGCTAGCATTTCCAACCATACTCCAGTTTAGCAGGGTTGAGTCTTGTCAACCCAAATAAGGCTTTCCTTCTGCAATATTAAAAAAGCAAAAAAAAATATATATATTCATAAATCCTCTTGGCACTGCTGGTTCACACCACTAAGCTATTCCATGCCAGTCCTATTGTTAAACTGTAAGCATCAGTTTCAATACTGTAATAAAATACTGCATTTGAAATTTTACAGTTTCCCATTAACCTCCTTTCTCCCTCTCTCCCCCACCTATTACATCATCCCTCTTTCTTCTCCAGGCTGACATTGCTCTGACATAAAACTTGAAACTTCCCCACCTTTCACTTTTCCATTCTTCCCCTCTTTTTCAGAGCCTTTAGCTGTCACTTGTGCAATAGAACAGCTGAGCCAAAGCAATAAAGTGCTGCATACTGTCCCCGAACAGCCTGAGCAATATCTGAGCATCCATGCCAGATACCACTGCTTCACACACACACACACACACACACCCCATCCCATCCTCTCCCCAGCCTTGATTGTACCCAGTACATTTACTTGAAAACAGGATTTTTCAGTTAGTCTGAAAACAAACCTGCTTTCAGCAGTTTTCCTGCCAGGGTAGTGTTCTGTTCTTCCTATTTAGTTGTTCTTTCTGCATGAACTGCCAGGCTTTTACTTAGGAATAGGCACCAGACTTTTTGTTCCCAGAGACACCCTATTTGAGGATGCCTTGCTGGCCCCCAGCACTTGGGTGTACGGCAGCTTCGTCAACTACATCTGAGTCCATCACCCTGTCGTACACCAGTTCTCCATCCTGCAATCTTCCTCAAAACAAAGGTAACCTCTCTGAAATCGGTGAAGCCACCATAGCAGAGGATCTAGGCCAGTATGTGATGGCTGTGATCTCCGTGAATTATCTTGTTTCACACGTTCTGTCCTTCCCACTCCTCTAATTTGTCTGATATGAACCTGGTGTAAAGGTAGGCAGTGAGTAGCACTGCAGCACTGAGCCAAGAGAAGGCTTTTCCAGTCCCAGTATAATGTTCCAGTTGATCAAACCAAGTGGAAATGTTGCCATTGACTTTGCTGGTCTTTGTGCGATGAGAGTCTCCTTTGCAGTTTTAGCAACTGAGGAATTGGGGGGAAATCCTAGAAATGGTCCATGAAGAACAGAAAGTGATTTTAATTGAATGATGGTTGAGTGGCTTTTTTATGCTGAAAGAGCCACGTGGATGTTCACTGTGTGGAGCTAACAATACCATGGGGCATCCCACCTGCATGGATCAGTCCCTCCCTTTTCTTACAGACACAAGACCTGGGACAGGATGGGGAGCAGTTTGCCCTGGGTGCAGGAGTGTGTAATGGAGGGTGCCCATGCTGAGGATGTTGTTCCACTGCGGGCTGCCCTCAGCATCCTGCCCTCCTCAATCAGTCTGACTGCCATTTCCATGTTATAAAGAAAGCTCAAACCCTAAACCTAACCTTAGAGTATGCTCTGACACTAACAACAATGAAGAGCTTGTAAAAGTGCTGAAATGAGTATTTTTCTATTTTAGAGAGGAGTTAGGGGGGTTTATTGCTTTTGTGGTCTTTTTAACATTACCTCCTTTGGTTCTCTTCTACTTCTGGTGTCAAAGAAGAAGAAATTCTTAAACTGCTCCTCTTTGAGTTTTGTTGGTCCTGCATAATAATGTGAATTTCTGATGTTTTTTGCTTGTGTAAGAGCTGGGAATATCGAAGACTGGCTGTATTGTGAGCTCTCCCCATTCCTGCTTTTTATACACACACACACACACACAGAGTCAGTCTCACTCATCTGCCAGTGATCTCGAGCCTACCTAGACGGACTGTGCTCTCTAGGGATGTGTCTGCTGCATCCGCCTCAGGCTTTTCCTGAAGAGAGACAACTAATTGGGAAAAATTATGTTGCATTACGTGTAGTGGCTCTGTGATGTGGACTCTTGGCTGAGGCCTCCCAAACTTGCTGCAAGCTTACAACTCAGTAACACTGCGAGGGCTTGTGAAGCGTGGAGCATCGGAGCAGATGTTTGTGCTTTCCATCCTGAGGCGGAGGATTTTAAAGATTTGGGCTGATGGTTCCAATTCTGCTTCACGATTAATTAATGAATGAGCCCAGTATGTGGGCTAAACTGTTAACATTAGGTCTGACAACAGACATCCAGGCTTTTCAAATGTTCTAATTGATAAGTTTACTATTAGAGGCTCAAGGGTCTTATTTACCTTTCAGAGTTTCAGTCTACACACTGTTTTTATTTGGGGTGGAAAAAAGTGCTTTGACATATAGGGTGAACTAGCTACCTGCATGCTTGTGTTTAGCTTGCTTTCCTTCTAAACCTCCCCAAGGGTGCAGAAAAGAGAAGGGGAGAAGATGAAGGAGGTGGTGACTATCAGATTAATTACAGATGCTGGGTTAACTGCAGAAAATAGCAGAGAAGGAGGAAGCAGGGGAATAAAGTCTGACCTCATCTACTCTTTTCTCTAAAAGAAATTAGCAGGTAGACTGTCACAGAGAGGCTGTGAGCGAGACCCCAGCACTGCTTGGCTGATTTCTGCAGAGGATGCCAATTCACACGAGCTGAGATTTAGCCCACAAATCTTTCATAGCCTGTAAATATAATTTAAGACAATGGGGGAAGAACTATGTGTTTGGGAGAGGGGAGAGCTTCCCCCAAACAAACAAATACTGCGACCAATCTAAAAATAGCAAAATAAGATACGTGACTCTCCAGTTGCTTTGAATTATGTGGCAGGATGGTATTTGTCCTCACGGGGAGCTTGTCCCACACCTCTGGACGAGGGGACATTTCAGTATTTATTTTCTTTCTGTTGATTTCAACCAGATTGCTCGTGCTCTGCTTAATGTAGTGCTTGCTGTAGAAGTGGGACGAATATTTAGTCACATTAAAAATAAATCCAGAAATAGCAACTTATAAATTTGGATTTTTCTCCTATTATTATTTATGGGGGAATTCTGTCAGATGCATAAATGTAATATCTTTGTAGGACGATGCTGGGATTTATATCAAAGGGGTTCTAACATATACTTCATGTACTCAGCTGCAACTATTATAAGCTATTTCATGTACAGCTAGAGACAAATGATGTCTCCCGTATTTGTCTTAACTTAAAATGCAGTTGGGTTGCTTGAATTCACTTCCAAACCTCCTGCGTGGGGGAAGGGGGCAGGAGATTTATGTCCCTCTAATATAATCAATTCTAAGCATATCTTTAGACAAATAATTTAGAAATCTATGCATCAAGAAACACCTCTATTAATTTCAGGATACACCATTTTATGCATTTTTTATGTGCGTTTAAAAAAGGATTATTTTTTTTTCCTTTTAAAGAAAAGGCTCTTACTCTGTTAAGAAAGCAAATCCTAACAAGAACATTTTGAAATAAAATCCCAGAAGGCAACAATCCCTCCAACAATTAAACTGGGAGAAGGTCCCCTGAGGGCAGACCAACAAAATTTAGTAAAAATAATTGCTGTACTGGGTCCTTGCTCTATTTTGGCTGAGTATAAGCAGACACACAAAAAATAACCTACTGAGAGCAAGAACATTCCTACATGAAACAGGCTAACAACAGAGCCGTGTAACTACCTGGCCACACCACTTGGCTTTTGCTGGCACGCAGCACAGATTTTTATACTTCAGCCAATATAAAATAACAATCAGGCTATTTACAAGGCTCTGCCAAATATTAACCTTATATCCAATTCTCTTCAAACCTTTCAAAGTCTCTAATGTGAACCATGCAAGTTCCTCATTACTTGATAATATTCTGTAACTACGATGTTATGGGCTAGTTATATTTTTTAAAAGATGGTGTGTTTATGCAAAGATAATGATGCGGTGTACTTTATGCTGAAAAACTCAACAATTAATTAATTTATAATCCCCCTTACTCTTCATGCCCCTCCCTTGAAAAAAAAAAAAAGAATAAAATAAAAGATTAATTTGCTGGAGAAAACAGGTTCATGTTTGCCCTAAAGACAGAGCACAAAATTACTTTAGCATGTGTACCGTGGTTAAAACAAGTTAGATGCACACACATATTCACAGCCAGGTGACAGCTATTGTAAAAGGGAGCTGAGAATGAAGAAAACACAGAGCTAGCTCTTAAAAACTGAAGGTTACCTCCAAAAAGCAACATTGGGCATGCAAGTAGCTATCAAGGTTACCAAGTGTGAGACAAAGGCTTTGTCTCTGGCTATGGGTAGCACTGCGTAGGGAAGGAGTCGCTAGCAGAAGAGTGATGGGAAGGAAGAGGAGGCATGGAGAGGTCCTTTAGACCTATCTTCTGTGTGACACACGTCCCTGTTAGAAAAAAAATCATAAATTTTGCCTTGCCAGATTTTTTGTTGTTGTCTGTTGGAACTCTTTAGTTATTTAAGGTGACCATAGGCAGGAAGAGAAGGGAGAGCAGGGCCACGAGAAGCACTCGCCCAACCACAGCGGGGCTGGGTGCTCTGAGCTGATCCGGCTGATGCTTGGCCTCGGCCTGTCACATGCTGCCCCAGCAGCCAAAACACGCGTGCTGGAGCCACGCAGGTGCCCACACAGCCATCCCGGCCCACCGAGGCCACTCGTGGGCTGACACCGTGCCCTCCTGGTGCTATCTGAAACTGGGACCTGTCACCCTGCAGAGGAAGTGCTTCTTCCCGCAGCTCAGTGAGATCTTTCTAATTGGTCTTCTCTTTTCTCTTTGAACATCTGTGAATATCATTTTGGAAATAGGCTATATCAAATATTGGGTTTCTTATTTTAAAGGGAGCCTTTAAGTCTATTTTTTTAGACACATTTTTACCAGCAGTACTTTAACAATAGGTTACCAGATCCATCACACAATCTGACTAAAAGCCTGTATTTATTTCCCTAATTTTATAAACATTTAATAGGTCCTTATTAAACACATCAGCCAGCATGATTTAATAACACAATCAGTCTAGAAGTTTAAGAAAATTGAAAACAGGATTTGAATGTAATACAGCCACAATTACCGGAGATTATAGGCAATCATTTCCATATGTCTGCAATGGGGAGCTGCTAATCTCTGTTTGCGTGGAGGTGATTTCCTCTGGAACACTTCCCAGCCTTCAACAGCGCTAGTGCTGAACAAATTAGATTTGAAAGTCCCCAATTTTATGACTAAGGTAATATACTCTGTGTATTTAGAGAAACACTGATTTCCTATTTTAACTGGCTTCCAAATGCTGGACAGAGACCTTAGCTTCATTTAGTTTGGCTCTGCTAGGTATATGGTAAAAAAATTTTTTTTTTTTAAAGGGTCAGCCACATGTGTTTTCTGAGTGTCTCAGAGATACACCACAAGTTCCCTCCATCCATAGGAGGGAAAGAGTTAGCATCACGATTCAGTGACATCATGGCTGAGGAATGTGCAGCAATTAGCCCTGCAGTACTGCAGGCAGCCTATGGCCAGGGAACAAGCAGCTCCCTCCTGCTAAACTTTAGGAGTCCTAACACCTTATTCCCTGACCTACCGCTTATGAGATCCTGAATAGCGTCACTTGTGTTTTGTGGGAATTCATCTGGTAAACTAGGCTTTTTGTGCATGGCCTTGGCTCGGCTTTGGCAGTTACTGTCGAAACTAGGACTGCTGTTGAGAAAGATTTCCTGTGCCGAGCAGCCAGAAGCTGGGCTGCTTTCAATAGAAGCCAGTGACTAGAGGAGATGGAAGAGATGCAGTGAGCTTCACAGCTGCAAATGTGTCCCACTTTAGGGGACATCGGGGTCCGCCTGGCCTGGTGGCATCCAAGGCATTTTTAGAATTTGTTTTGTCACGATTCACATTCATGGCATATTCTGGCAGATTCATATCAGAGAATCCAAGCAAGAGAGTAAGACTGGAATCTGTGCTACCCAGTCATGAGAGAAAGCCAAGGCAACAAGTAGATTCCATGTGCGCACACATGCATTTACGGATGGCCTCACCTGATTTATCTCCCTGATATTGGTGAGCTCCTTGAACAAGCCTTGAAAGACAGAGGTAGACTGTGCTGGGTGGGGGAAGGAAGAGTGCACAGGCAGCTGACTATCTGCTGCTCTTATCTTTCGAGTGGTTATATTTGTGAAGCTTGTAGCATTCTTGCACTACTACAAAGAGCTTTTCTTCCTGGGATCTGGCCCTGCAGACTGAGAATGTCCCTCTGCTATTTCGCTAAATCAGAAAGCTGATAATTGTGCAGGGGACTAGGAAATGATGCCTCTGCTGGAAAAGCTTGTTTGTGGCTAGATAATCTCCTTTCTCTGCTGAAGGAGGGAAAAATGGCCCTTAACAGCCCCAAGTCAGGACTACAGCACATGCTTAACTCCATCATTGTTCAAGAAAGCGCTTAAGCACATACCTGATTTAAAACACATGCTTAATTCGCCTTGACTTCAATTCACTCAAGGTACAGAACAACACATGATGTCTGGACACTAACTTTGCTAAAAATGACACATGGTCTTTCAGTTGAGCATGTGATTAAGGACTTCTCTGAATCAAAGCCCTAATCTGAAATTTAGATTTTTATTTTCCTGGTTTGGGCCTTATCAAGAGTTAGTACACTTGGTCTGAAAATCTGAAAAAAGTTAAACAAAGAAAGGTATCTAAGGTATCTCTCACACTATTCTTGCTATAAAAACAACTTCTGAAAATGCCCCACCCAGAATAAAAGAACACGGAGTACAGAAATGTGCTTTGATTAGGAGTCAGCTCGTGGCAATCATGAGAAAATTTTTAAGGTGACCAGAGCTAGCGCTTTGCAACCACAATGGCACTTGGGAAGCCACCAAAGTGAATTTTGCTATCTGTTGTCCCAGTGTAACTATAATGGAAGTTATGAATGCTGAAGTCTCAGGGTGACATGTGGTCTAAAAGCTGCCATAGACTGACCTTGGACATAACATCTGACCCAGACTGAAATTCTATATAATGAATTAAACAAACAGTGACAGGGTTAAGTAGATAAAGATACTAGGTGTGTCCTTTTCATTTCCAGATAGCACAGAACAAATCTGAACATATACCACAGTATTCATTTGCAAAACTTGCTTCTATGATCTGTCTTCAGCTTGGTTAGACCAAAAGGAAAAGAACACATTGGTTCTTGTAATAAAATAAATGTACAATCCCTGTGCATTACTGCCTTTGTAGTTGCTTTTACCCTACAAAAGCCCAGCTCTAGTGCACAGTATATTTTTCATCATAAACTTGCTCATGTATGCATTCCAGATGGCGTGAAGAAGGAGTTCAGGAATTCTAGTGGCAACCGCTAGTATTACGAAAATAAAGGTAGGGCCCAGTTTTATGATGAACCTTGATCTTAAGGAGTTTATAACTAGACTGGCTCCAAGTTACACTTGGAATACGTGGATACATTTATTACATCAGTGGATTCTTTCACGCACTTAAAAAAAATAAAAGAATCTGCCTTGTTCTTTTTTTTGAGTGAAGAGGTCGCTTGCAATTCTAAGATGCTTCATGGTCTTCATTCCATATAGAAAAAGAGTTGATGAAAAGGAAGTTGGCCAGACAACAACCCCCAGTATATTGTAATCATTTTCCATTTGGAAACAAAACATTCTCCCACATTCCAACTATCTAGGTTGATTAACTTGCAAAGCATTGTGGCATGCAACTGTGCTAACTCATTGTGCCATGTATTTTTGATATGAAATATAACCTTTTCCTTTAAAAGGTCCATTAATAAGTATTTGCATCAATATACAAAAGTATGGCAATTAAGGATGCTAGAGTGGTCTATTAAGTTCAACTTTTATGGGAAAGGTTTTTTCCTTCTTTTAGTTTTTAAGTTCTTGCCAAGAAGAAATATGAGCTCAACCGACATAGGTTTTAGGAAGAGAGAGGCAATAGGCCCCAGTTCAGGAAAGGCTTTAGGCACATGCTTATGTTCCATTGCTTTCACGGGGATTTGAGCACATGCTTAATTTATTTGTGAACAGAGTTGGGTTTTTTATGAGGAAATCTTTACAGCAGGCACTTTTTTATGATAACATGTTTGTGGCTACAGCCTTATAAACTGGAATAAAGGTGGCACAATGTGAGGCAGGAACCAAACCTGGAGACAGAAACAGAGACATGAGGCTGGGTATGCCAGCAGACAATGTGGGGATGGACAGTCTGTCTGGAGTGAAATC
Organism: Baryphthengus martii; assembly: GCA_013396935.1. NCBI lineage: Eukaryota > Metazoa > Chordata > Aves > Coraciiformes > Momotidae > Baryphthengus > Baryphthengus martii. Next base: position 345,600 of record VWZK01004130.1, read on the forward strand.
AGGGATACGGCTAGGAGGAAGGACCGCTGTGGGTGCAAGCCAACTAACTGTGTTACAGAGGCACTGAAGGTAGAAGTAATTTCTCGTAGTTTTTCCAAAGAAAATCTACTGCAGTTTTCTGGACTGCGTATAATCCAGAGAGAATTCACCCCACTTCAAGGTGATCATGCCGTCTTTCTAAGATGCACTGTGGTTACAACAGGTGGCTTCAGGAGATGCTATTCTCTCATGGAGAAAGACCATGCGATGGCTCCAGCTGGATGAATCCTATCCCATCTCTCTGACTTCATAGCTCTTCTTTTGTGTTTTCAGGAAAAAAAGGAATCCATCAAAAATGTTTGTTTACCCCTCTGGCAGTAAATAGAACAGGGTAAAGAATTGCCTTACTTATTAAATTATTTTTTGTTAAATATTTAAGTGTATAACCTTGAAACCAGCTCCTGACATACCCATGCTACTGAGTATGAAGGAACTAGAAGCTGGTCTCTCTGTCTGCAATGCTTCCTCGACTTCGATTGTCTTCTGGGCTGTGGCTTAAAGACTTAGGCACATCTTGGTATAAGACACAAGCGAGTGAGCTAAACATAAGGCAGAAGCCTTTGCAGTAAATATCCTGGCTTGCGTTATTTTTTTTCTCTTTGAACTCTAAAAGCAGTTATTTGTCATTTATTTGATATCCCTTGACAATAAACATGATGTCTGTGAAGAACTAGTTACCGATAAGCTATCCAATAAGGTCAAAACATGCAAACAAATGACAGCAGCAATAATACAGACGTTAACCACTTCATCCTCCTTTCTTTTCCATAATTTTTTAGATGGTGCACTACTATGTTTTTGTTGGAAGCATGTGGTACTGTTGCTTCGGCAGTAATTTGTCTTCATGCACAGAAAACAGAAAGGATTTCAGGCATTTTATTCCCTTGTCAGCTTCAATAAATGCAAAACGATTTACCTAAAAGAGCAAAGTATCAAGACCAAATTTTTCAAAGCTTTTTTTTTTTTTCTGTCATTGAGTAAGCAAACTGTAACCTTATAAGCAGACAAACAAAAAAAAGGGTTTTTTCTGCATAACTTATAAGCTCATTTCCTTTGATTCCTGCAAGTGATGTCATGGAGCCCAGCTGTTGTGTTTCTGTGATGATTTCCCTTACTCATGTTTCACCCAGTCATTTCAGGCCCTAATGGAATTACTTTGAGTGAAACCTGGTTTTTCATGGTTCATCTCCCACATCAGCTGATACCAGGAGCTCTTTACTGGGATGCATGGAGAAGAGGTACAGGCAATTAAGTAGATTTTAAAGAATGTTTTTCTGTTTTGTTTATAATCAACCCCTCACCCCGATGCAGATCAGCATGCTGCGGGCATGAGGGCTGATAAGGAATGCCGAGATAAAATTCAATGTCTAGTTTTCGTATACTTGGTTTCTCAGGGAAGTCCAGCAGCCTGGATATGTGTGTCAGCTCCCCAGCTGATGCTGGGGAGAGTTAGGGCCCTCCTGTTGATATTTGCTGTGAAAGAGGGAATTTTGATGACTAGTTTTGACTAGTTTTTATAGGGTATTCTTTGCTAATGAAAACCACTATACACAGGGCTGATTCTTGATTCCTGTCACCCAGGCACCTCACTGGACTTCGTTACAGCACCTTTCCCTACTTACGCAGGGACTTTTCATCTGGCAAATGTTATTTTCTTAAAAAAAATAAGTGATGTAGCTATTACCCTTCCGTACCACCACCTAAAGGTGACAGCACTCCTTGAGTTAGGCGGAATGCCTTTTAGAGTGATTCAAACACGTATATCTCACAAGGAAACACTTTTTCACAGTGAGGGTGACAGAGCACTGGAACAGGCTGCCCAGAGAGGTTGTCTCCTTCTCTGGAGACGTTCAAAACCTGCCTGGACATGTTCCTGTGTGATCTACTCTAGGTTCCTGCTCTGGCATGGGGGTTGGACTCGATGATCTTTTCGAGGTCCCTTCCAGCTCCTAATATTCTGTGATTCTGTGATCTCCTCTCCCAGCAGATTGTCCAATGCACTCAGGTTGACCCAGTGCATAGTAGATAGGTAGCAAATAGCAGGATTGTCTGCCAGGTAGCAGAGAACAGGACTAGGGACCTGCAGAGCTGTTTTAGACTCAGTTTTTTTGGAGCTTGAAACAACATTCACAGAAAAATTAGGCTTCTCTGGAATATAAGCGCTACGTGTGCCTTCTCATGGAGTAATTGCATGAGCAATACCTAGATTGTCTGTTTATGTCCTTTATGTCCCTCATGTCCATCATTGGCTGATCTGGAATGTGAATTGTGTGGACTTCTAAGAGCTTAAATTTGTAACATATTTATTATCTCAATGGAGCCGTTTTAGATGGAATATTCAATCTTGTGTGAGTGTATATATTTGTATAAATATATTTGGGTTTTCTAGGCTTATAAATATCACTGTTATTCTTTACCTGCTGCTGACATGTTTTTGGTTTGCCATTATTTGTGTTCCCATATTGATTGGAGGTATCAGTAAAGCCCAAGCTAACACACCAAAGTGAAGAGACGAAGCACAGGAAGGAGACCATGGGCACGGGGCGATGCAGCGATAAGCCAGCAAGTACAGAAAATCGCTTGTCCAGCCTTCAGTGATTTACCTGAGATATCTATTACAATAGGTTTTGCTGTGGTTCCTGCAAAGTCAGGAGGGAGATTGGCAGCTCCAGAGTGACTTAGCCCCATCCAAGACCTGAACTGGAGATGCTTCTCTTTCATCCCTTTAGCAACTGTAGTGATTAAACCTGACCTATGGACCCCAACCTGCTCTAACATGCTCTTCTACCAACCCTTATTCAGTGTGTATCCTTTCACCCTGCTTCCCTCCCCATTTTCTGTGGGGCCTCTGCCCTGCCTCCCTGCTTTGCATAAAAAAATAAATGAAAAAATAAAAATTACTATTAGAAAAAGATGGAGCCTGAAGAATTCCAGCCTGAGAGGGGAATGTAAGTAAATTATTCTCTCCTGGTGAGGAGGAAATTATTTTTGTTACTAGCAAAGGTTGTTTTTTCATTGGAATTTTTCTCCCAAAGCTTTCAGGCATCCATCAAAAAAAGCCAACAGTTTGATTTCTGCAGATACAATGTTTCACTTTTTAGTTGCCAAATAACCTCATATATTTAATTTTCCAGAGTTTTTAGATGCTTTCAGGAAGTCGTCACAAGAGACCCTCCCTGGATAAATTTCCTCTTCCAAGAAAGCTACTCTAAAAAACACAAAAAAATAGGAACAAAGATTATTCAAGCAGTTTTGTCCTACCCAGAAACAATGCTGCAGCTAAGCTTTGACCGCCTTTTATTAAACTCAGTCAGAATCTTTCTGGCCCTTTTCATGTGCTGAGGGTGGAAGCCATTGATCTGCTGTGCTTCTGCTACAGCCTGGCAGCCTGGCCTGGCCCGAGCAGGGACCCAAACTCACTGCTTTTCAACTGTGCCTGTCCTCTTCTCCCCCTTTCTTTTTTGTTAAATGGAAGTTGACGTAACAGAAGAGAGGAGCCTGCCAGGAGGGTGTCAGAGTCAGCAATGATCACAATCAGACATTGCAATCAGATTGCTCTACCAACTCCTAGGAAGAAATAACCATCTGTTTCAATGGTTATGGGGGTTGGAAAAAAAAGAAAAAAAAAAAAATAGATGGAGCCACAGCCAGGATTTTGCATTGCAAACAATGCCTCGTTGCTTGTCAGGCAGCCTTGAAATAGGATTTTATAGTGGTGCAAGTTCAGGACCTTTTGCACTCAGCTAATGTCAGTAAAATCAGGTATGGTGCATATGACAGTTTAAGTATTTCCATTTTCCTTCGGGGGCCCAAGTCGGACAATAGCCTGGGACATCTATGGAAAGACCTTAGCCCATCTGGCCAATGGATTTCCACCCCTTGTTCTGCTCCAAAATACACTGAGAAAAGCCCGTGGCCATAATTGGAAGTGGCTTGGTCTGCTGGGGTAAGAGGGGGGTCCACGATACTCCCCCTCACCTCTACCCCATCCTGCACAGGTGTCTTGCCCGGTGATGGCTGTGCGTTGGCCTCACTGTATGATGTCCTCCAAGCCCAGTAAATATTCCAGGCCGCAGAGTGCTACCATGCATGCAACAAAGGCAAAATTCATTTATTCACTCAGGCAGGTGATGGATAGTCTGTCAATGTTTATACAGTAGACACAAGCCTAATTTTCAGGTATTAGTTGATTAACACTTGAGTCATAGTGTGTGTCCTGTGTCCAGTAATGTGGAACATCAGATGTGTGAAAAAGATTAATAGTGTGCACAGATGTTACTCAGAGGATCAATTTGTCTGGGGTTTGAAGAGGTGGTACTCTGCAGATCAATAGGAAAGGAGAAAATTAGAGTAATATGTTGAAAGAAATCACAGCCAAGTCCATGCATGGCTGAGTTATCTGCTCCCAATACTCAGCTTCTTGTAAAGACTTTCAAAGACTGCAACAAAATGTTAAGCACATTCTCCTGTAAATTATTTTTGTTTCTTCCAGACCTACAGCTTCCCCAAATGGCAAGCCCTTAGCAAGGGACACAAAGCAGCCCTTGTGCAACAGGCTGAGCAGCCCAGGAAAGCTTTTTCCCTGGCATTTTGTATGAAAAACTCTTCGCTATATTATAAATAGCAACAGGCAGGAGGGCAATAGCAATAAATGTGGTTCTGTAAATAAGAGAACCAAAGTTGGACAGCAGAAGGGCTCTTTCTGAACAAGCTCAACTTTTCCTAAGCTTTAAAGGAGAAATGCTATGGTACCTCTTTTCCCTGCTGTCTCCAGGCGCCGCTCAATAGGGGCTGCGTCTCACCGAGTATCGATGAGGCTGGAGCAGGTTCTGATACTCTGACACCTCCACTGTGCTGCAACACCCCCTGGGCTCCCTACCCTGTGCAGAATAGATATAAGCATCAAATGTTCTCAGAAAAAACTTTTTTCTGCGGTGAGAGAACAATGTCTCTTGAATTTAATGTTCGTTTCCCATAGCGGAGTGCTCCCAACCCTTCACTCTTTGCAGCAGAGGATTACAAAGTTGTCCATGTGCATTACAGCTCCATTTCTCATCATGAACTTACATGGCCTCTTGGAGGAGAGCACTTTGAGATCTAGGAGTCTGTGGAAAGCTCCCTCATGGGAAAGGGACAGAGCTCTGTTATCTTAAATATCTAAACCACGGTTTGGCAAAGCTCTGGAGGGAACACTCCACCAAACAGCCCCACATCTGCGGACGGAAGGACACAGTGGCCCGTCTTGTTCTCTGTCTCCCTTGCCGTGGTCGCAAGTGATGTGAAGCTGTAAAGGTCTGAAAGGAGGGAGAAATTGTTTGGGGTCGGTTATCCCATGCGAGGTCGGTTAGTTAGCCCGTGCAAGGCGTGGAGGCTGCACGTCCCTCCTGTGGCTTCACGGGACAGCTGCCGAGAGAAGAGCAGCCTGCTCGTGGCTGACTCGCACGTACTGCCAAATAACAGCACAGAGGTTCTGCGTATCTGTTTATCTCTGTTATTCAGAAATGGTTCCTTGCCACTGAGATAGAAAGCAGCTTTGGACAGAAATTTCAGGATATGATGGGAATGTCAGCAGTGTAGTGCTCTTTCATATTTTTTTTTAAGCCTGGCTTTCTGCAAACTGACATATTTACATGCTTGCTTTATAATATTGGCATGGGATTTATGAAATCTCTTTAAAATTAATGTCTATTTCTAACAAATTTAAATTAAAAATGACCATACCCACATGAGGAATAGGGTAGGAAATTTAATTTAAGGGAAAGCTGGGAATGTGTATATTTCTGTTACATATATTTCAGAATATTTCTGTTGCAACCTAATAGCATGTGTGAATGAGTGCCTGGTCCTTTAAACGTAATCTAGGGAGGACTGTACTTATACAAGGAGTCACTTGGTGAAATTAGCAGGAAAGCTCAGAAAGTAAGAATTATGTTTAGTGGCAGATTTTTGCAGGAATCCAAATTCTTCTGTCTGGGGACCCACTCGCCAAAAATAGGAGTAAGGAGGGAGGAAAAGAGGGCTAAGAGAGGGGCCAAGGGAGGGGGCAGGTCCTGGGCTGCAAACACCCGGAGGACGAGGCAGGGTTAACAATGGGCTGGACAGAAATGCCTTTTCCCTTCACTGCACCAGGTCCAGGCCAGCCACTCAATATAATTAGGAGCCTTTCACATATACCCCTGCTTCAAGAAACAATCATAGCTTCCTTGCTGAGGATTGGCGTAAACTGCTCTTAACCGTCATAAAAATAGTATATTCTCATTTTCTCAGCATGGGCAGTAGCAGCTGATCTTACATGCCCCAGACCAAAGTCCAGAAGCCAGGCTTGGCGATACGTTTCCTGCACAATATATTTATATAGACAGCTAACCCGTCGCTAGTCTGCTGGCAGGTTTGCATTTTCCTTGTAAATTGTTCTTACGTGCTACAACACATCTGGGCATTCTTAATTCTGCCTCTCACTTCATTACCTTTCATAGGAGACTCTGGGTTTACAGCAAAAGAATCAATAGTTTGAAAGTTTTTTAAAGTGCAATATTAAAAATTTAAAAGAAACCAGGAAATCATAGTCTCCATTCAGGGGAAAGAGAAAAAAAAAAAGCCCTCAACACAAAAACTTTTTCTTTGGGTAAGGATCAGAGCTCACAATTAATTATCTTTATACACGGCAGTTTGGGATTGCTTCAGATATTTTACTAAATCTATGTGTGAGCACGCTTGTCTTCTGGAATCCACATTAAATATACGAAAAGAGTTTAGACACGGCATAGTTTGTTGGCAGCGTTCCTGCAAAGTGGACTCCAGCAAACAATCTGTTGCTGTTTACAAGACTGGAAAGCAGGGTTTCGGAGCAGGGGGTCTGTGGGGCACGTCCCGCTGCCCAGGCTCTGCCGGTGCAGGCAGGAGCCCCAGCCCGACGAGGCTGACTTCAGCTGAGGATCAATTCCCTGCTGCAGTATTTCTTTCCCTCGAGCACATCTAATTGAAATCAGATCTTTGTGCTGCGTGAGGATGCCTCTGGCAGAGCCGGTCTCGGCATTGTTTTCTTTACCATTTTTCCTATTACTGTTAGTACCAATCACCAGAACAAGGCAGCAAGGAACAGAAGAGAAAAGCAACATGCTGTGAAATTGTTGAAGTAATTCGAAGGTTTCTACAGGAAACATCATCTCCAAATGCTCGAACGCAACCTCCCAGATGTAAATATAGAGGGAGGGGGTGAAAAGGGAAGAGGGAAAGAGATTCAGTGATATTATGAGGCTAAAGCAATAGGAGTGATTTGTAAATTATACAGGCACTCCTGTTCCCCGTGTATCGCGCTTCATGTAGCGCCGGAGAAAGAAGCAGATGTCTCGAGAGTGCTTAACAGCCTGTTTCAACCCGGGTCTCTGGTCTGCGGCACTCTCCTTGCTTTGTTTTAAGGGATATCATTTCACTCTTTCTGTTTTTTTCTTGCAAGATGGAAGTTTGAAAAATAAAAGTAGATCACAGAATAAAAACATGCTGGAGTCAAAGAGGACTCTTCAGCATGTGCTGAGAACAGCATCAATAACATCCATGTATTTATTGATCGGTATCTTTTAATCATTCAAGGAAACATTTTAGTTTTTAGCAGATGGCATTCTTTCAGTATAATCCATTCAAGCTCATAGTGGCTATATCATTTTACTGTCTATAACAGTAAAATATGCTATATTATTTTAAAAATGAAAAGTCAATTCAATTATCTTAAGAAACAAAGCCAGCTTATTTTCTAAGCTTGAATAGGTAGGTTAGATTTCCAGATTACTGTTTTCGTTCCTAGATGTAATGTATTTGACTTGTGGAAGTGCACATGTTAGGAATGGTTAAATACTTCTACATTAAAACTGTTTATTAATGGAAAAATAACTATTCAGTTAATCAGAATTTCCCAGAAGCAGTGGTTGTGCTTTTTGAAGAAAATTTTGTTTTGTTAGAAGAAATGGAACAGCTTTCTGTTTTTGAAACCGTCATTTTGGAGTTTTTGTAGTTCAGTTGAGTAAGAAAGATAAAATCTACACAGGAACTTCTTAATGAAAATTATTTTTATTTCATTTTGGCTGCAATTTTGTAATGAGAGGGAGGGGACCTTTCTGCAGCTAGTGCTTCTGAGTAGCCCAAAATCACCATGTCATCCATAGGAGTAGCTGACACTTTGGAAATTAGTATTTTGGAAATTCATTTTTTGGTGGTAGGCAACTGGGTTGGAAGCATTTGCTTTAGGAAACTGCCTTAAGAGAGCAGAAAATCCATCTCTCCTATTGTCTTCAGGACCTCAGCAAATTCTGGGGGCTCCCAGCACCCCCCCACTGGCTCCCTTTGTCTGTAAACAAACTTGAGTTTGACTCTCCCCCCCAGCTCGCTAATCCTTTGCATGAAATCATTACCAGCTACTTGCAATGAACATGCCATTCTTCAGCTCACAATTATTGTTGTCAGCTTCACATAACAGTTCATCCCTTTTCTGCTTAATCACAGGCATTAGATTTCAGGTATTCATGGAAATGGAGAAGAGTTTTGAGGTTTCCAAATACTTCTTTTAATGAAACTTGTGATATTTTTAACAAAGAGGTCAGAAATACATATTTTCTTCTTTTCTAAATGTTAACAAAATACAGAAAAAGAAAGAAAGAAGGGGTGGGGGGAAGCAAGTTTCCAATAATTTTAGTCTGGTGACTGGATGTCCTTTGTGCATCTGTTCAAGTATTTTGTGGTTTGCATTTACGTCTGTATTTGCCCAATTTACAGCTTAAAAAAAATCAATAGTAATGTTATATTTTCATGAAACCAGCATTTTTTAACTGAGATCTCATGAGCAAATTAAATTTCATCCTAGCTGGATTACATCCAAGTTGGATTACAGTCGTAGGCCCTGATCCTGCAAATGCTTATGCACATGAGTATTCCTGCTTAGTTCTCTCAAGTTTAGGACTTGAGAGACCTGGAACATAGTTCTAGGTTTGCTATAGCCTCTCTCTTCCCCAGGTTCCTTATTTGCTCTGAATTTGTTTCTCCTACTTACTAAAAGAATGAAACACAGATAAAAGAGCTGCTGCTATTGACAGTTGACTTAAGGTTGATATTGCATATATTTTTCGCATATATGTATGAGGTATCACTTGCTGTGGTCATATATGAGGTATGAAATTATAAACCATAGCAAACATTACAGGACTTCTTAGCTACGCACATCCCAAACTGTCCTGAATGCTGAAGTTAATTTGTGACAGAGAAGCTCCTATTGAGGATTCACTGCTTTTGCTCTTGTTCTTTGATATCATGTTGTTTCTGCATCCTCCTGCTCCTGGCATAGGCAGACAAATTAAACGAAACAAGAGCAGCTAAATTGTTCCACGCAGGAATCCTCTTTTTAGTCTGTACTTCTTTAGGGCTGACAAAATGAAGCTGCTGTATTACAAACGAATACTAATAATAGGAATAAACTCCAATACAAAGCTTCCTAGAAGCAAATGTTACGGCAAGAAAGAGAACCACTGGAGCAGGTGGACACAAACTACAGTGTAACATACAGAACAGAATTGCCCGTGTGGCTGAAAGACAATCTTCGCTGTAGGCACTTCTCTAGGCTACAACATAAGGTAGTACATGAATTAAAAGAGGATTCTAAGCCTTGAAGACATTAAATGTGACTTAATCTATTATTGCATGTTAGCTGGGCTACTATAACTGCCTGTGTATCAAGTGTGCCTCAACACCTTTCATGCCAGGCTCGTACCACCGTGTAACGGCCGTAAAGGCTGAGAGCCTATATACTGTCTGTTGCCATAGCTCAGCTGAGGTATCGGTTTGTTTTGCCACAGTAATCTGGGCTTGTTCCTTTAACCCTTGGTATCTGTGAGGGTCTCAGAAGTAGCTTGAGGGGAAAAATGGGGAGAAGGAAGAGAGTTCTCCGTTTGTTTGTTTGTGGAAAAATAAAATAGCAGCCTGCCAAGCCATCCTTAAAAACATGTTGGTGAAGATATGGCCTACTGAAAGATGGATTTTTTTTGCCATTCACCGTAGTGTAGCTGATAGCGCTCGTGGAGCAAGTGAGAAGGGGTCCCACTGCAATAGATCCTGTACAGACAGGGTAGCAAAAATCAAAATCCCTGAAGAGTTCACAGTCAGCAATGATTAACCAGCCCAAGGGCCTGGAAAGTAGGAATGAAGCACACTGTTTAACCCTTCACTGCTCTGGACACCAGTGTAGTGCACGGCATGCACCAAATTTCTTTTTGAATATTTGTTACAGTTAGCATGTTCTTTGACAGTTTGCAATTTCTATTGTGAGTGTTCTGCAATGCAGCAAATCCTGATCACTTTGCTCCAAAGTAGAATTGAAGTTCATCTGATCAAGCCTAAGAGCTAGGAGGAGAATACAGCTAACAAATTAATTTCTCTCTTCTCTCCAAGCATCTTAGAATATTGCTGTCTTTTAGAGACTCAGGTCTGTGAGGTAATATAGCTTATCAGATATTGGACATTAGTTGTACCAGATTTCATATATATATTCCTCACTATAACACCAGGCCTATATATATGTGTATATAACATAACTTCTTTTCTATATAAAGCCTATGCATCTGACACATCTTTTTCAGTGCATTACATTCCTCTTCCTCCTCACCAAACATCAATGACTGCAGGATACATACCTCCCTCCCATCAATGTATGCACATCCCCTCCTTGAAAGAAGACCATTATCCTATGGTATTTAGGTGAAAAAACACACGATAAGATCTTAGAGTGGCTGTGGCAAAAAAGATCCACTGTGATTTATGCGAGGTGCATTGGGAGCTGTCTGATGTGAAGTCAGCAGCTGAAGGGCAATGAATAATTCAGCACTAGGATCCGTCACATCATCTCTCTTCCCATGTTATTGCTGTTTTTACGTAATTGCAAAGTGAAAAATAAATTGATGTCATAAAGAGAGCTGCATCATTTGTCTGAAAATACTCGTAAGAATTATAGGGACATTTCTGCTGCTTTGTGAGGCCCGTATGATCTTACTGAGTGCAAAATTAAGAATGTGGCTTTATTAACACCTTCTCTAGGGTTAGATGGGTGATCCATGCAGCATGACATCTCTTACGCTGGTGTTAGTAGCCTGCGTTGATAGAGAATGATGTCCCTGAATTGCTTCCTTCCAGCACTCCGGCGCCATTGCCCTTGCTCTGCGCGTCCCGTGCAAAGCTTTAATGCAGAACTGGAATGGAGGTGTCTGCCTGTATCATATGGGAAGTTTTGTTTGTCAAACCGTAGACAAATTAAATCCAGGTGGAAGGGATCACCTGCCGCAGGGGAAATCTGGAAAGAGAAGGTGGGTACAATGTTCCATTTTTTTAACTCTGTGCACCCAAAATAAAAACAAAAAAACAACAAAAAGATAGGATTTGGTCAGTGTGCTTGCTGGTTCTATTCAATTAAAAAAGCTCAGCTAGCTGGCTAGATATGTACGCAGAGAGCTACACATATATACGTGCTTTCATAGGGTTCTTGATGTTCATAGGAATTGGTGAGTGAAGGAGACAGTTTGAGGGATGCTTTCCTTGCCTGTACAGTGGGCTGACATTTTGCACTAACAAGGTTTAGGTTGCATGTGAACCTGGAATGCCCCAAAATTCTTGCATTTGGGGGCTAGAAGTTTGGAATTTGCCTCTTTCAGAGTTAGGTCTGAAAAGCAGAATTCAGACCAGGACCAAAGAAATTGAGACATGGGCTGGGAAAAGATCTGGTTGACTTGTTCTCATTTTATGGTGAAGAGTGCATATCCATCATTAAGTGTGACTTGTGCCCTATGCCTTTCTTGCTGTTATTATTTCATGACTGGAAGGGAAAAAAAAATTACTTTGGTGTATTTCTGCCTTTTACACTGAATTGTTCCAAAAGATGTCATAACCAGCTCCAGCCTCTGACTCGCCTGTCTTCTTTATAAAGCACAGTCCCGCCTCTGTTCTTGACTTTGTCCTTGCCTCGCTAACGTGAGGCTGATGTGAGCAAATGCTATTTCTTAGGAAAGTTCTGACTCAACAATGTAAGCTTTTCAAAGGAGAATGAATGCAATCTCTGAACTGAATTGGCAATGCGGGAAGATTAGAAGAAATGCTATGCAATACCCAGATCATGCCATTTTAATATCTAAAGATGATTGCTTTTAGGAAGGAGACAAGAGGTTTAGCATAGAGGTGACAAAACATATTCTTTTTGCCTTTATTCTTGGTAAACAAACTTCTTTCAGAAATGAAATGAAGCTGTGTTATGCAACGGTGATGGAAAGGGGAAGACATGGCATGGGGGCTGTCCTCCAGCTGGTAAGATAATAGGTATTTACCAACAGGAGCCAGTGGGCTGCAGAGACTTTCTGATACCTTTTGTCTTGGAGGGCTTCACATTCTTTAAGTTAGGCTGTCAAAACTGAAAGACTGTATGGTTGTTTGGGTTTGGGTTTTTTTATTTATATTAGTTGCTTTTCTCAAAGGCCAGGTCAGCTGGAAAAGTCTTCCATTTTAGGCTCAAGCATCCCTTAGAAACAGGTTTTAAAGAAGGGTGAGCGGCAAGAGCAGCAGAGGGATGGTGAAACACAGGAAGAGATCTAGAGTAAAGCAGCGTGAGGAGTAATACAGGTTGGAACAAAATTATCCAGTTAACAGACAAGATCTGCAATTCTTAGCAGTTAGGCAAAACACCTCTTCAAAAGACTCATTTTGAGTTCTCAGCACTTCCAGCTGATCCTGTGAGATCAGACTTTTCCCCAAACCTTCCTTAATTTGTCTCTGTTGTTCTTTTCCAGCCCTGAGTTGGAGGGTGAAGTTTGGTTTATCGGTCTTGGCTTTCTTACCATTTGTACTCATGTTATTCCATCAGTAGAGAAAGAAATGACTCTATTGTGTACTCTGCTTTCCATAATTTGAAGCAATGGAGGGCTGCTCTGAGCTGATAATGGGAAAAAGGGGATAATATAATTATTATTGTTTCTAGATGCTGAGGAAAAAGTCTTCGTGGAAGAATTAAAAAAAGAGAATGTAAAGATCACCAGCTGGATAGTGTAGTAGAGTTTTCTTGTTAATCAAATCCTCAACATCATATGTGACTACCCTGTGATGATCTAGAACATTACCAAACTATGTACACTGCTTGTTAACCCACTCTGAAACCCGTGAGACTTGATTAATGCTCACAGGTTTATTTCTAAAAAACACTCCAATTCTGTGGTTTTGCTTCTGGGTTCCAGCCTTCAGGATATGCAATTTTAAACCTTTCTCAAGCTCAGTGACATCGTGAAACACCCTATGCTTCCTTTTTAGGAAAAAAAAAAAAAAAGCATGAAACCTAAATCATTACAAAGTTCCTTCAATCAAGGAACTGTAGCTCTTTTAGGAAATGAAAGTTTGCCAGGCTGAGAGTAATACAGTGAAGTTTGACAGTCCTGCAGGATTTTGAAATGAGCAATTTCTTACCAGAGATAAAATAGGACAGGAAAAGTAGTTTTAGAAGTTATCCTTTCTTTTATTGCTACTACATCTGTTTTGGTTTGGGATATTTTTTTATTTTTTTTTTTTTTTCCTGCTGAGCTTATTAGTTTAATGCTGCAGGTGTGACTCTCCTCACCAGGTGATCCCCCTTCTTGTTGGCTCTTAGCCCAGATTCTCTTATTTTATTCAGTGCTCTCAGGTCTCTCTTGTGTTTTCATTCCCACTGTGGTCCTTCTGACAGTGTTAGCAGGTGAGCCTCTTCTAGGTCTTGCACCAACATCCTTCTCTTCTGATTGCAAAGGCAGCTCTGTCCCATCTTCCCTTGTCATCTCCTACTTCCAGCCAGTATATCTCTCACTGAAGGACAAAAGGTAAGTGGCCGCTTTTTTTTCACTGGCTTAAATGACCCTGCATCAAAGCAGTTTTTTTCCTTAAATCCCCCTATGACATAACAAATTGCAGGTCTAAGGCAGAGGTTACTACAGTGATAAGTAGAAGGAATTACATCCCTAGCTCAAGCACAAGATTATTTTTGTCCAGGATTCCTGGAAACTTACTAGTAATAGAAGCAAAAACTTGCCCATATGAGCAACCCCAAAATATTTTTCTGTGGAAGTACAGAAGTGACAAAGCTATAAAGTAACAAAAGTTTGTAGCTAGCTTCCAAAGATATTTTTAAAAAATATAATGTTAAAATAAAAATAAGTAGCCCATCTACTGGAGAGTGTCCTTGATAATCTTATTTTAGAAAAAGTGCTTTGCCTTCATGAAAATAAAATCTCAAGCAAATAACAACCTCCCCCTGCTCGCCCCCATACCAGCAATCTTGAATATTTCAGGGATTGTAAATAATGAGGACTCAGTTATCCTCATGGAGACAATGATGTTGTTCTTGAAAACACTTAACTGGGGTCTTGATTTTAAGGAGAAGTATTCCTTAGTGCATTATTGTTGTGAATTCTAAGTGCTGAATTTCCAAGTATTTCCAAGCACATGCTTCACATTAAAATGTAGGATTTTCTTCTAATTTCTCATCCGTTAATGGATAAACTCTACTGGGGTTTTGAATATAAAGGCATCAGAAAAACACATGGATAGCTTGTTTTAGTTTATAAGCAAGGTTTTACTAAAGTCACTTGCAGGTATTGTCTTGTAGCCGGTCAGACAAAAAGTAAACCAGACTTGTCACCTGAATTCTGTTCTATTACATGCACCTTTAACACTAAGGAGCTGTATAATCCAGTAGAGGATGGAAGTGAGAAGTGTCTAGTCCAAACCGGTAGTTGGTGTATTTCTTTTTCTGATGCCTAATTTCTAGCAGTTCCATGAAAAGTTTTGTAGGCGCTTTCCTCAGGTGGATAATAAGGTCATTTCAAGTGCATATTACCTGGACTGTGCTCTCTTGGATCTGATCGGGGTAGTGAAAAAAACTTACTTCTATCTGATACCAGAATTGTTTTGCACAAAATATATAGGAGGAGTGGGAAACCCCCAACAATTCAGCAGTTGTGTTCTTGTGAATTTAATTTGGAAAGCAATCATATGTTTCCTATAAAGCCTGTTACAGCTGTTTGGGGAGGAGACTGGGGAAGGGGTCTTGTTTGATTTTTATTTGTAGTTTCGTTCCCAAAATATGTTTTTCTATCTGTTTGGACAAATAACTACAGCGCAGTATTGCTCAAATCAGAACATCAGTGAGTTTACCTGACCTCCTGGTTCCAGTTTGGTGTGAGTCCCAGGGATAAATAAATGCAATTGCTGAAGGTCAGTATGCTCAGAAGAATCTACCAGGACCAACAACCATCACTGAATCAGAGCTGTAGGAATGTAGCCTTTCTGCTTTGAAGGGGTCTGATTTAAGCAGGAACAGGAGGTTGGAGTAAAGGCTGTAAGATGTGACTTTGTTGCTTCTTTTGCTGTTAAAATATAGCATTACTGCAAATTGTGCAGCCCAAGTTGCTAGCTTTGAGGCTCCAATCTCAGTGCCTGCATACAGCATTCTCACTGATCCTTATCTAGACAAGCAACTTGTTTTGCTGCAAGGATTATCATCTTCAAGAGAGCGATCAGTGCAACCCATGTTCTTTCCTCCAGCGTAAAAAATATACACTAATTAAAAATGTTTCTAGGCAGCTGTCACTGGGGTGTGAGACTAAAAGAAGTTCAGCACTTCTATGGAGAGGAAAGGGAATCCCAGTAACAGAAGAGTTTATAGTCAATCGTTTAAGGTCAACAAGAATGCTGCAAGGTTTGCGTCTTTTTGTTCGTGTTGCTAATAAGAACCATTTAGTATATGACTCTTTCAAGTGAATTCTCTTCCCAGAAAAACACAAACCAAAGGAAACTGGAGCATTTAGTTCAAGCTTGTCATGTGGTATACTAATGAGTGTGTAAAGATTAATTAGTATAAGAAAGAGTAACATACTGTGGACCAAATTCTTTGGTGACTTCAATGGGAGAAGTGCCTGTATACCCAAGAGTAGTGTTTAGATTGCCCTTTGATCTTCACTTCTGGAGCTCAAATGCCAAACGTTATTAAAGATTCATTCTTAGAGCCCATTTTTAAAACACGGACAGCCATTCCCAGAGGCAGATGCAACCAGCCTGTGGCTGGGGGAAAGGTGACACTACAGACCTTGCAGAGATCAGCTTCATAAGGCTGGGGACCTTGGCAGTGCTAAAATGTAGCTTCAGACCATGTAACCCCACTTCTTCCAGCAAATAGGCACCTGATTTCTGTTTTCAGGAGACAAATAAATGGTGCTGCCCCTTTGTACAGTGAGGAGAGAAAGGCAAGTTCTGCAAGGAGTTGCTCTGTCTTATGTCAGTCATTTGTGAACATTTATAGTTAAAAAAATAGAAGAACATCCCACTGCATAAGAGCATATGGCTCTTCAATGGGGATTTGTTAATTGATTTTTTTAATTATTATTATTTGCTGTAATTGTTTTACTCTTCCTGTTGTTCTAAGCTAGAATTTTTTTTGCTCCTCCAGCCCCTACATCTCACACCCATCCCTACCCCAGGGGTTACTGAGACCCAAGCGTGACAAATGCAGACTCAGCGGTTTGCATGGCAGTGCCCTCATGGGGTCAGGGGCCTGTGGTGTGGCAGAGTAATGGTAATTTTTTAACCTAGTTTCCTTCCACACTAGTTCTCAGTTGGGTTTGTAGGTTTTAAGTCTCTAATATCAGGCAACTATTTCCCTTTCCTCAAATGCTGCAATGGGCCATCATTTTTTGCAGGATATCTGGAAGAATTATAAATTTGGATATTTATGTACTCATAAACATATTTCACTATATATCATCAGCATAGTATTAAATATAGCCTGGCAATATTTGATGTACACGCTGTCTCACTGCTTTTCTGAGTAGTGCTGTTATTCCTAGTTTTCAGATGACAGGTTGGGGAAACCCACAATGCTCTCACAGAAATCAAGGGTCAGGTGCCTAAGTGTTTTTTTTGGCTGTCTGTTACGTCACTTGTCCACAGTGGTGTGGGAAAGGGAGGACTGGTTCCACGTCCCTTATATGGGAGCTCTGTCCCAAGGAAAACTCTCTCATGATCTCACAGATGTGTGGTCAAGCAGCTCTCCTGCAGGTGGAGGGCAAAGTTTCTCCTACAGCAGGTAGAAAATGATCCATTAGCATTTTGTGTGCCTGGCATGGAGAGGTCAGATGACTGAGGCATTTGTGAAATTAAATGTCTTTGGAAATCAAAATAGAGTTTCTCAAGGGTTGTATCCAACAGAGTAATGACATTAGAGTTGTCTGTGAGTGACAGTTTCACTAATGTAAAAGAATTTATTTTTTGGCCATACAGTTTTCTGGTATATGTCTTTTATTTAATAAAAGGAAGCTTTATTTACTCATTTTTGGGATAATGTAATTTGAGCTCATGACTCTTCCCCCTCTAAACAGTGTCAGGTTGGAGCAGTTTGGGTGATGCTCCCCAAGTCCCAGCAGAGTCGTGGTTCAAGGGCTTCCCTCTTCTTTTTTGGCAGATAGAGTGTTGGATGCTGATCCAACATCCTAGGAGTACGATCATTTTCTTCCTTCACATACCTCCTCAGCTGCTGAGCAGCTGAAGAGCTGACAGAATTAAATTACATTGCTGCTGCTGCTATTAACAAAGAGTAAAGAGAAACTGTTACATCTGGCTCCACTTCTTCGCCAGAGTCTTCATTTAATTGTTTTCTAATTTGAAGAAAACCACAAATGACAAGATGAAACTGCTAGAAATGTAAATACAAGAGTCAAATTGCTCTTGTCAGATTCCTAGTTCACAAACCACGGTAATGTGATTCTGCATATCTGACCAATAAACAGGGGTTGCAGAGAGTGGATGCTGTTGATTTCTCTCTCCAAACGCGTAGTCCACTCACTCATAGTCACAAAAAAATGCTTTCATTTGAAAGAACATCGAACATGCTGAATTTGAGGATCCAGCCTGACAGCTGCAGACTTCCTCAGTGCATGCTACAGGGCAGTGTTCCTCCTTGGCAGGAAACGGGGAATCCAGATTGAGCTGGCTGGAAAAGGTTTTATTGGTTATTCTCTGTCACTGTCACAATGATTC